>JAUBNQ010000013.1:6555145-6615456 GCA_032353495.1 Ctenopoma kingsleyae
TGTGTGTGTGTGTGTGTGTGTGTGTGTGTGTGTGTGTGTGTGTGTGTGTGTGTGTGTGTGTGTGTGTGTGTGATAAAATGATTGGACTGGGATTTTTCCTCCTGATCCCATTTATGCTACATGAAAAGTAACGTGGGCAATTAAAAGACAGTGCCAGTGGACATGGCATTATGTCATGAGAAGGAACATCATGCTAGATCTGTGATTCAACTGCTTTGCATTTACTGCCAAACATCTGAGAATAATCTCAACTAGCTGACAGATAGTTGAGATTATAGACTGCTCAGTGTAGGAATGTGGATGTGTGCATGAAAAGTAACAATTAACACATAACTTTAGGAGGAAAATTGAAGTTGACTAAAGTTGAACGAGGTTCGGTTGTACAAGAACTTATAAGGGTCCCTCGGGAGGCAGCCTCTGAGACAAAACAGCCTTGACTCTGATCTCCAGGAATGCAGAACTGCAGTGGATATTATGAACCCTCCTCCAGTATCAATAAAATATGGTATCAAAGTACATATCAAAGATTTGCTTGGATTTAATAGGGGTCGCAAGCAGGTTGCATGACTTTGTATCATCTGTATCTCCGTTTTGCCTTACTGAATGAGACAAGTAGGATTGTCACACCATATGAAGACTGCACTGACTGGCTGACTGATCTTTGACTCTTACTCAGGTTTTGCTGTAACCTCTCTGTTGCTCTCCTACTGTCAGTCTCATAAGCCAAGACAGGCCCATAATTGTATCACGGTAATTTAAAACGGATGGGCCAATATACAGAGCCGTAATTCACCATTCATAAACCTGCCACTTGGTGGATAAAATTCTGTCTGTCCCTTTGCAGTTCATGGCGACTGGAGAAAATTGATCTGTGAGAACTGCTGCTTGTTTCATGTGCAAGGAGTCACATTGATCCCTGACCAAACTAAATAAATAGTGATTCAAATGATCAAAAAGCATGGTTTATAACTTTCACAGATCAAATAGACTTAAGAATCTGAGTGCCCAGACCCCACCTGAGCCCGATTCAGGCAGCCGGCGTGTATACGATTTTTTTTTTTAACGTAACCAGAGACCACGCTTTGCAAGGACCGTCTCCTGCACTTTTTAGAAATACCATTGCAAACGAAGAAACCAGGATGCCAAGAAAGGCAAAGGAGATTGCCAGGTCACTGTGCACAAACAGTTGTTTTATCCCTCTTATTTTTTCCTAAAGTGAAAGAGAGATTATTCTGCCAGACACCTTGACCCCTATGGGCTCCGTTACTCCGAGCTTGAATAAAGCTCTTTGAAAAGGAGATATTTTACATTAATGGACAGCCATCCAACAAGTTGCTTCAAAGCTCCTTCCCCAATCACCTGGTGTCCCATGGAGAGCTCAACCAACGTCAGCTCCATCTCTTCTTTGATTCCCTCCATCATCCTCATCATTAGAAGCTGACACACACAGGCAGGCGAGAGAGCAGTCGGTCAGACAGGCAGGGCCGTCCAACACATAGATGCACATGAGAAGCTTTTCAAGTGCAGAGAGGCTGATCTACCAGGAGAGCGAGCTCCTTAACACACAGCCTGAGCCTTGACTCTCAGGATCCTACAGAGTGCTGTGTATACGTGACACAGCATGGATACTGCCTTGTAGACACCACATCAGGCTGGAGCATCCAAAGTTATGTGTGTACAGTCCACAGCGGGAACACCTTCCTCTCCAGCATCACATTATTGATGTCCAGGCTTGCCATCATGCAACACTGTCCCTTCATTCAATTTGAATTAGAACTCACTGCAGTGGTAAGTACTGTATATACTGAATAAAAAGGGCAAAGAAAATGCTTTACAAAGGGAATAAAAAAGCTAATATTTTGTTTCTAATAAAACAATTGTATGTGTAGTATTAATCGCTTGGGAAACAAAGACAAATGGCATAAAATACGATTATTTACAACATTAACAAGTCAGTGTCATTGTGAAAACACTGGTAACAGCTGTGTCTGCATTTGCAAAAACAACTTGTATGTACTTTGCACCTTTTAACACCGACGATGTGTCTTCAAATATTAGAGTGCTGTTTTTTTTCTGAAAGTGTATGTATGCGGTTTTGTGTAAAAAGAGTGGGAGATCATGAGTAGCAATGAGCGTAGTTGTTTTTCCATTTTTTTTTACCTTTTGAGAGCCAGCGTTTTGCACCCTGCTGTGCAACTTGCGATGCCATTTACAATGAGCTGTAAACTACTGCAGGTGAAGGCTGTGTGCCTGAAGTGTGAGTGTGTATGTATGTGTTCTTCTGTCTCTGTCAGTATGTGGGTTGTTATGTGCGTACGTGTTAGCAGGCTTCAAGTCATCATGGATGGGTTTTGACAAGTGACACGCTGCACTACAGAAAGCTGGAGTGAGATGACTGACTAATTCAGGCTACGTTGATAACTGAGATGTAGCAGGAGGAGATTCAGGCCTTCACTCTGTCAGTTGGAGAGACACAGTGTTATGTTATCCTGTCAGGGCAGACAACAAGACATAACTAGCAGGATAGAGACGGAGAAATTTGTAAATCATGAACCAGCTTGTCATAGTTGGTAAAAACTGACAGCCTGAGGTAGAAAACTGCTAGTTATTACGCACTATTTATATACTTTAATTAGCCATGAAAAGATATTACAGCTCATTAATAGTTGCACTGCAATGTTTTTGTGAAAAAAGACCAGGGTTTTGTATCAGCTATGGTTATCCAGTATCTTTACTTAGAGTATTTTTTTTAAACCAATTTAATATGCAACAATTTGTAATTACTTTGAACACCCAATACACCAGTCTAATTTACAATTTGTCAAAAATTCTGTTTGAAAAACTACATAACCTAAACAAAACTAATTATGCTTAACTGATATCTGTCTATTAGTTTGCTTTTAAATTAATGATTGATTTTCAGATTGTTATCATAACTCATGTACATCACTCAGTTTAGCTTCATTATTGAGCAGTGCTTATGAGCCAGAAGCAATCTGCAGATTGTGGCCCTATGATGGCCCTAAACTAGGAAATGGACAATATTGGTTTCATACCCTGTGTGCACTGCCTCACCAAAGCTGAAAATCATACATAGACAATTAGCAATTGATCAATTTGGATAATTATTGCCCTACACTATGGTGATGCCTGTTGCACAATTGCACCAAAAAGGAGAAAAACTGGTTTTAAGTAGACTGAACTGGATACAGAATGTACAACGCAATTATCAGGATTTGAAGAACGCACGCTTTTGCGACATCCAACTATGATGTTCTTGAAGCTGTGCAAATGAACCTGAAGCTTGTCCGTGTGGGAGAAAATGAGTCATGTCAGATCCTTGTGATGTGTTTTTTTCCCTGAACCAAGAACTGATTCAGCCTGGTGTCATAATTTGTTGTAATAATGTGACAAGGTGCTTACAAGAAGAAGAACATGTAAAAAACAACAAACTGCAAACATGCAATTTGTTAGCAGTTTGAAACACATAGCTAATGTGAATGTTCTGAGTTGAATGAGTTTTCATAATAACTGTTTTGGAGAGGTACTGATTCAACATTTTGGAAGCTGGAAATTGTGCTGCTGTTGAACTCCACTGCATTAACGGTTTCTGAGAATTAGCCTAGACTCACTGATTATGACTGGGTGAACGAAATAATAGAAACGAGTGTCCTTGTATAATGCTATATAATGAAACCCCACCAGGAACTAGATCTTCTAAAATGATGATATAGCAAAAACTGAAAAACACGTGCAGGACAGGTGTACATAGTGGACCATATTAGTTATGTAGTGCACTACATGCATGAAAACACAAAATGATGGATGGAGAATCATGTATTTTTTTTTTTACATTCTCAACCTATTTTGTTAATGTTGATTCATAGTAACAATGAAATTGACTCAATTCAAAGTGAGTCAATTTCAAGCAAAATAAGAGAGATAGAGCTTTGTTTATTTTTCCCCCATATGTGTCCACATCTGCTTCATTCCTCTCCTCCTCCTCCCATTCTTTCATCTTTTCCTCTACTCATCGCCTTCTCCATCATCACCCCTCCTACTGGGGTTACTCTCCAAATGTTGGGTGCGTTGCGCAGCCCACGTAGCAAAGAGCAGTGCGGGCTGTGGCTCTGCCAGGGAAAACACAAGAGTGTAACAGGATAATGAGAGAAGGAGAGAGGACCTCTCTGTTCTCTGTGTCTCAGCCTTTTCCAAACCATCGCTTGGCCTCAAGCCTCACCCTTAACCCACAGTATCTGGAGCTGCTGCACAAGTATGTGTTTCAAAAGACAATGAAATGACCTGAGACAGCTGAAATATAATATGTGAAATATCTGACTTGTTTTAAATTTAAAAAAAAAAAACAAGAGAAAAAATTATTTAAATGTTACATCTTCTAAAACCATCCTTTCTGTATATACTCCAATACTAGACCTCCAAAGTAACAAATGCTAAGCACTGTCATCACTCTCCTATGCACTCCGACCTCTTGTTCACCCATAGTACCCTCCCAAAAGACAGAATCAATACCTGACACAACACTCAACACACACACTGTGACAGACACACTGCATGTGTGTGTGTGTGATTTGGTATGGAAAGATTTTCTGATCTGGCTGGGACTGGGTCTATTTTCTGGCTGAACAGCTCACATCCCATTTGTGAGTCTTGGCAGCCTGGCTGGGAGTTTCTTGCAAGTCTCCTGAGTCCACTGAGGTTTTGAGCACACAAATATACGCATGCACACAAGCACACATATATACAGGGATGTTATTACACACACACACACACACACACACACACACATACTGACACACTAAATACAAATGTTCAGTATTCATAATTCAACTGACTAACATTATTTCCCAGGAGTTCATTCTGTCAAGAGTTTAGTCATTTGAATCCACTTAAACAGAGAGGAGATCTTTCAGTGTCCTCTTGAATAACACAGGGAGCATTGAACTGAGGTCATGTATCAGTTGACAGTTGGCTGCATAATTTATGTTAAGTTGAAAATCTCTGGTGTCAGACACTGTCCATGCATAGACTATAACTCATACATTGACTGCAGTACAACCAAAGTAAGGTAATGGACTGTAATAATGTCATCCACTCTACAATGTGCCGTGTTCTTTCCCCATAGTTGCTCTCATGGCTACCAAAAAGCTTCATCTCTACACTAGTGGCTAACAAAGTTACTACAAAAGGACAAACAAAAAATGAGGCAAAATGAAATGAGTTAGATTTTTTGCACAATCACATAGGAGAAACTGTATCTGGAACAGTTTGAAATATATCATTACATATACAAACTGAAGAAAGAACCCAGAGCAAGCAAAAGTCAGAAGACAGAATAGCCCAAGGAAAACAGCTCACTAGCTACAGTTACTGTTGCCAACCTACACAAACTACAGTTTACCTGTACTTTTTAATCTAGCCAAACATACTATCCTCACAAATAATAATTTCTTTGTGAAATCTGTAATGGTTTATCAAATCTGTGACAGGAAGTGGATTCGGCTCTCTACTAATCTTCCATGCTGATGTTTGTGTCAGTGTTCGATAAGATAGAAAGCTCTTTGGTGGTTTCAGAATGTGAGGCACATTGAAGTGCTGTCTTTGTTGAAGTTGAACACAATTTAAAAAAAAAAAAAAAAAGTGTCCACGAATCTGTCTAGTTGCAGCTTATGTGCATCTGTCTGTCAGACTCGCATTCTAATCTGTTCATCTGACTCCATGCGGATGTTTGTGGCAGGTGTAAATAAATTACCCCGAGGAATTCCTGAGATATTGCACTGATAAGAATGGTGCAGACGTGAAATAATAGTGACCGTCACCACTGAAAACAAAATTTCATCCTCAGCCAATCACCAGTTCAACCAAGTCCAAGTGAATGCTTGTGTAAAAACTCCAAGAAATTCCCTCAAGACTCAAGACTTTTCTTTAATGTTACTTTCACAAGAACGGGACAGATGTGAGGTCACACTGACCTTGAACTCTGACCACCGAAATCTAATCAGTTCATTCTTGAATCCAAGTAGTCATTATCTGTCAATTAAATAAAGAAATTCCCTCAAGATGTTCTTGAGATATTGCATTCATGAGAACAGAACTGACAGGCAGACAACCACAAAACATAATGACTCGAGCCATGGCTGTTACAGGTGCAGAGGTATAATAAGGTTTCTGGCTTCCACATGGAGGATCTTGACCAATTTCAGCATAGGTCATTTTTGATTGTAATGACTTAATTTAGGTGTAAACAAAGAGTGAATTGACTCTTAAAGCACTAACAAGTAGCTTTGGTTCTGTAATGTACTGACAGCAAATCCAGGACACTGGTCCTCTGTATTACTTGAGTGCTGTACAGTGCGTTGTGTATTGTAACAAGCTGTGCATGTTCTTTGTCTGTATGGGTCTACATGAACACACTTATGTTTGTGCGTATGTTTGTGCTGTGTATGTCTTGTGTTCTCATGTGCATTTGCAGGCGCGTGCTGGTGTGTGAGAGGTGCTCCCCGTCGTGTCGCCGCGCCACCACGCCATCTGGAGAGGAAATCGAGTGTGAAGTACAGTATAGTTTGGGACCAAGCTCCGTGGCAGCGGCTCAGCAGTTAGTTCATTAGTTCCAAACTTCCAGGGATTAGGAGAGAATCTCTATGGCAGGGAGGCAGGGGGGAGTCATGGAGGATGGAGGGACCCATGTGGGGAAAAGAGAGGGAGAAACGCCAGGAGGAATACTGGACCATAGGGAACTAAGAGACAGAGAGAGAACATGAGAGAGAGAGATAAACAATCTTAACCCTGAGGACCCTGGAGAGGGGAGATGAGCAAGACAGAGGGACAATGAAAGAGCAAGGAGGGGAGAGGACAGGTGTAGCCGTCAGTTCCGCTCTGGGGTTTCAACCTGCCCTCCCTCTTCCACCACCCCACTAATCATACAGATATGATGATATGTGTAAGAGTGTTAGAGCAGTCAGCCTTGTCTTCCCTCCCCTCTCTCCTCCTCCTTCTCTCCCCTCTGGGTCTGTGGTGACAGTTAGCAAGCGCTGGGTGGCTCCTACCCTTTACTCCCTTTCTCATCTCCCTGCCTCTTAAGCAGCCAGCATTACTGCCAAGATGGAGCACAGACATTTTTGGAGTCAAAACGGCAGGCAATTAAAGTGGGCACTCCCGGATTTCAATTTTTAAGGGGAGGGGGTGGACTGACCTTCATCACGTACCTTTTTGTCATGAATATCCTTCCCTGTTTTAAGGTGAAGGTGAAAGATAATGAAAAGAATACATTAATGAACGCATAACAGGGGGGTGTTTCTGGGCAGAAGCCCCATTCAACGCCAATTCATGCATAACCACTAACTAACCTCACGTTTCACCTAACCCACAGTACCAAAACAGAGGTTCAGGATGGCATTTAGCAAGCTCAGTCACTGCTCCTTTTCTCTCCCTAGAAAGCACCAGACAAGCATTGAGAGACCATTGTTGAGGCCTGACATGTCTTGGCATACACACAGTGCTGACTGTGCGGTTCTTAGGGTGCATACAATTGCAGCTGCTGTATACACTATGGAAAAAAGATCTTACTAAAGCTTTTGGCTCCATGGATTACCATCTTCTTTAACATAAGCTTCTATTAGATAAGTGTCAAGCTCTTTCACAACATGCACAACTGTAGTGTAGTTTTATCTTTATAATAAAAAGGAATATGTTGTTGATGTTATGTATGTACCGATACTGTGGAAAGTATATTACTGTAGATGATTTAGAGAAGAGGCAGTATATACAGTAAACATCCATTTACACGCCGCACAAACTTTTATGTTCTGCTCCTTCAGACTGGAATAATTTACCTGTTCATACTGTACTTCTCTCACTTGTTAGTCTCTTATCTTAATAGAAATTCCATTTGTTTTCTTTATTGTAATGACTATGAGTCCATCGGAGCTCTTCTGTTTTTGTTATTGAATAGATTGTTTTAATTAATCTTTCGCAATGTTGTCTTATGTGTTATTCTTTGTGTTCTGCACTGTTTTTGTTTTCCGTTTGTTCTTTAGAAAGTGAGTCTTGGGACCCCCTTTGAAAATGAGATGATGCATCTCAGAGGATTTCTTCTGATTTAATAATAAATTTGATATTTTGTACTATTTACAATTCAGCTGGTCCCATAACAGAGTAAAGTCTACCACAAATTAGTGTCAGGGGCTCAAGATTTTGTATCAATGCATTTTTGTCAAGCTGGGTATTTATTAAGTGATGCAAGGATACATGCAAATGTAAATGTGTAAATAAAGTGCCTCTTGGTTTTTGTTTTATTTTGGGATTCCTTTGTTAGTTCATTAGTTTAGAGAATTGTGTGTTAAGCAGCTCCTTCTTTAGTATTTAAGTGGCTGTTTCATTCATTTTGTTTCATTCAACAGAAAAAGTGAAAACAAAAAGGCTACAACGTTGTGGTGCTAAACGGACAACTCATCTGAAGTAATCTTTTATGTGTATATTCATGTGATGCAATAGTCTTTACTAGTAAATAAATATTTTCATTATCATGAAGAGAGACTAAGTGAACTCAACACTTTCCTCATTGTTTCAACAAAGTGATTCTCTTCTTTTGTCAAATCAAACTGTTTGCAGATACAGGTGGAATAGTGAGTACATTACATAAGAAGCACACAATTAGCAGCTTCAGTATCCCTTCAGTGTACACAGAATGAGTTTAGGCAGAGTGCTGTGTAGGTCACTTACACTTTAGCAGTGCTAAAAGCTCCAATCCCATCACTATAGTTCTTTGCATAAAACTGAAAATAAACTAATGTACATGAGGTTACATACATAGCAGTTCAACACTGGCCACAATGCAGCATTTGCAAACAGTCACGTTAATTAAAACAGAAGCTTGTGTCAGATTTACCCAAGCTGGGCCACTGAAACACACAGCTCATGTACATCTAGACACACTATTACACATTCTTCACCCTGGTATGAAATTTCAGATGTTTATTTACTCAGCAATGATAAATCAGGTGCGGCGGATATTTGTATTCCCTCACTTCATTTCTTCACATCATCCTCACATCTTCAACGGGAACAAAAATATTGCACGACTCCAAACACACAATATTTCCTAAGCTTTTTTTTGTTCAACAACTGAATAACAAATGAAAATTGACTGTTTAGTACATAAATAGCAACCACAAAACTTAGTAAATATCCCCTGTAAACGTAATAAGACAAATAAAAACAAGAGTTTTTTTCTAATTGTTTTTAACAATTAGTCTAAAAAGTGAAAAATCATGCCAGATTTATTACAAAAATGAAATTTTAGAATCTAGAAAAAAATGATACGTAGAAACAGAGAATAAAAAGAACCTTTGACTGTGAGATGACAGGGTGCCCGTAGGATTGGTGTATTCTGTTACTGAGTAAATAACAAATTTTTATATTACACAGTATGACCTAGAAACGATGTAAAATGTCACAGAATTTCTGCATGCTGTGTCAGACTCCATGGTGTCAATTAATGGCTTTTCTGATGCCACATATTATACCATGTGGTGCTGATATTGCTGTAGCTTATTGTTGGTATTTTGATTTGCATACATCAGAGTGTTACCAGCAGAAAACAGAGTGGTAATTCAACAAAGGGAAAGTATTGTGTATGGTAAAGGAACCTAAACTGCCCTGTGCTGTTCTCCCACATACAGGGCTTAATATTATCCTCTACAAGTATAACCCCAACTGATTGCCAAGACAAAAAAAAAAAATCGAATATTTTTTCCTGCAAACTCAGTCAGAAATAAGTGGGTTGGAGCAGGATACTTATTGAAATAAGAGAGATATGGATCTGTGACATGCAGACATCTCAAGAGTGCAGCATCTGAATTCTCCTCAAGCCTGAATGGCTGCATCAGGGTTGCATTCCTTTCCACATTTCCCCTCTAACATAATAAAGACAGAAGCTCTGACATCCACCAACTCCATCGCAGGGTCACAGTTTTAACCTGTCAGTCACACAGGCCATCATCTTATTGTCTTTGTCTACTACAGGAACAGCCTCGAGCCATATCAATCATCTTTATTATCATGACTTAAAAACCTTTGTTAGTTAACTTTTTACCCAGACCCCTTCTTTATCCCACTCTCCAATCACAATTTCATGGGCAGTTCAGGAGGACCAATGAGGAGGTCGTGTGGGCGGGAGGAGAATGCTTTTAACCTGCTGCATCTGGTGCTTTCCCGCTGTTTGCCCAGTGGGACATGGTCACCTTGTTTTAAAGGACCCCAACAGGGGGGGAACCAGCGCTTTTATACAATCATAATGGGGTGAAATGTGCTTGTTTTAAACATCTCACTTAGGTAGTTTTCCTTTCAGTGA
The DNA here is from genome assembly GCA_032353495.1 of Ctenopoma kingsleyae. NCBI lineage: Eukaryota > Metazoa > Chordata > Actinopteri > Anabantiformes > Anabantidae > Ctenopoma > Ctenopoma kingsleyae. The sequence continues at coordinate 6,565,515 of JAUBNQ010000013.1, forward strand.
TTAAGACCAAGCACCTGTCTGAAGAGATGGAATTAAAAATCATTCAGGATCACCCAGTTCTGTGTGTGTGCTTGCTGACCTGTTTGCATGAAATTAACCTGCATTTCATTTACGCATGTGTATCTGTGTGTTTTGTACCTTTTTGCTGAGGGCTACACCATCTTCACAGTCCAAGACAGCACAGTCGACATCCAGTGAGCCTAGTTTCCTCAATTTTCGCTCATCATTGCCAGGGCAGTAGAGAACCGCCCTGCGGGGTATGTAGCGCAGTTTGGAGCCTGCAGAGTGATGGTGATGATGCAATGCATTGGTATACAATAGCCAGGCTGTGGGCAGGAGCCAACCACTCTCCCTGTCAACACAAACACATACATACACGAACTGATGAACAGGCATACACTTGTGTTTGTGTGCACCACACAAATACACAGGGGTACCATAAACGCACAAATACATGTCTTGGGTGAACAAGTATTGAGTACACACTGTATCAACAGAGAGCTGAAGGAAATGCATAATTAAAAGGTTGTTGCTGCACGCAACTTCATAATATCAACAGTGTTTATATTACACATAAAGATCCAGACAGAGACCACATCCTCCAGACTGAGTGAAAATCTGGAAACGTTTCATTTTGGGAGTTCTGTTTGCCCTTCAGCTGTTCATTGAAGTGTATGAGAGACGCTGACCTGTGCTTTGGCACTCTTTGTTGAGAACAAACTCACCCAAACACTGAGCCACTCATATGCTAATGTTGCCACACTGCTGAATATCTAAGCAGGATAGAAAGTGAATGAGCAGGGGTGTCAGCAGTGGCTGAACTGAATCACAGAAAATGTTAAGTTTAGGAAAGGCAGTGTAGCAGCGTTGTAATGTTTATAAAAGGCCAAACACCGTACCTTTGCAGGTCCAAAACCCACTTTATAGATGGGTCTGCTCCTACACAATAACTAAACTGATAGACATACATCACAAGGCACAGACATTTTAAAATTCAACTCTTATTTGAAATGTTAGTGTGTTAAAACAATCTCCCTTTAAGTAAAATTGTTTTGCTCTTTCTTAGTTCTTAGTCTGATTACAAATTGTATTTGGTTGCTATTTTACCTTTAAACCCCATTTAAAGCATTTAAGCAGCACTGTAAAGAAACTATGTACTGCAAAGCCAAGGTAAAAAAAAAAATTTTAAAAAAGGGAAAAAGTTGCTTCACTTGACCAACTTCAAGAGTTATTTGCTTACCTTATCAATTTATTAAACATCACACAAACTAATAACTGGCATACTTATCAAATCTCCCACCTCATGTACACTCAAAAGGTCAAAGGTTCACACACACACACACACACACACACTATGACAAATGAACAGCTAATGCTGGCTTGTGCGCCCTCTCCCATTTACTTACTGTATATGTTTTCAAATAATGACAATCACTGCATAGAGATCTTAATTATTTGTTCCAAAGAAATGTCACCAATGATCATTTTATCCAGTTAAAATTAATTCTGCGACACAGCTTCTCACTGGGCATCAGAAGCTTTTTCAGAGTACATATTGGAAGGAAACAGAATAGGGGGTATTCCTTCTGTTAGAAGAGGGGGCTGAATTATTCTCTTTTCTTGTCTTTTTGCTCTCTAAAGGAGCTAAAGTCACTTCAATAGCCACTTAATCCTGTCATCTACGCTTCCACATGCCCTCCAGGCCCAATAAGGCCTAATCTGCAATGAGATGTTGCAGATGGAGCAGGCAGATAAAACCAATTCAGGTTGCTTCTAGCATTTGAGTTCTTCCAGGTACAGAGTCTATTTAGTAAAATATGGAAACAGTTGGAGGACTACGGAACACCACCGTGCAAATTGTGGGCCAGTGGAAACCGGTCCACAATACCTACTGGATATACCTTCTGGAAATACTGTAGGCAGAACACACTGTCATTATAGGGACAAAAAGCTAAATGGTCAAAACTGATGGAGAAGACAGGAAAAATGCAAAATAGTGGGTAAGACATCAGAAGTGGGAGTGTTGAGAGGTAGGGGGTAAAAGGTGGCTGAAAAGACCTAAAGGAAACCAGTCTATTCTGTACTACTCATGGTGTGTACTCAAAGTGCCCACTTAAAAGTCAAAAGTGTTAATAGGCACTTAATATAACTGAAGTACTGGAGGACGGTAGCTGTAATTTAAGAGTAGGTTCCATTACACATGAAGAAATCTGAAAACAGAAAAGGAGTGAAGGTGCCTTGATGTTGGCAGGAGACAATACGCTACAAGCAGAGGTCAATAACAGAGGTTCCACCATTCTACCTCTTCCTACCTTTTAATGTGTCTCATTTTAGAGTAAACTATAGAGTGAAGATGAGATGCAGCAGGTAAAGTCATACTGGCACCAAAATTATAATATAGTGCAATGGTAAATCCAAGACATGCTCAGTTCTCTTTAAAAAAATAAAAAAAAATAAAAAAAAAGCAGTCTAACAAGAAGCAGTCGTAAAGCTTACTGACCCCAATATATTAAAGACACATGACCTATTAAGAGCTTACTGAAAGTAATTCAATAATTCTCCATCATGGCCCTTTGTGTTTTATGTCTCAAGACCCCAGTCAAATGTATTTATTAAGGTCATAATTTGGAAAGATTTGGCTGTTAGAAGTGTGAAATAATAGGAAGCTATAAGAAAGCCATGGTACACCAATGCTATTAAAATCATATTCACAAAATGATTAACATCATCTATTAACAGGAAACAGCACCATCAGAGTGTAGACTGTAATTATGTGGATGGCTGATGTTACAGCTTTGAACAAGTATGTCATTTGCAGGTAAGGTGGTTTTGCCTTAGTGATGCACTGCTGCTTTATTGAGCTGTAAGTTACTGTTACCGTGTTGCAAATATGACCAAAATTAAAGATAATTTTATTCTTAATTAAGCTACTGACTACAAGTCTAATACTTGTAATAAAACAAAGAACAAGGGAATGTTTGATATTTTCACTTCAAAATGACAATTATCACTCATCTGGTGACTATATTAAACAACTTATATTCCCCATAAAAATATGCTGGTCAGCCAACCTCACAATCCTCATTAAATGCATACGTCACTTCTATATACTACACGCAATCTTGAAATTTTTATTGACACCATCCCACATCTGGTTGATATCTTCACATTATTAGATCATGATATACTTGTATTCTATATATTTAGCTGTCCCCAAAGTACCATATGCACCTACGTTACCAATTTCTTTTTTTACATGCAAGGTTATGATAACACAAAGCTGTGTGGCTATATGAGCAGCTGTAAAGTGGTGGGACCAGCCAGACAGTGACAACATTTACTAGTCTGAGATCAGAGGTAAGTGAGTGTTAGTGGGATTATATGGTGCTGAATGGGACTGGTTCTCATTAGCAGAGAAGCAGCAGCAGACCCAGGCTTAGTGGCACTGAATGGGGGAGGATGAGAGGAATGTGGTGAGAGGCTGGTGAGCTCTGTGTTAGACTAGAAAAAGGTCTTTTGGAACTATATATATTAGTTTTCCAGACCCCAAAGGATGTTGTGTCATATTTGAACCTGCCACCTAACAAGAAATTACTGTTAATGGCCAAAAACCATTGTTGAACATTGTTTTTGGCCTTAAACCTTCAGACTCCCCTATAACACTTCTCCAGGCTTATCCTCATTTTACATGCAGATTTGCTGCCGTCTTCCTCTAACACCAGTGTATGTCTTGGACAAAGCTGTTCACTCATAAAACTATCAACTGATCTTCAATCCCACAGAATATCCTCTGATGATCTGACACTCACCGTCAGTGTCTCTGTAGTGTCTAACTACAATCAGTCTACCTTGAACCACATATCCCTGAACTACACATCTTATCTTCACTACTCTGCCACTGATGTGTACACTTTGACCATATTCAGTTGTTGTTTTTCCCCAAGATTCATCTTCTTATCTCTGAAATCCCCTGTCATGTAATCCAGCCAGGGTTACCAATATTTCTCAAGGTAACAGCTAAAAGTATGACTCCAGTAAATGTAAAACTATGGAAAGGATTTCAGGTCCCATATATTCATACAAAAGTTTAGTAGTGTGTTTCAGATTATCCTTATCAGACTAGGGGTTGATAAACATCATAAATGGTTTATCACAGATCAGTTTGCAGTTTTCTGGGAATCCATAAATTTACAATAGTTATGTCCATCAATGGTGATGCGGGATGGAAACCTCCAAAAGCCGGACATAAATATGAGATGATCCAGACTTAGGAAAAGAGCTGTCAATATGCTTAAACAGCAGCTCACTATAATATTTTTAATCAAAACATTTTTCATTATTTTTTCTTTACTACAAATAGGTACTGACGTACAGTAGACAGATAGCTGGCGTCTCAATGTCTGGCATAAAACTTTATTATAAACAAGTTTTACTGCTCATGATTACTTTACATGTTATATTAAAATGCCATTCATTGATTTCTAATGACTTTCTGTGGTTGGGTGATTGTTTTGGCGAATTTCTCAAACTTGCGATGGAAGTCAAAGTTTTTTGTTTTCAATGTACTATTACAGATGTTATGTTTTTGTCTTGACAAGTGTATTTTTGGTGTCTTTGGTGGTTCACTCCTGCAGCTTCTGTATTAGTATCCCTACAGACTGGGTACTTGTAAATTATCTGAAGAACACAATAAATAAGATAAGTAACTAACAAACAACCACAATTCTAAACACAAGCACTCCTCAGTAAAATATATTGTTATTGGATTAATATTTAATTTGGCATGAGATGACTGACTGTGGTCTGGCAGTCAATGTTGTACTGTAAATTACTTGTAGTAATTGCTTCATTATCATGACATGGTGATCTCCATTTCCTGTAACTCTACGGGCCTCCACCTGGCAGCATAATAGCCTAATTCAGGTGGTAATATTCATCCAACCACATGAATTACAGCAGACAACAAGTGGCCCACTCTAAAACAGGCCCTGATAACAGCCCCCCTCTCAATATGTAGATTTCCACAATTATTTCCAGCATGGTGGTGCAGAAGAAGCTGTGTCTAAAATCCACAAAATTAAAGATCTGTGTTTCTAGCCCACAATAATCAGCTACTTCTTAATATGCAAACTACATTCTGAGGTCTGTGGTGCTTAAGATTCCAGATTAAATTTGGTGAGAATAAAGATGAATAAAAAGTAGGGAGGAAATCGATGTTGGTGAAGCATTAACAGGCCTTGTGTCTGCAGAGAGCGGTCTGCGGGTGGGAAATAAAATGGTAAAAAAGTCATCAATATTTACCTGACAAATTTTTTGTATTTTTATAAAGAAAAAGAGAGCTGAAGCATTCTCCACTCATGGTCCTCCACACAGCATGATGTATGTTATTTCTCCCCTCCCCCCCACCCACCCACACTACCTCAGGTCTGAGAACACAATTGGATGGCTGAGACATGCAGAAAAATTAAGCAGAGAGACTAGACAGAAAAGGGAAAGAATCAAACTTCTACTTTTTCCTTCTTCTCTTCCCCTTACTTTGCTAGCTTGCCCTTCAACAAGTTGGAGTTGGGGATGAACAATTGGTTCCTGTCCAGATTAAATCAGGAGAGAACGGGATAGGCTTTTCTACCCAGGAAGAGTAAGACGGGCAACAGAATAACATCCATCATCCTAACCACTTTTCCTGGGGGGCTAGAGCCATAGCAAAATATTTGCTGATATTTTTGATGACAATTGCAATGTCTGTATATGTTTACAAATGACCAATGATAAAGAAAAAATCCAACACCATAAACTTAATTTGCTCTGAGCATCAAAAAAAACAAAAAACAAAAAACAATAAGCCGTTACCCTGCCCTATATACAGAAGAGTTCATCTTACCTTTAACCACAGTCTTCAACCATTTAACTACATTTAGCATTTAATGTTTGGTGCAATGACTGGCAATTTTTTTTTTTAATCTTACATCCTCAGATTATATCATCACTGGTCCTACATCTTTCTTTATTTGCTTTAAAAAGCTAATTCCACTGACAATGTCCTTAACAATCAACAAAACCCCTTACTCATCCCATCCGTGTCTTCTCCTCCTTTCTGGTCTCATTAGTTTGGGTTTTATGCTTTAATCTACACAATGAGGATGAAGTCATGGCGGTTATCTTCAGCAGCCAATGTCTGTCTACCTGTAATCCTTCTCAAAGACCCCAGCTTTCTCCCAGCTCACAAATCGGCACACAATGCCTTTATGCAAGGCCTTTGCTGTAATGCCCAGAGACGACAGCAGACTTTTTTTTCCTTGTCTTTTCTTCATCCCTCATCCCTCCACATAAAACAAGTTAAATCCCACTCCTCCTTAGAAGAACAGAGATGTCTTTATCTAGGTTTCAGGACAGGGAAAAGTTAGAACGTAAACGGGCATAAAAGCTACAACTTCCAAGAGTTACATGTTAGTTTAGGGATTGGCAGTTGTCACTCCAGCTTTCCCTTGCACGGTCACAGACAACTCAATAAATCCATTCAAGTTAGTCTTGATGATTGTGTTTATAGAGTGTAGGCTAAATTAATTTGAAATAGTTACAAGAATAATATAATTCAACATTAACTGTGTGCAGAAGAACACACTTCTAATGCCAGCTGCAAAAAAAAAAAAAAAAAATCAATGGATTTATCATTAAAACTTAATTGAGAGGGGAACTTAAAAAGGTCAAACAAGTCGCTCCATTCGAGGAGGGCATAAGGGGGTTAGCTTTTAACTTAGCATTTTTATTGACTCTGGCAAAACAAAATGAGTGGGCTCTGTAGGATTGTGCACTCTGCATTGGCCATTCAGGCCTTCAGAGCCCCATTGTAGTACTTTAAAGAGAATGAAAGGAAACCCCACTGGTGGAAATGCAGTGGAACAGCCCCACAACAGGCCACAACTGTTCCCTTATGCATGAAAGGCAGGGACATAAAAGACAAGATGGACTTCTGAGGTAGGGCCAAAAACAAAGGCAACAAAAGTGCTGATCACGAGGGGATGACACGACTCGTCTCGGCAGAAGGAGCAGGGAGAAAAGGGGCAGAGGACAATAGCACTCCCAGCCAAATGACATGTTGAAGAATTGAAAAATCCACACAAGAAGTGTCTTCTCAATTCACTAAACCCACAAGAGCTGGGTGACTGTCGGCTGGACCCCGGTCAGCCTGAGGGGGGTGGACTATAACAACCCACAGCTTTTCTTTCTCCAACTTTCTTTACCAAATCTTTCCCTGTTTTGGCCAACAACTTGGCAAGGGCATAGACAGACTGGGGTGATGGCTTTAGTCTGCGCACACCAAACCCAAACCAAACCTAATCAAAGCATGGTGGGTTCCGCTCCCGCAGCTTCCGTTTTGATCTGTTGGCTGTCTGTGTGTCTGATCTGTTTCTGTTTGCGCCATAAACACAAATATGCTATTGCGTCCATGGAAACAGTCACACGAACAAAAACATGTTTGCTCTCATTCAAAAAGCATCCTTGTTTTAGTGACACACTGTAATGGCCACTTACAATTTAAGCCAATGTTTCAAAAATCATACTAAATAACGTTTCGTTAATAAGAACGCTTCCTGCCAGTTTTCACCCTGTTGGCTTCTAGGCTGGGAACAACTGGGTGTTTGTGATTTCCCAAAATAGGAAATAAATATATTTTTTAGTACAAGGAAATACACACACACACACACGTGCGCGTGTGGGATACCTTACAATGGATGGTTCGGCTTAAAATGTTAAATCTACCTGTAACACTTTGTACACCCAGTAGAGTAATGTATGTGAAAAGATGAAAATTAAGAATTTAGTTTTCATTAATGAATCATTTTTATACACAAATACACATGCAGTATTAACATCATGCATTGCACAGGGAGAAAATATTTCTGTAGAATAAATGGACAACTCTAAAGTAAGGACTGGGACTACTTGTTAAGTCAAAGGCTGAAAAGTGCACTCCACAGGTGAGGGCCCTCCTCCACGATAGCCTAAGGCTTATCCCGCAGTTCTTCACACATACCCACGGGCCCTTTCACTGGCTATCACCCTGTCTGATTAATGGATCGATGTGGTAATTGATTACTGAAGAGGAGGTGGGAATAAGGACATAGGTCAAACGTCAATAATGTCCCCCTGACAAAAGGTGGAAGACATAAAATGTATCAGTGATAGCCTGCAGCCAGACCTCTACCCATCAAAGCCCTGGCAGGACTAACATAAAGGCCCTGTCCCATTCTCCAGCCAGCCCTGTCCTCCCTCCCCAGCGTTTCTTTTCTTTTGGTAATGTTGTCTGTTAAAGTGACAGGAACCATTCTGGGAGCTGCTTGTCAGCTCACCTTCATAAAACAAGCCGTAAAACAGCAAATAACAGGCTTATATGGCTTCATTATGCTGGGTATGCAGGATCACTGCCCAGGGCCGAGAGGTGGGGGTGGGTCGCACTGGTAGCTGAGAGGCGGGGAGAATGTTGGTAGGACAGCCCGGTTCTCGTAAAGGTTTGTTGTCCCAACGGCTGTCACCATGTCCATGTTTGCTCAGGATAGAGGACCACTTGACCCCTTCAATCACATATTCCCCAAAATCCCACAAAGCAAACAAAAAGCTATGACTCACTTCAGAGATGTTATGACAATTCAGTCAAATGGGACTTCTTTAACTTCGATATCCTTGAAATCCTTTCCCTGTTACACTTAAAACAAGATGCCAAAAAATTTGAGCCCTCTAACAAATATCATCTATAATAATGCACAAACCATAGTGATGTATCTGAACTGTTAAAGACATTGGAGATGAGGAGAACAGGGCCAGATGGAGCATGCATCTGCGACAGTAAACCTTTGGCCGTGGCAGGGCCGGATGTGAGAGAGATTCTCATTTATTTCATGCAAATATCTTTGGGCCATTTCACAACCTGACAGTGGGGTCTGCAGGTTGGTCATTATCTCAGGTTGTCTCTTCAAAACATTTCCCTTGTTTTTCAGAGTCAGCCATGGGTGTCTGGCAAAATAGTCAGCAGCAGCAGCAGTATCATATGCGTGTACTCATGTGTTTACCAGTGCTTTCACAAATAAGGCAAGACTCTATTCTTTCAATAGAACTCACAATATTTTCCAATGGACTTGCTTCAAATGGAAATTCAGCTCTTTCCCAGATTGAAAGTCTTTATGTTGTCTTTAAAGTGCAACGCTTAACTTAAGAGAATCATCTTAAATAGAAAATAACAAAGTGTCAGCTATAAATAGGTTGCTGATAGTAGCAAGTCAAATATGCAGCATAAAGCTTCCACAACATCTGGTAAGGAAGCTTGCACTATGCGCCTTTACATGCTTATCTGGTATGAGTCCAGTCCCAGTCATGTTGAGATCAGTCACTTATCTCTTTAGCGAGGCTGTGAGGCAGCGGTACAAGCGCCATTACTGTGATCATTGTATAGTTAATTGTCACCTCCATCAACATTAGCACTCTCTAACATGCTTACCAGAGGGGGAAAAAGGGGGAGCTGACTGCACGCTCTATTCTAAGGCTGACACTTGTTCTCTGAGGGGCGGTTTTCGGTGTCAGGATTACAGTGCACGGGAGAAAAGAGGCGGAGGAGAGGTGGGGAGCTTTCCCCACAATTCATGTCACTGGGTCTGTCTGTAATGGCAGCACAGGGAGAAAGAGAAGAAGAGAGACAGGGAGCCAGGGAGGATTGATTGCTGTTTACTTTTAAGTTGTCTCTCAACCAATGGCTAAGCTAAGGAACCAGCATGCACTGGGACTATCTTCCCTTGACACTGCATCATGGGACAACTAATCAACCCACCACCTATTATGGCTGTTTGATACATACTGACCATAAAGTCATGTGACCTAACACAGGTCACATAACCATTTAGGTCTATTTGAATAGAAGTCCCACAGTTTAAAGAAAAAAAAAAATTTGGAAGGGTTCACTGAAAAGACAGTGACACACACCAACAAACACACACACACACACGCACACTGGCACATAGCCAGAAGACTTCAAACATGTCGCCACCAAACCATATGGATACACACATCCAAGCCTAATCTAACAAACACTACAGCATACATGCACATATTCTAGCCTGCAAACAAACACACATATCTGGACTGTAAAACAGCATTGCCATCTTGAGCCCCCTGGATCACTGGGCCCATCTGACACTGTGGAGTCTGAATGCATTAAGACTGGCAAGGTGGCTGCACTTTCCATCGCAGCTAGCACAGTTACATAACCCTCCATGATATGAATGCATTAACAGCATTAGTTCTGCAGGTGAGAACACTTTTCACTGCTCACCAACGACACCATCTCACATTTACATAATAGATGACGCTGATGCAGGATGCCAAACCAATATTAAAGTTAATTACCAACTGCCATGGGAAAGCAACTTAAAAGAATGCAACTACAAGTATTTGCTCATTCTGAGAATACTATCACATGTGCATAAATCCATTCAACTAGGTATTTGATTGTAGGAACAGGAAGGAGACTACACTAGTTAACTCTACAAGTGTCAAGGGTGCTCTTGTGGGAAGAATGATTGGAAAGAGGAGGTTGAGAATAATGAATAGCGGTTGAGAGAGGATACAGAACTGATTAAGTTTGAAGAGAAAGTCTGAGAAAGAGGGCAAACAAGAAATGGACTGGCGTGGTTACATGTGCAAGCTAATAATTGGTCTCATACATCATAACATCCACTACATAGGACAATCTGGGCTTGGGTGTGCCTGGATATAGATATGACTAGGACATTAGATCAGACAGTAGATCAGACTATTAGGATATTTGGCCTAGGATGTGATATTTACTGCGTCTGGTCTGTTACCCCCACCATTCCACCCACCCAGACCCAGACACAAACACACCCCTCGGACCTCAGAAAAAAGTCTGACAGATGGGTGTACTGGAAAGATCCACTCAGGAGACCAAAACATACTAAGGCACTGTCTGTCTGACGTTTGGATTTGGAGGGGAAACTACAACCAGAGAAAAACAGGACAGAGAAAAAAGGGACATCTGTGGCGTTTGTCTTATTTCCTCTCTTGTGGGACATGATGTGTCATAAGTGAGCACAGAGTCTTTTGGATCATATTCCATTTAATTAATGAACACCCCCCACCACCACCACCACATAAAACATCCACACCCCTGCTCAAAGCTCTACATCTCTTCCCTGTAAGTTGCCTGTGCCCCCAAGTGGTTGAAAATGATAAGTGCATCGATTTTACAACAGGAACAATTAAAAAACTTGAGAAGCAACTCTGCAGAGACAATTTAACCACACTCAACAATTGCTGTAAAATGTACTTTTACGTAAATGTTGACACTCTTGTACTATCATACTATGTACCAACTATCAAGAAGAAGATACTAAAAATGAGAAAGCTTTCTAACATTGTTTACTGCTATTTTTTTCTTTAAGTCCCACATATTTAAATAAACTCAAGTCCACTTAAAAATACTGCATTAGGGTCCGAATCTATCCATCTATCCCGTCAAGTAGGCCAATAATGTAACAAATGAGTAAATACCACACAAGCATAAAAATTAGGTAAGTTCTATTAAGATGTTGCTACACTTTTTCCCCTTAATTTCATTTGGGGAAAAAAATAACCCATCATTTGGTATGTCATCATTTCACAGTGTGACTTTTTAAAGAACAATTTTGAATAATAAAGCTGATGCTCCCTATAGTGGTGTAATGAGAGAAGCCCCATTCTTTTAACCGACAGGGATGCCTTTTGCCCTCAACTTCTGCCCAGCCTCAAACCTTTAATTAAGACTGGCTTAGGCCCGATTGATCCTGACACACCAGGAAGTTTCTTGAAAATCTGACTGCCAAAATGATGGAGGTATTATATAGGCCACAACCCCCATAGCAGCCCATGTCCCCTCCCCACACCACACACAAAAAGCCAAAAGCCCTTCTAGTCAGTCTATGAGACTTTACATGGCTGAGGTACGCCTTGACATTCTGCATTAACCCTTAAAACAGAACTGGTCACTTCAAAAAAATATGTTTTTCTTTGCAGTTATCCTTCCAATTTCATAAATACATTTAAAAAGTTTATACTGTATGTGTGGTATGACTCAGTCAGGTCAAATACACCGGGGAAAAAAAATACAGTAAAACAACTGAACAACAACAGACCTACACGCCACCACATCATTAAAACAACAACACACTTCCCGTAGCAAAAGCAGTGATGCTAATAGGAAGCTGGGATTGTCAGAGCTGTGTGCCGCGGGTGTTGTGCACCACATGGAGAGAATTCTTGTACCGGCTTTCACCGCAACACAACCACTGATGAGTCAGAAATCTCCATTAAAGTGCATGAGCTTCACAAACACTGTCTTTGCTTTGTGGTGTTCTAGTACTCCTCTGGATCTGAATTGTCTGATAATGTTAATATGTTAGGAAAACAGTATGCAAAATAAGTCTAGAAGAATAAGTATACTTTTAGAAACAGAAAAATGGGCATAAAATGTTTCCGTATGATAAAAAAGTTGTTACGGTTAAAGGTTTTGAGGATGATGTATACACCGTTGACTACTACTGTCTATTTCTGTCAACAACTGAATTTTGTGAATTGGTGACAAATTTCAGATCTGAGTCATCACAGTGTGAGCTTCCATATAACAATCTGAAGGGCTCAGACATACCCAAAGGGAGGAGTGAGGTGTTGCAGTTGAGATGGGGGGTTTACAGTTAGCGACTCTGATCTGCTGGAGGGGAAATGCAACCAACCAGTCAAGCTGTTATCTCCAAGTGTGTGAACAAAAAAGGCAACACCGTCTGCATTAGACTCGGAACAGTTATTATGTAAATAATACATTTGCAAATATATCAAAATCATGCAGTGGAGAACTGGACGAGATAACGCGTTGGTTTATTCACATCAACAGAGAACATGTTTTCCCTGGGTAAACAAATACCTGATTGCCACTGATGTCAAGTGACTACAGAAATAGTGTAGCAACACTATAGTATTAGTGCTTTAGGCCGTATTTATTCTAGTCCTGACACACCAGGCTACTGGATTAGGGTGTTAAATGTGGGCCATATGTTTTGAAAGAAAAAAAAAAATTGTAAATGCAAAGCTAAATTTTAAAACTGAAAGCCGAGTTAGTAATCTCAAAACCTGAAACAAACCATTTTTTTCAGTTTCAGACTTTTGGCAAGCAGAGGCCAGGATTAACAGGGATGGGTATGCTCTCCCGAGATACTACAGCTGAACACCATGCTGCCTTCAGAAAATACAGGAACTTTAGGTCTCAAAATTTTTTACATCACATATTTAAGTTGACATAAACGACACTGTTAAAATTTTCAGGTTGTTTTAGACTTTAGAGGACACAGATAACAGCTCAAGATGAATCAATGTCACATGATAAAGCTTGACAATCACATTTCATACTTCCCCACACACCTGTGAAGACAGCATTAGTTATAGTGCAGAAGCACTGTATTGTCTGACCCATCAAGATGACTGGTGTAGCGAAGAGATGTAAGAAATGTTAGCTGGTGATTTGGCTTTTTTAACTCATTATCCTAAGCGCTATAAAGTTTGGTAACTTCTGTAACATACAAATATAAATAAAAATTCTTCTGACCCTGCTGTCAACTTTCCGCCTTTTTACCCGATATGTGTCCATGTTACTTAAGTTACCAATCATTACAGTATTATAATATTTAGGAGAATAACTGCAAGAGTTTATAACAAAAACCAGCAAGTACTTCTTACACATACACTTGTGCAGGGCCATGACTTTTGGTGAACCTTCTTCTTGTCTGTGTCATCCCATCAACACCCTCTTTCAAAAAGCATCTGTACTTGCATACTAGTCCCCATTATAAAATATGCTGCTTTTAGTCACATTCATGATATAGAACATACCCCTGATTATTCATATTCATGTATGAATCTAACCATGTTAGTGTTCATCTTCACCTATTTGCTGTCCATGTTTATGATTCAATATTTATTTAAATTCTGTATTTACAGTTACAGTGCACACTTTAATCAGTAAATAATTTAGATCAGTGTTAACAACATAACATGGCTACTTGTTTCCTATAGTGACCAATGGTTAGGGATCAGATGACCTAAGCAGCTGAATAATCCATGAGGAAAAAATAGTTGTGAAAAATGACCAGATGCAGGTTTAACTTTGCATGGTTAGCAATAGGGAAAGACAGACTGTGATGTAGAGGCATCAATGGTACTCCTGCACAGGTAATAGTAATGTGATAATCATATCCATGTATAAATCTAATATTAACAGAACAGTCACTTTAGTTCAACCTCATATTGAGGTATTGATGACTGTTTGCAGTAGCCCCATCATTTTTACTAAATAATTCTTAAACATACTAACTGACTTTTTAAGGTTTACAATCCCAGAAACACATTTTCCACAATTTTCTACACAAGAGACAGGACTTGATTTCATTGCACTATTGTGTGATCGTCCTAGAAGTACACAAAGCCTGATGACTGTTGGTCTAACAGTGAACTGAGGCTGTTACATTGGCTGTAATGGATGATGTAGTACACCTAATGATAGCGTTGTTAGTACATGAAACATAAACATAGATTGAGCCACAATGTGGAAAGTGACGGGGAAAGAGCAGGACCCTGCCTTGGCCTATACTGGCTTATTAAAGGTGTGGTGAGGGTGGGGGTAGGCACTAACCAGTGCCCCTTCCTTCCTTTTGTGGGAAGATCATGGAAACTAAACTCCGTCACATTTTCAACTTGTTTTTAACCCAAAATCATTCCAGGACCATTTTTGCAATAATGTATTAAAAACACTCTTCTTATTCTTTTTATCTTGTATATGTATAGAAAGCTGATCAACAAACTAAGTTATTACAGACGCTGTAGCAGTGTCATACAAGTAAGTCCCCTAAGATTACAAAATGTTGGGCTCATGTTCAAACTTTTTTTTTAAAGTTCTGACAGGATTTTAATTTAGGGGTGAAGGGGCTATACCTAACCACTAACACCTACCAGTAAGTTATTACAGTAACCCTGGAAGAACTTTCTCTTACCACCTCTGTACAGTTAAACAACTGCAGACACTCCATGTCAAATACAGGCCACAAAGTCTGGCACAATTTGTTTGAGCGCAGGAACATTACATAGTGTGAAGTTATCCCTGTAAAGACACATAACTGACTGCGAAGGAATCAGGATTGTAGACCAGGGGAGCATAGACATCAAGGAGGTCATCCACACCAGATGACAACAACCCGTCTGTCTCCAACTCCAAGTATAAAAATACAGTACACAGGACACCTGCAGAAACCTGCACAGGGATTAATTTATCGGGAAACCTCACAACTAACCAAGCCAGCCGTTTAGTTATTTTACCTTTAATGATGCAAAAGAGAAAAATAACAGGCCTTAAACAGTACAACAGTGATGCTGTAATTCCTATTGACATAAAGCTGAGGAACAAATCTATGAATGGACAGTGCATGCAAAAAGAACATTAGTTGCATGGGGCTCACTTGGCTGTAATGTTTACATGGCACTGTATTACTGAGGACTGGCACTGACATTATAATGTCTGCGGTGATGAACACAACAAAAATGTCGGGGGCAAAAGTCAGAAGTAAAGTCAAACAGTGCTGAAATGCAGATAGCAATAGCAGGCAACAGGTAGAGGAAGTCATTAAGAAGATTCCATTTGGAGTTAGTAAAAATGTTTCCTGAACACAGTGCAGAACGGGTGTTGGCATGTCGCTGGTGGAAATGTCTACTGATTGACAGGTTGTGACAGTTGATATGCTGCAGACTCTTTCGGCTGGAGTGACTGGAGACTGGAGTGCCTAACCATGAAATGTTAAACATAATAAATTTTTGTATTAATCCACACAAAATGTGGTCATTTTATAGATGCAAGTGCTCAAGAGTGTCATCCAAGTTTCTGAATCATATGATAAAAACATCCAGAATATTTCTGGAAATCTTTGGAGAAATGTAAACCTCTTCAAACTCAATCTTGAAGTAAATACAGCTAGATGGGTTTTCTCTCTACTTTAGCAACTGGCTTTTGGCTTTAGCCTTCTGTAAGAGGTCCTGTAGTAAAGCTTGAGTTCAAAAGACCCTTATCACTGTCACATTTTCTCAGAAGAGAACATATTAATGGAAACCGGATGCACAGGCTTACACTAGGTAAGGCTAACACAAGGAGAATAGTAAAGAAATGCTTTGAATGTAGCCTTGTAAAAGGAAGAGCACCCGTACAGGCCTCCTGACCTTCCCACTCCACTTCCTTCCCGAGAAGTAAAGGAATGCTGTGTCAGTTTTTATATATTAGTCGGGCCGTATATTTTAGCTTTCCCCCAGTAGTTCAATTAATAAAGTAAAGTGATATTTGATATCTAGTCATTTTTCCAGGCAAAAATGCCAAAAGATTGGACAATAAAGGCTTTGTGTCAGTGACGGCAAAGGAGATGACTTGTTTGATCCTTCATGCTTCATGAACTTGATCTTGAACTTTACACTTCAGTGTCACAGTCTAAGGTACAACAAAGTGAAGCACTCATTTGTACTTTCACAAGTTTTTTTCAGATGTGTCCACATTACTTTTGTACATCTAACCACTATTAACCGTCTTTCTCGCTGACTATGCACAGAAAAGTATAGTGCAATGTAAACCCACTTTGCAGTGAATAATTATTCTGGTTAATTTTACAGGAGTACCCTAATGCACAGTACATTGCTGGAATGGTAAATACTGTACTGTACACTGACCACCCTGTATTTAATTTGTTCTTTCTAAAATGTTAGAAACATGTACAGTATATCATTACAATCCCTGGCAAAAAACATGCATTGTGGTTAGAAACTCCACATGAGAATTACAGGTTTTGGATTCTGTTTGCATATTACACGTGGTGGAATCAAAATACCAAGAGACAACACAAAATAAATAACATTTTAGATTCAGGCAGTTGATATTTCCTCTCCATGTCTACTTGCACATCTCTCCTGTTCTCTCCTCCATCTTTTCTATGACTACTTGAGCCTAACACAAGGTGCCTACTTTGACTGTAGCTTCATCCTGTATTTTCCAATTATCACCTTTTAAAGGCCAGCTGGGTACATTCCAAACCATCAGGGGGCAATTCCATTTGCATTGCTCTGAGACAAAGTCGTGCCCATGTACTTTCATGCTAAAGTTCATAACAGATTATCTAAAAAGACTATAGCTACAGCTAAAAGTCACAAAAGTCAAAACTATAGAATACCTGACAGATGAAATGTATCAAACTAAGACAAGGAAGTTTCCCTCACGTTCATTTTTTTTTTCTTAGAAAAACAGAAGAGGACTTGAAAATCTAAGAGTTACCTAGTTTTAAGGTAACAAGTTTGCTTTATAGAGTAAAACAATCGCTCAATTCAGACTTATTGACATTCCTTGGAGTCTTTAGTCCTGTTCACAGTTTCAGCTCATTATGATCCCACTCTTCTTTTTTACCAACTTAACTTCCATAATATTTTATATCTAATTTATTTAGGCCTGATCTGAAGACCTCTTCCCCCTATTGAAATTATCATTATGTTGTGTATGTTTGCCTATGTCCTTCTGTGTGTATATTGTATCAAGAGGCAGGGGGTGGAGGGAGTAACTGTTCCATTTGCTTTGCACATTAATAAACACTGCCTTCTCTGTCTGCCTTTAGGCTTTCTTTCTTAATGCTCTCGGACTGCATATAGCAGCATTTAGCTGTGAATTAATTTTCATGTTTAGACATACCCTGCTGAGGTGTGATGCCGGTGGTGCATAATCAAAATCTGCAACACTGCATATGAGTAGATAGGCCTTGTGGGTATTTTCACAGTGAAGATCTGTAGCTGGGAGGGGGAAATGAAAAGCAGAGAGAGGGGTCAAGGGCCAACAGACACAACAGAAGTCAGTGACAGGACAATGGGACATTTAACACAAAAGAATAAAAATCTGTTGTGTTATAGAAGGATACAGAGCAGAGGATACCTTTTTCAGTATGGTGTGCAGCTGTGAGTGTGGTAATGTGCATGTCTCTGGCCATGGGACAAGACACGCATCCACAGCCACAGCTCAAACACCAGCACCCCTTAACATGGTGTGTCTAATGCTCCTATTTAGTGTTTGGGGTGCAGCGGCGCGTGGCCTGAGGTTTTTGGGAGAGGAGCGTGGATAGCACCTAACCTGACAGCTGTGCCCCAAACTAGAGACAAAAGCCAGAGGAAGTGCCGCATCATCGAAGATGGGACTAAAAGGCATGGCAATTTGCTTGTGGCTTGGCCCATACTGCCGTCTAATTCAGTGTGTAGTCCACTTTTCATGGTCTAATAGCAAGCGCTACTCATAACGTGAGCTTAAACTGGCAGAACATCTTTAAACAAATTCCACAATAAAGGACTGGGCATGTAGATCAAAAGCTCAAAAGACTACCAATTCAAAACAGACTTTATTCAAACAAACAAAAACAGTAATCTTTGTTCTTGTGTCTTCTCATTGAAGTTTATTGGTAATACCAGGTGGGAGTCTCTTTCTCAACCAATTTACATCAAATATAAACCAACATAAATTTCTTCTTGTATTTGTGTACCTGTGGGAATGTCTTTATTTGAGTCAAGATTTAATAAGTTTAGGCAGCAGGCTGTCAGCCAGCGATATATGTGAGCATATAGAACCTCATGTTATGCAAAATAATCCTTCATGTACAGATCACAGATTTTCTTAAAAGTGATACACTTTCATGTCAAATAATTGGTTAAAGCATCTGCACAAACAGAGGCACAAAAATCAAAATGGCAGAAAAAAAATACAGCAAATTAATGTCCAAAACAAAATCTGAAGTTGGGAAGAATCAAGCCTTTAGCACCCAGGATCAACTTTCCAAAACGCAAACCCTTCATTACCATACACAGAGGTGCCTCAATTTGTGAGGCAAAAGCCATAATAATTACTTGTTTGTTACCACATCCACTGTTAGGTGATAATTAGCTCTAAGTGAGAATTTAAACTCTTTGTTTGATTTCAACACATGTTCCCAGATGGACGTATCCTGCATTAATTATTATTGCAAATTAAAGGCCAATCAAGCCTTTGCAGAACTGGTTATACTGCATGTAAGCCATAAGGTGAATTCATCAAAATCATATGGTGATGAACAAATGACTAAGGTGGATATTTCGGTGGAGTTGTGTGTGTTTTGGAGAACAGCAAGGCTGATAAAACATTAGGAAATGTCAACTGTGGATCACTCACAAAAGGGTGGTGCAGCCATACCTGGCATCTATATCAATGACTAACCTTGTAATAAAATGGAAAACTAAATATTTAGTATTACTTCTTAACAGAAAAATAGGAAAACTATCCATCTCTCGCATAATGGAACTTCCTTTATTATGCTCCTGTGGCCACACATACACACACACGCACAAACGTCAGGGGATTGAAACGGCTCAAAAATATCTACTGGTTTAAATTAGACCATCAAACAGCCAGCTGCCGATATGTTTCCTGTCTGTGTGTGTGAGTGCGTGTGCGAGTGTGAATGCGTATGTGTGTAGTTGTGAGTTGAAGGAAAGCACTGAGCAGGTTTCTGACCTCCCATGGGTGCACCAGAGCGAGTGCAACAGTGTCAGTTCACTAAAATAACAGTGTGCGTAACACTAGGTATTTCACAATTGAGAACCACAAACAACACTTCTATACAACCTGTTATAAGTAAAATAAATCTTAAATAATTAATAATAATAAATAATTTTTGCTCCCATTCTGTTTAGTGAGTGAAAAGTCAAATAGATTTATGTATAAATGTGAATTTCTATATTGGAATTTGGGCTGAAGAAGCTAACTGGATGAACCGCAAACATTACAACCCAACAAGAAAGAAGTCCAGTTGCCATGAATCAGCTTCACTTGGATGACTGAGAATCTTCATTAAATCACCAGCATTATGGTCTGTTTTGCTTACAACACAATTGCCATTCCTATGCTCTGCTGGTTAATCTAGATGTGATTAAACTGTGATCATGTCTGAAACTGAGATGGCACTGCACTGCATTTTATAAACCGTACACAAGTGCATAAATAGTCACAGCTTTCACATACATTCTTGAGGTGTCTTACAACATAAACACAGTCGATTTACATCATTGCTCCATAACGCTGTTATGCATTTCTATGTAGTTCTGTATATACTTATATTTTGCAAGGTCCTAAACCTTGCTATGTAAAGTGCCTTGAGATGACTTGTGTTATGATTTGGCTCTATAGAAATAAAGATTAATTGAATTTGAATTGAGTTGCTAAGAGCCTGGCATGATGGAAAAGGTCAAACCCTCCTTAGTGAGAGTGGCTGTGTCCTTCAGTACAGTCAGACACTTGAGTAACATACCTTCTTGCAGTAAACTGATGGAGCTGCGTAGCAGAGTAAAGTGTTGTAGCCATTTTGGCACAGAGATATGGGTCACTCTAGGCTGTCCTCTCACTCACCCCAGCACCAGACCCAAAACCCTGATGAGATTAGCCAGCCTGCCAGGCGCTCAGTGGTGGTAAAACACAAACACCACTGATTACGTTAAAGTCGGATTCCCACACATTTTAGCTTGGATCCCCTTGTGCAGGGTCACAAACGGGTTAGTGTGATGACTGTGCCGCCATTCCCAACTACTATGGCAATCCTCTGAATTTTCTCCTGAAAATTGCATTCCTTGTAACTAAACTGAAACCGCAACTTCATTTTTGTGACAAATGTAATATTTATGTTGTGATGTAACATGTTTTCGAATGAACACATTTATTAATGGAAAGCGAGAAGCAAGAAGGCGATGGGATGGATGGATGGAGTACTGACAAACCACACACCCGAGTTTGAGTCCAGAGTCCTGTGTGAGGATGTTGTACATCAGATATTTTGGTCCACCAAAATATATTTAATTGATATGTTAAGTATCATATATTGTTTACTTGTTTCTTTAACTGTGAACATCAGTTGGTCGTTATGTTCATAGAAAACATAACTGGGTTGCAATTGTGTTCCACACAATGTAATCACAGTGGCAGTTTAGTTGTATTGAAATATAATTTTTAGGAGACAGGCTTGATCTTGCCATGACTGTCAGTCATGGATACTGATAGATAGTAAACAAACAGAACAATTCATTGATAAAAGCAGATGCATGCTACAACATTCAAATGCATGAAGAATGGGACGATGATACAGCTGACTTCCTGGAATCCTCCACCAAGATTAAGATGAGTCTACTCAGCATATTCATTTGTTAAGCAAAACAGGTTAACATTTTCTTCCAGTGACTAATTCTTTTGGGTAGTCGGTGAATGCGGTGCCTTGACCAGTGCTACTCTGTGTTAAATCACCACTAGAAATGGGATTAGGCAGGTTGGAATGTCAGGGTAATCACTCATTCAGCAGCCGCCAGAGGAAAAGGCCTCCTTAAGGAGAACGGGTAGGTTTTATATAGCCGAGCGCTTTGATTACTGCGTCGTCTTAAAACCGCATCCGATGAGTAAAGACATGCACTGGTCCTCCCCCACATTTACTGGGTGAGTCGCCCTCCTGGGTTCCTGTAAATAAGTGATGTCACAGCGCTTAATGATGCCCAGACTCGACTCAGCAAGGTCCTGAACACAACACACTACCAGCTTCATCACTACTGTGAGCATGCTGCATAAGTGCCATATCAACAAAAAATTTGTTTTGCACATTTTATCCCATTTCTCTATGGGATTGCTGATGATGCAGCTGAAGTACAGAGTAGGGAAGCCAGTAAAATTCACCCTTGGGGGTTGGGGGGTGAGGGATTGTCCTCATCTGTGGATAGACTGCTCTGTCACTAATGAAGATGTTCAGATGGAGAGCACAAAGAAAAATACAAAAAGAAAGACTTTCTCTAGGCTCTCTCCTGCTCCTCGATGCAGACTGGTAGTGACAGTTGTTTCCAGTTGCTACGTATAAAGGGCCCATCATAAAGCCCGGCTAGAGGAAACAGGATAAGCGCTTGAGCCAAGGCAGTAAAAAGCTCTCTGGGAACTTGAAAGCCACACAAATGAAGTCTGCGTCTGCCATCTGGAAACAATAAACAAACAAACCCCAGCAGCCAAACAAACACCACAAAAGGCAAAAGGAGAGAGAGCGAGACAGAAGAGAGTGGATGGCACCAGAGATGTGAATGAGCGATAGCAAGAGGATGGTGTCAATGTCAATGTGCAGCACGCATCATTAGCAGACACTGATAGAAAAACAGAAACAGAGACAACTCGTTGGATAAAATCTGCTTTGATGCTGGGGAGATGGACCTGCTGTTTGAATGTGTGTGGTACCGCTGAAACCTGGTTCTAATGAAGTGTAGTGCTAACAGTAGGCTGCCTGTCTGCAACTAGTGCCAGTGATGTGATGAGAAGTTATACAGCAGTTCCAAATATGGCAAAAGAGAAAAAAACACAGTCAGTCAACTCTTTTCTGCATACTCAGATACATCACTAGAGGTTTTTTGTGTTAATGATCATATAAATGTCTAATGTGGACTGATCAATAAGAGAAGTTTTCTTTCTGTACAAAAGCTCCAAAACACTGTGGAGTCAGCGGTGAAATACAATGGCAAGTACATGATTGATCACATAATGAAACTATGAAAAGCTATAGCGATTTCACATTAGGGTTAATGGCCCAAACTGACACAAATTATAATACACTTTGTAGTGCTGACATAGCACAACATTTGTCCATAGATCTAAACCAGCAACTCTGTACTTCACTCACACACACAGGGTCCACAGGGTCTTTTCTACCACTGTCATCATAGATAAAACAGTATATTACAGTAGCACAGTTGCATAAATATCTTAAACAGTGTATGCATTTTGGGACACTGATTTAACACAATCCTATTAGTGACTGTAATTAAAAAGTACTGAATGTTATGCATCTATTGAAGGTTGAATACCAATTAATGCACTGAGAAACAGGCAGAGACTTTACGGGGATATGAAGTGAAGAAAACTGACTCAGTTTATTCTTTGTTTGAATCATTTCAGATCAAGCAACACAATATAATACTGCATACTAGTTTGATTTCTTAGTGACAAGAGGTCTCTCACAAGAGGAAAAAGATTTTTTTCTGGGCAGCACAATTTTATAATGCAGACACAGCTGTTAATATTCCACACCAAGTTTCACAGAGTCACTCAGCGAGAGTATGCAGCTAATGAGAAAAATTCATAAGATGGAGCTTCAGCTAGTACTAGAACAAACATCACAAGCTGCTCTCAAAGACCTTATCACAAGGCAGACTGTCAACACTGACACCGAGGGGTTAAACCATGAACTGCAGCCACGTGTCCACATGAAGCCATGTATAATTTTAAATAGTCCCTTATATAGGTGTACATATGCTTAAAACAAACATGTTGAATGGCAAAGGGAACAATACACATGTGCATACAAACACCACACACACAGCCCTCCTGCTGCGCCTGGTTAACAAACACTCTGCTATAAAAGCAGGCCTCTTACTCATTAGGATGCTGTGTATCAGACAGGAAATGCTGGGTAAATTACACATCATCGCCCTGGAACAAGCCGACCATCACCATGGCAATAAGCCAACCTCAGTGCCGTGAGAAGACCAAAACGTCCTGGTGGCAGACGAAAACAGTACAAGGACAAGATACAGTTTTCCCTAATAGCTGACAAAAATGATCAAATGATGTCAGTGATGCAAATGTACGTGTGTGCGTTTCAGAGGTGTAAACGGAACTTAAATCTGCATCTGTTTAATAGCCAAAAGAGCCCCTTTGGCCTTTTAACAGAGGAGCTGACTGCAAACCTGGAAGCAATATCCTGTGCACGTACACACACACACACACACACACACAGCTGCCAATTAACGCTACATGGGCTGAACTGTACCAGCCCATCATAACATTTATTTATTAGGAATTGTTAGTTATTCCAACAGGAAATGCTCTAAGACCGTTCAATAAATAGGTCAACATGAGCTACTACATGTCATGACAATCAACAGAATATTGGGTGGTCTCTATGTAAGTGAGTAGTATGGACAACTACACTGCAGAAAACTATAGTATTTTAAGCAGTTTATGTAAAAATAAATAAATAAATAAATAAAAGCGCAGTAGCTACCAATTTGGTTAAAATGCAGTTTCATTAAAAGGTCATAACAAAAATAGTTTGTAATACTAAGCAAATTTCATGACACCCTGCACTAGTCTTAAAAGGATAATTTCATCACAGCACTTGTATTCGCTCACATCTGTAAAAAGGAAAAACATGGGTTTCCCCCACTTGTGTTATCATTAAAAACAGCGATTATTTCCCCAGCTTCTCATTTAATCTGACCACCACGCTCAAACTCTAAACCACACAAACCACCCGTTAGCCAAGTCCACCCCACGTTTCTAGACCAAAATTCTTTTGTTGCATTGTTCACACATTCCTCCCAGGCTGTGTTTATACAGATGCGATTCCATGTGCGCTCTGGGGTCCTAAGAAATCCTATTCTGAAGTTGAAGATGTGTTGTTGATCAAAGGCTTCAGTGCTAGAGCAGAGACACTTGTTTTGGTTGCTTTTTTTTGGGGATGCAGGGTTAAAATCCATCTGTTGGCCGTATGGACCCACCTTGTCCAGAACTAGGACAAGTGTAGGCCTCTCTGGTCTGCCACCCCACACTGCTCCCTTAACCACGTTTACTCAGCTGGTCTTCATGCCAGTCACTAGAGTTTTGTTTTTACACAGCAACATGTGTTAACTTAATGCTCTGTAACAGATTTCAAAGGCAAGTATAGCTGGGTCAACAACAAGGAATAAAGCAATTTATTGATTCACTGGCTCAAAAAGGTTTAAAGTTCAAAAGAAGCAGACATGACAGGAACTTGTTAAATACATCCACAAGCAATGATGTTGTGATGCAGATTTAGTTTAATATAACCTAGTAATTTTAATGGGGTTCAGCTAAACTAAATATTTGGATAGTGTTAATTAATTCAGCTTGACAATCCAATAAGCTCCTGTTTAACTATGACACTGGACATCTCAGTCCAGAAAAGGAGGAAGATAGGCTTCTAAAAGTGGTTCACATATTTTCTAAAAAAAAAAAAAACCCATCTATAATGATTTAAAAACTATATCTATTATAAATTGTATTAAAATTAAAATGGTTCAAGAAAGACAGCAAGCGTAGTTTTTGAGGTTATTTGGCCAACCTGCTTGCACCCCCATAGCTGCAGAATTTGGTGACACAGTCCTGGTGGTTATTTTCTTCTTTGATTGGATTATGGCCACACACACCTCAAGCTCGGCTTCCACCACCAATCAATGAGGAAATGAGGTGTCAACACACTGGTGTTTATTCAACAACTCATTTATTTTTCTACCGGAAGCCAAAGACAGATCAGCCACAGAAGACAACAGATGAGTGAAGGGATTTTCTTTAAGCATTTACATGTACACTTCTATCTAATTGCATTACAAACAAGGGTTATGTGGTGTTCAAGTGCCAATTAGATTTACAAATAATCTGTTGTATTTGATTTATTTTTTTTATTTCATAACATTGATTTTTTTTTTCCTGATATTATATGACTTAAATGAAAATTAGACAATTTACTGTGCCAGTGACTGATGCATTTATAATGACATCATGTACTAATATTAAACATAGAATATTATGTCTGTATTAAAATTTTGTCTCATCTCTGTTCTAATGACTTTTACAACTGAGAAGACAGAGCTTTTAAACTTCAGGCTGCGCATCCATATGACCAAACTCAAAGAACTAATAATTGGAAGACATCAGGAAGTCTGTAATGTTTCCAGTCAGCATGAAGTGCCATCAAAATAAAATTCTGCACAGTAGCTGCTGCCTTAAAACAACTGGGGCAATTGAAAATTCCCCTCCCAAATTATGCCAAATGCCACATTATAAACATTCTAGCTTAACTGCCAAGTGTCTGTACTGCTTTATGCCCCTTGACTTAATTGAAAACGTTATAGGGGTGCATTACACTGGGGGTTTTTATAAGCTGTGCTATAAAGCCCTCGCAGGCCCTGTGAGGGGAAACTGCCCATTAACTTATAAGGTCCAGGCCTTGGCTCGCTTAATTGACAACCTCTAGGCTACTTTCATCACTTGTCGACTTCATAGCGGCAGTCAATGCTTCCTCCAGGATGCTGTTGCATCTTTGACACGAGGGTGTTTGTGACAAAGAGCAGTCTGCCGCCAATGCCAGGGCGAGGGCTCTAGGCTGTCCATAAAACAAGCACACACATTCCTCTCCTCTCCATCTAAGATGCATGCATTTAACCATGTAGGTACTGCTGCAAAGAGACAGAGAGCAAAATTAAAAACCCCACTAGGATGGTACAGTTTTTGCATAAGAAAGAAGAGAAAGCCAAGTTAAAAGTGGGATTATTGAGAATGAGAAAAACATGCACATGCACACAAACCAGACTGGCATGACAGTCACTTCGCACTCTAATTTGGCAGGATCATCAGCTTTGTGCCTCTGGAAATTCATGTGCCTTGAATTAGAGCCACATGTCACAATGTTGTTGACCAAAACAGACACATTACTAGAATATTAAACCAGCTTAAGTTCTTTAAAACTGGAGTTCAGCCTGTCTGAAGCTTCTCATTAAACCTGCTCTAAGACTTGCATGACAATTTCCAAAAGCTAGAAGAGCATTAGTCCACTCTGACTTCTATCGATGACTGAACTGTATACAACACTAACCTGCATGTATTTCAGGGTTTTCTTAAAAAGAAATAACCCAGAACTAAAAGTTTTTAAATTTATGGTCCTCATTCATGTTTGTAAGTGACATGTATCTAATTCTGGTGAGACCACGCAATACCAAACTTAACTGAAATGTGCGTCATGTGCATACAATAACAATATTGTCAACATTTCTGTTTGGAATGAACAGAGGTCAACAACTCTGAAACTTTTCCACTCACATCTGTCTCTATTGTTGCTCTCCTCTGTGTTTATTTTTACTGCAGTCTGATATGCCAACAGGCAACATGTACATGCTCACACCAGATCAATTCTGATTTTACCATCCAACAGCAGTCACTGGTCAAACATTTATAAACTATGTAGTAGTGCTGGGTGGTATACCGGTTCATACCAAAAACTGGTTTTTATTTTTGTTATGATATGGATTTTCCTTATACCGTAATACCGGTTTAAATAGCCTTAACAACATTCGGAGCATAGCGCAGCAGGAAACTGTTTAAGGGGGGACCGCTTTCACTGCTACACCGCTAAACACGCATGTAACGGAGTACCTGTATTAGTGGAGGTACTGAGCGGTGAAAATAAACAGAAAAGCTGTAGCAGATGATAAAGTTGAACACAATGACACAGAAGGACTTTTGCTCGTCTGTTGTCTGGAGATTTAAAAGCTCGGACATGGACCAAAAAACTATTATATTCACTGCCGACGAGATAAAGTTGTCACCGGAGGTGGCAACACAAGTAATTTGCTGCTCAAAGTTAGCTGCAAACATACTGTGTAGTACCAGGAATGTATGAAATTAAGATCGACATCCTCCACATCCTCAGGTAAAACTGAAAAAGCTCCACTTTTTCCAGTCAGACATCACTTGTAGACGTGCTTGCTAGTGCTTCTCGTAGGTTTACAGCGTTATTTATTTAATGACAAAGAGCTTTTTTTTTTTAACTGTTAACATTAACGTGACTTTAGCGTTCGTTTTGACATGTTACGTATGATGTTCACTCTATGTCATTTTAGATGGTAATAATGCAGGATCGCTGTAATTAAGTGTCTGAGCAGTCTCCTGCTCTCCGATGGAGCACCGAGCCCCTCCCACGTTGCTGTGACTGTCATCGGCTCACTTTGTCACTTCTCTCTCAGCCTGAATCTGTCTCCCTTCTCCAGGGCAGATATAAGTATCATCTGGCCTGGTAGCTCAATGGGGTAAGCATCAGACTGGGATGCAGAAGGTCGCAGGATCGAATCCCAGCCGACTCCTAGCCCATCCCCTATACCAGGTATGTCCTTGGGCAAGACACTAAGCGTTAGCTCCTTGTAAGTTGCTTTGGCTAAAAGCGTCTGCAAAGTAAAGTAAAAAAGTCTCGTTCTCCTCCTCTCTCTGTCACCTGAACACGCCTCAGCTGGTTCTCCTGCTCATCTCTGATGGAGCTACAGACTCAGCTGTTTATGTCAGAGAGATCATGTGTCTTTTATAAAAGATACACGTTATTATATATTATATTATACACGTTAAACTAGAGCAGGACTGGACAGTTAGGTCGAGACTGCTAAATTTTTTTACTTTCCTCTTCTCTTCTTTTCTTTTCATTCTGTTGTTAGGACTAAGGCTGTTAAGTTAGTTTAATAAAAGGACAATATATAGACCTGTTCTATAGGAAAGCTAACCTAAAATGATGTCTGTTGTGATCTGGCACTCTTCTCTCAATCAGTGGAAAATATGATTAGGACCAACTCATGCATGGGAAAAAAAAAAAAAAAAAAATACCGTGATAATTTTGAAAAATACAGTGATACAGAATTTTGATCATACTGCCCAGCTATACTATGTAGCACTGAATCTTAGAAATAAAACCCTTTATCATATCTGTAGTATGGATTGTTTGGGCAGGGCAGAAAGGAAGGTCGATAACGCACTGCAGCCACAGAACTGAAGTAAAAAACCTCATTCAAAAATCACATTCAGAGAGCTACATCACTAATAATTACGCTTTTCTTAACACACACGTCGCTAAGATAGAATAAATCAAAGCAAATCAAAATGCTGGATTACTTGGGTAATATCAGAGTTGGTGGTGAAAGACATAATGCACTTACACAGACACTGTTAGATTAGAAGGATTGTGACTAATGTTTTGATTGCCAGAAATTTA
The DNA here is from genome assembly GCA_032353495.1 of Ctenopoma kingsleyae. Lineage (NCBI taxonomy): Eukaryota > Metazoa > Chordata > Actinopteri > Anabantiformes > Anabantidae > Ctenopoma > Ctenopoma kingsleyae. Next base: position 6,594,482 of record JAUBNQ010000013.1, read on the forward strand.
TGTTTGCAGAGTAAATAAGAAGAGCTCTATAGTCGAATGCTCAACTGACAAGCTATTGAGAAGTCAGTGTCACTGAGGGGAGAGAGGCTGCTCAGTAGCCAGCAGAGCAGAAAACACAATCCAGCTGGCATAGGAGACTGCAAATACTGCCTGAAACCAAAAGTCTGATCATAATAGAATTAAAAGATAATAGAAAAAGTGATAATTATTTATATTCTACAGCAGGGGTGAATGTAATCCATTTTATCCATTCCATTTATATCAGTGAGGTTAAATTAAATGTAAGAAATACCATTTACAGTAGTATGAAGTACCACCACCTCCAAAAGCAACAACTCCCAGAGGAGCTCTATGTGCTGTATGTATCTATACTTCACATTTGAAGTACAGATACATCCCAAACAGGCTGCACAGGTCAAGAGCAAGGGGGTGATCAGGACACTGGCCATTACACCAGGAGAGCTGAAAGGGTTGTAGAAGGAAAACAACCCAGCAGCAGAACCAGTATGTGCTACTTTGTGCAAAGAGGTATAGGAGGATCACTGTGACAACCATACAAAATGACCTGCAGCAGGCTACTGGTGTTCATGTCTCAGACCAAACTGTCAGAAACCTGCACACCATAACATAAGCATTAGGGCTTAGTGTTCTCTAGTATGACCTGTGCTCACAGCCCAGCACCGTGCAGCTCGACTGGCATACACCAGAAAACATGAAGACTGGCAGGTCCGGCACTGCTGTTCTATTCACAGATGAGAGCAGGCTCACACTGAGCACATGGGACAGGCGTGAAAGAGTCTGGAGACACGGAGGTGAACATTATGCTGCCTGTAATGTAATTGAGCATGACCCGTTCGGTGGTGGGTCAGTGATGGTCTGGAGAGGTATATCCTTGGAAGGTTGCAAAGACCTCCATGTCACAGCTAATGGTACCCTGACTGCTGTGAGGTACCGCGTTGAACTATTCAGAGTGTCTATCACACCTGGCTTCCTCCTGCTGTAGGACGATGCCCGACCTCATTGATTCTTTTTGGATCATTATGTATGGGTGCATCCGACGCCACCAACTGCCACTACAGACTGTCCAGGGGCCCACTGATGCCCTAATCCAGATCTGGGAAGAGATCCCCCAGGACAAAATCCACCAACTCAGTAGAACTCATCAGGAGCAAGTTCAGATGTTGTAGGTAGTGCATGCTGGCATTCAGGGGCTATACACACACTTCTGAGTCACATTATGAGTTGCCATGATGAAATCCACACAATGTAGAGCTTGCAATTTAAATTTTTCACTTTAATTTTAAGTGTGATTTTGAATACAGCCCTCCATGGTGATGATTTTGGTTTGCATTGAAATTTTGCTCTGAACAATTATAAAAATGTGCATTAGTAAAGATTTTCACCTGAATAATTCCGTCATCAAGATCCAGTGTGTGACACAGGTGTTCCCTTAACAGTGTATTTAATGCATACTCTATAAGAACAATGTTAAAAAAAATCCTTCTCCTGAAGATAAGAAAACGTAAAACAGAAAGCTTAACTGCCATCATGTCTTTGTCCTTTTTTGGAGGACTCCAGTTTTAACCCCAGTTTGCTTAAATAATTTTTAGACTCTTTGTTGTTGTTGTTTGTGAAGAGAGCAGCATAAAACTGGGTCTATTTCTGAATTAATTTTGTGAACAACATTCTGTTGCAAAGTAGGGATGTCTGATATTATCGGCCGATAACGGCATTAAAATTTAATATCGGAAATTATCGGTTTTTACTCTTTTAATGACACAACTTTTACATACCACATATTATACATCAAACTCGTCAGCTACTTCTCCTCTCTCTCAAAACGTCAAAATATGACAAATCCGAGGTATAGTTTTTGAGATATTTCTGTTTCAACACCTTGCAATAATGTTTAAAGTTTAAGTATGCATGATAGGAGATATGTGATGTTAGTTACCTAAAATGATTTAGTTTTTCTTTTTTTATGAGGGAAGACACTGCATATATCGGTATTGGTTTATATTAGTATCGGAAATTAAGAGTTAGTCAATATCGTTACATTGGATATCGGTAAAAGAGCCAATATCGAACATCCCTATTGCAAAGTTACATTAAACACAGATATTACCCTATTCATGGAAAAAGAAACTTAAGACGTATCTCCAGATAGAAATGATTGGCAGATTTTGTTCTGTTAACAGTGCTACAAAACATTTTATCCCATCAAGACCTCTGCATTTACTGGATTTTTGACAATGTGTTACGCATGTACAAATGCCCAGCCCACAAGTTCTTACAAGACAGCCAGTACCTGCCTGTCATATAAGAGATATAATATAGCTCACACAACCCGTTCTCCTGCTGTATGTTTTCAAACCTACCAACCTCCAGAGCCAATAGAACAGTATCTGTTCTCAACTGAGCAAATAAAGAGCTTTGGCTTCTTGCTAAATGTGACATAACATATGGTTCAGCAGCACAGGAATGTTTAATTTAAATATAAGTCCCTAATTCTGGCTTCAACATATTTTAACCATGTTCCATACATTTGTTGAGTAACTGGGTTTTAGCTACAATAACTGTCTTCCTTAGATTGTTCCTGTATACACAGTATATTGCAATTGGTATTAGAAAGCACTGTAGACTACCACAACGACTTCTCCTTTCGATGTCTTTGACAAACATTAAACCACCATATAACACATACCCCAGTAAAAAGTTTAACATGTATAATAAAGCCAGTGGTTAGCGGATGTTCTCTGGGCACATTCCTGCATTTATAAACTCATTCAAGCAACTGACGAGCAAGGAGCTACTAACAAACATTCTCCTACATTTTGGCAAACACAACGTCGATAACAAACAAGTGGTAAACGTATCACGCATAAAAGCAGCACAGGTAAGTTATACCAGGTGGGTTTTTCTACAAGCGACACGGCACATTCAGCAAAATGAGAAATAAAAACATAAAACGACTTACTGTGGGAGAAGTCGTTTCACAGCTCCGGTTATGTGTGCCGCCATGATTCCCTTGATCACGCGCTAAAATAGCAAGCACTGATTGGCTGCAGAAGTAGCCCCAGCGTTCCGTTTGAGCCCTGTGATTGGCCACGGCGTAGAGAAGAGGCGGGCTCTGGGTGACTACTAGCACATGGGAAGGTAAATAGTTTGCAAGTGATGGGATGGTGCTGTTGTGAAGGGGGGAGGGACGGCAGAAGATGAAACAGCTTTTAAAAGGACAATTACAGACACATTTTTGATAAATTAAGCTTCTTGAAGAGATCATTTAAAATATGTAATAGAAAAGAACATTATCAGTCGGTAGACATTGATTAATCAAAGATATTGTGTGTGGCTGTTTGTTATAAGTGACCTTAATCTAGACTATTCTGGAGGTTTTTGTGTCCCAGATGGTCTCTGTCTATAATGACTTTAGTGTCCTGCTACTGAGGCAAAAGTGACAGTGAGACAGGCCAAAGCTTGCAACAGAGAGAAACAGCGGATGAATCAAGAAAAAGAGAGACGAGAGATCTGAGCACGTCACCCCAGGAGCTCTCTCTCACAGCAGTGGTGAATTACTACCACTACCATCAGCCAGGTCCAAGTATGGTGCACAAATGACACGCAATATTTGCCATGATTAAGTCAGCAGGGGATTTGCTCCAAATGTCAGCATTCAGAGGATAGCCATTGGGCTGTGGGTTTATTTAAATGTGAATGTGCTGCTGGAGTTACTGTACTATGAGAGTTATGGAAGCCAGTGTATTGGGCATGTCTGTATGGCCAACTCTGAGTAAAACAACATTTCTTGGTTTTGCTTGGGCAGAAGAGTCTGTGTGTTCACAAATCATAACAAATGAAAACTTTTTTTTTTTTTTCTTCTCTAGTCATTATCATCAACCTCAGTTTATCCACATTTGCATAGAACAGAGACCCAGGGATTTTACTTACACAAGGGAAGCCAACTGATTCACCAGTTAAATTTACATTTTTAATAAGATGGAAAAAATATGCTTTTGTACCTTTCGATCTGAGTAAGAAGTATCAGCCTGCTGTTGAACTGCAACTCATAGCCATACTGAATGCAGCATGTACAAGAGGTCAAATGTGGATGCTCCCTCACTTTCAGAAGATATTTCAGAAGATAAGTGGTATTTTCAATAGATCTGGGGTTTTTTTCACTCTCACCCAAAGGTTGATAATAATCTATAATCAGATAAGAAAAGCTGGACCATATATATAAATTGTCCTGCTAAACAAAAGGGGGATATGTGCACATCTATTCCTACATGGGATAAAAATGCAGTGGAGTTTGGAAAATTCCATCCATGGGTTACTTGGAAACTACTTCTTTCCCTCCCCCTTTCGTTCATCAAACACAATTGTTGTCTACTAATCCAGTTTTGATAGCATTTGGCACACTTTCTTGGATCACAGCAAGATGCTCAACTTCCATTCTGGTCTCCCCTAGGAACCTCTGAGCCCAAGAAAGCAGCCGACACCAGGTCGCGCCAGAGCAGGGGGGTTCTCTGTGTCCTCATAAAGCACAGAACATTATTTTTTGATTCAAGTCACCCCTTGTCACATGCACTAACACACACACATACACACATCAGTCTGGTAGTTAATACCATATATATGCTGAATATGTGTTTATTCTTGTCAATCTGTTATTCTGTTAAATGCTGCAGTCACCTAATGACCCCCCTGCAAGACAATGGAATATAAAATATTTTGTTAAAGGCAAATATGGTTTGCTTTTGTCCCCCCTTTGTACTCCCTGATCCAAATGGACAATGCATCACTAGGCCTTGATGCCTCAGAAGTCTGGGTTCATTAAAATCTTGAACGAGTGCCAAAACTGTAGTCATAGATAAAAGGAATATGAAAGGATAACGAAATTTATGGATGGCAAGTCACCACCTCACCCTGGCATTTATAATAAACAAATGGTTTCTGTTTCCAATTTAAATTTCTCATTATACTGTGACTTTTGGAAAATGTGTTTTGATTTACCAACATTTTATCTGAAAAACTGTATAATTGATTAGATTTACATGGCTCTGATTTTAATGCTGATCGCCTGCTTTCCCCAACAGCCCCCACCCCCAGCCCAACACTCACCAAAAAAGAATGATCTGAACAGCTCCTGAGGCACATTAACATCATATAAAACAAACCCACATATCAAACATTGTTTTCTGATAAAATAATTGGCTTTAACCAGCATAGAATCCAATTCATCCCTTTGAAAGAAACTTCTGTAAGAGCACCAAAAAAATGGTGAGATAGACTTCACAGCCCGAGTGAGATGGACATCAATGCAGTGTGCCAGCTATGGCTATATTAACCCATGGCTAAATCCCATCACACAAATGTCAGTGTATCCGTTATGAAACCATGACATTTAGATCCAAGGTCTTCATTGTGGTTTTAGAGGGAGCTGGTGTTTGTCCATTCTTTGCAGCCATCAAACTCACACACATCCTCACAGCTAACTGTACTCTAAACATAGAAAGGTTAAAGATCATAAGGGTTTATGTATCTATTTATTGCATAATACATAATATTGTGTGTGTGTATATATATATATATATATATATATACAGTATGTTTTTGTCATGCCACATTTATTTTTTCTATTGAATATTATTATATAATGTATGATATAATGTATGACATTTTAATTACCTACATTTATTTCTTTAATTTGCTACATGCACTGTGCACAATTAAAAGTTTGGGTTGATTTACAGTTAAAAATTGTCCGTAGGTGTGACTGTGAGTGTGTTTGGTTGTTTGTTTGTATATGTCAACCCTGCGATGGGTTGGCGACCTGTCCAGGGTGTACCCCGCCTCTCGCCCGATGACAGCTGGGATAGGCTCCAGCACCCTCCGCGACCCTTACGAGGACAAGTGGTTAAGAAAATGGATGGATTTATAGTTATTTTAAGACAATGACATACAGAATATTTTGATTTTCCTTCCAATAATTGACTGTTATTTTATGACAAACATCTTATTTTAAGGCTATTTCTATTAGAATAGTCACATATATTGTAAGTAACAGAATATAAGCAAATGGCTATCTTAAAAATGACTTATAAAAAATAATTGAAATACATACTCAGCACCTTTTAGCTGAGGGTTGGTAACATTTGACTAACACCTTACTTACCCTGTGCAACCTCCCCAAACATCACCACCATGACTGAAACACACCAGGACAGGCCCAATCTGACACATCAAGTCCACTCATGAGTCATGAGTAATGAGGACCAAAATCCACATTCAAGAACAGGACAATGTGTCATAAAGCTGTCATGTTAAGAGTGCAACACCTATAAGCCACTTGGTTGAGGATCACGAGATGTTTAATTATTGCCTCCTTACATTAGCTTGGATCTCCCCCCTCAGGCATCAGTTTGGGGGTCAGGCTGTGAGGTGGTGGGGAAGAGAGGGGGCAGAGACTGGTGGAGATGATGAAGAAGAAGAAATCCTCTTCATTACCAGATCTCTCTCTCTCTCTTTCCCCGACTCTCTATCTCTCTGTCTCCTACCAATGGCAGACCAGATCAAGAATTACAAATGATATCATGGCAATTTTTCACGCTCTTCAAACCAGTGATGTTTTACCGACTCATTTGCTATGATACCTTGTTACGGATCCAGCTGTGAATCAGGGACGTGCCATGGGGCTAGAAGCCCACCTCCTGCTGAGCCTGGCCAATGACCTGGAAGGTAATAGGGGATGCCAGTGCCTGCAGCATGTGCTGCACTGACAAAGCAGCAGGGCACCGTCAAAAACCCTCTCATACAAACTTTGCAGATCAGTCTGTTTTTAACAGATGAGTAAGCACTGGCACTGACTTTTTTTTTCTCTGCGCTAACACAAGGTTTATGGAATTCCCTTCACAAGTCTGTGGCTCTGGTTGACGAAGAGCAAAACCCTTGCCCACAAGGGGAATAGTGTAGTGGTGGATCTGGGGTAGAAGGATGCAGATAGCATGTGGCAGGGTCACTGCGCAGGTTAAGCAACAATTCAGTTGAGTGCCTGTAAAGGAAGCGGAGTATGGTTGGCAAAGACCAGCACACCAGCTAAAGAGGCCATGCAATCCAGATTAAACTTTGGCCTTTGAACAGAAATTACGACGTCCCCTCAATTTGTTCAGTAATGTATGTTTATGGACCTTTTAGCAGACCACTGATAGGGAATGATTTCTCCAGAAAAACAACAATCCTAGACAATAATGTGTAATCCAATGAGACACAGTTGCAACTTAATCCATTAATTCATTTTTTCATCCTTTAACAGGAATTCGATGAGGTTAAGGTTGTTTGGGTTTCCAGATGAGAGCCCTCACGCAATCCCAGGCCCTGATGACTTCTGCATTACTAGAATGATGCGACCAGGACTGATGGAGCTGAGAGTGTCAGGAGGCATTAGCCTTTACAGCCCAGACCAGACTGTGCCCCCTGACCTAATCCAATGACCCAGCAATTGTAACAGAAAGAGAGAGACTAAAGGAGCAGTGCTATAAAGGAAAGAAAATGGTGACCAAAAATTAAAACCAAAATGTGAAAAATAAGACAAATGTTCATTTAAATTGACAGAACAGGTAGGGTACAACAAAGACATGCTGACTCTGACTCTTCTGCATGTTACTCAAATCACAGGAAATGGTTTTAAGGGCTTTTTTCCTGTTCGGTTCACTCTGATTCCCCCTCTCTCACTTCATTTAACTGAATTAATGAGCAGGTACAGCCAGACCACAGAATATTAACATCTTGGGCAACTGTTATTTTGTTGAGCTTGAGTTTTTTGTTGTTCAATACTTATGTGTATAATTTGACATTAAGATGAACACATTTACTATGGAATAATAAGAAACAAACATATATGTTGATGCATCTATGAATCCATATATGTGTGGTTTGCTGGGTGTATGTTTATGAATGAATGGTCTCATAGGACTCCTCTCAGCACACTAACACAGAACAAACACAGTGGGATGCTGGCCTCGCAACACGACACTGGCGGACCGAAAAACACCTACATCAGAGAGGACCTAAAGCTGTGTACACATGGTTCACCTCAGGACAGACCTTCTTACAGCACAATGTCAGTGTTGAACTCCCTCTGTGCAGTCTGTCAAATGCACCTCGGTGATGGTACAGCAGACAGTGTTTCCATAGCATACTGAGGGTTATATCATACGAGATACAGTATTATAGCAGTAAAAGCAGTTTAAAGTCTGCTGTCAACGGTGAAACTCATTGGAAAGAGTGTGTCTGCTTATTTCCATATGGTATACATCCCATCCAGTTTAAGAAATAATATGAGTTCATTCATTATTCATATTGGTAGTGGAGTTATTACCATTTTCCCATCAGGCTTGCCACTGACACCATAAACATTATGAAATCACAGTTCGCCCAAGGCGTTGCTGCTGCTGTGAAAAGTGGTCACAATTGACTAGTTAACATGGGCATGCAATACACTGGAGACAAGCACTAAATGCCATTCAAGTGACCCGTGAATTTTTAATACAAGCAAAGTGGAGACAATAAGACAAGTGACAAGTAAGAAAAATGACTGTGGAACTGAATATTACTGAGGCGTGCCCTGCTTAAAACTTCAGACAGAGTTCTGTTATTACTGAGCCCTAAGCAGTACAGGAGCTGCATTATAACCAGCCATGCCCTCTGTCCTAATGTAGTCCAGGTCTAGTCACGCTAGGCCCCAGTGTGCAATCACCCGGTTACATTTGCAGATGTCCCACTTTGATTATAAGACTAAATTCTTTTAAAATGAATAAGAATTTCACACCACAACAGACTTAGTTGTAAGCTAATTTGTCACAGGCGTATTCATCACTGATCTAGTAATTACCAAAATGAGCTACAGGATAACCCCCCTTTGTCCCCCGCTTTTCTCCCCCCAGCAATGGTCAGCCTGTAAAACCAGGATGTGTTGGCACCTTTATGATATAAATACTCACACACCCTGGGCATAAGAAAGCTGTCAACAGAACATTTGTTTTCCATTTTTCACCACCCAAAGCACTTCAAGCTGAGGGAGAAAAGGAGACAAGGCGTTAAAAATGTACCTCAACACTAACTATTTTGCCCTTTGGTGAATTTCAGTGCTTAAACAGATGGGGCTTGAATTGGTTTCCTTTTATTTAGTGCAACAGGATTGTCTGAATTTCCATTCAACAAGCTCTCACCTCCACACATTCTTGGCTGTGTTTGGCACATGGAAAATAAAGGCATCACCATACAGGTAGTACATTTGCATGCTTGATTATGTACATGCGCTGACACGCGCATATCAGATGCCATCACTGTCCTCCATTAACGCTCATTCATCACCAAACCTTTTGCTGATTAAAAAACACAAGTGCATGTCAAGTGACCTGAAAGACGAGAGATGTCAGAGGTGCGTGATTTGACCCACGCATGGAAGTAAGCTATTATGAGCCCCCCGTTCACCCTACCGTAAATAGATCAAAGCACATCTGTTTCTGTGTCCAGCTGTAACACATCTATAATTACAAACTGGCCTTAATGGCTCAGAGCGACCCATCAGATGCTAAACAGTTTGGACACAGGAGATGCTAAAGCATATGAGCGTAGTGCTACCATTAGTAAACTCTGGACAGGGAATTCTCTGGAGCCACAGCGGAGACTGTCTGGTCTCTAGCGGACTGAAATAAATATCACAACTTCAGCCCTGAGGGGCCGGAGCTGACCACACAGCTGGGATTGAAGAGCTGGGGTTGACCGGTGGTCAGAATCAGGGATACCACTGGGATTTAAGATAGGTGTGGGGAAAGAGCTGGTTAAAGATTAAGATGAATAATGTGGCTGATGATTGTGTATACAAGAGATAAAAGAAGATGGGTTTATAAGCAGACACCTAACTTAACCTAAAAGGTTCTGTTTTTGGCAAAAGAGAGAAGCCAGAACAGCTAATGATTTCAAATGAGTCTGAGCTCGTCTTGGCTGAATGGAGTAAGTACTAAGTGACGAGAGAAGCCTCAAGTTGGCCAGTTGTCACAGTGTGACACTGATTCGGCCTAATGAGCGTAGTGCTGTCACCACACATCTGCCTCTCATTCACTTGTAGAATCTGGCAGACTCACAACCTGCTGGAGTCACTGTTAGACGCTGGAACTCTAGACGCTGCCACCTCACTGCATCAGCCCTGGTTGCCAGATTACAAAGAATCAACTAACTTGTAGTTTAACCACGAAAACAAACAACAACAAATGGACATTAATTTGAGTTATGACTTCTCATCCCCTAGAATGACAAGTCATGTCGCAACTTTGTGTGCTGACAAGCATACAACAGCATTTTAAAATCCACATCTCACATTTTAACTAAATGACAATACCTTAGTCTTTGTCCTGCGTAGCAACTGTCTCCTCAAAGTGTTACTAATGTATTGGAATAAAGTTTCTGAATAGAATTTACTTTGGTTGCAGTTGACATGCAACACATTATCCTAGTTCATTTTCTTAATTTATTATTATTCATTTTTATGACCCACATAGTCATCAAAGCTAATTTGTTAATGAACATGATTCTCTTGCATTGTCACAACTCTCACACCACACCCTACAGCACGCTATACAAATGCTAAATGTTTTCGACTCTTTCTATATGATTCATTAGATGAAATGTTACAGCAATGTAACTTGAGAGTGTAGATAAAAGCTTTTCTGTTGATCAGAAGAGACAACGAGCAAACAAGAAAGACTGTATGTCCTTTAAGGTGATGATGATGATCATGATGATGATTAGGTTGTGGTGTCTCTGATCTGCAAAGGACAGCAGTGCTTCCATCTGTCCTAACTCTGAAGGCGTCTCTTCAGACCGAGCAGCTACTCATGAATTCCTCATGGGCATCCTCCTGGAAAATAGCACAAAGGTTTACTAAACATCACTGTGGCGGTGGCACCAATTATTGTTAATATACATCAAATAGCCTCAGCCGAGCTCAAGAAACAGACTGATCACTCCAATGACGGCAACTGTCAGTCTACTCCCCAATGAAGAGAGCTGTTGAAATAATTAGTCCATGCCCTGTGAATAAAACAATAATACAACAGCCAGATGACATTCAAAATATGCACATCGCCTCAGATGACCCAAAAACCTGCCACGGCACAGACTGTGGAAAGGGAGCCCATCTTCAAATGCAGCCTGAGTCACTGACCACAGATGAATACATGCTTTGTGTAAGTATGTACATGTTGGAGAGACATCAGTGAAGAGGAACAGTGACAAAACATACAACATCTTTTGCTTGACCTCATGTCCATGTGTTTTGATTTTTACACAGTGTGCTTTTGTATGTATGTACATACACATTACCTTAAATGCCATTTCAAAAGAGATGGCAGAAAAAATCTGAAAACCAAGCAGAGAAGCATGAACTATTAACTAACAAGTAGACACAATTAAAAAGCGAAACAAAAGTCACTCGTAGACGAGGAAATATCAGAGGGCAAAGATCAGAGCGCTGTTATTATTATTCTTTGATATTATTTTAAAGAAGATCCTTAAGGTCCATCACTTCAGGATTCTGAAAATTATTGAGCCTCTAGTAGAGTAGAAGATACACACCCAAAGCCATGCTACAACAAGTTGGCAGTTTTGAGACCTTCTGTGGACTGGTTTCAGATCCTGTTACAGCAAATTATCCACGCTGCTTTAAAGCTCATGAACAAGTCTCTGAATCCCTAAAAGCCTCAGGGGTGCTGTGCTGTAGCCGGCCTCTGGCATCTGATTCACCTATGGAGGGGAGGGTGATCAATAATTTATCATGTTATTTTAAATAAAACAAAACTGATCAAGCTACAGCTGCTATGTAACTATGTCTCCGGTATGCATTTGCATGGTTACGATTGTCTTAGCAGAAAGTGTTGAGCACATTTTCAGTCCTGTATTTGTTATTCAGTATTCAACAGGTCAAAATGCATGAAGTCATATTTGTTTAGCAAACACTGTAAGTGAACTGTGCATGTAGGATTAAGAACATTTTTTGCAAGAAGAAAATTTAGTTTCAGAATAAATATTCCAAGCTGCTGTAGATGTGTGGATTTTATATAGTTCAAGTAAAGTGTTGGTCAGGCTGCTAAAACATACTAGATTTCTATTATTAAAGCATTGTATAAGAAACATTATTAGCTCATAAAAATGTCTTGTTGAAAAAGTTGGTGTTTTTATTTTTCAGACTTATTCCAGTGTTCTTACTAATAATTCCACAGAAAGTAGAAGCAAACTTATTTTTTATGGTCAAAACACTCACAAATAAACCAACATGATTAGTGAGCATTAAAGGTTTAAAGAGCTGTAGCTCTTTCATGGTTCTCTACGGTTTCTGTTTACCTTAAAGACATTTCTGTACTGCAGCTCTACAGTAAATCATTATATGACACTAATAATGTATTTTCGTTTCCAGCAGTGGTGTAAACTTTAATGCTTTGTGTTCAGAATTGGGCCTTCAAATCTTGTGTGTTTCACTGTGCTGCATCCTTTTTGTCTGAAGTTACAACAAAGCTTTTTGTTCTGTCCCAATGTTTTTTGATAAAATGCCCAAAAACCCATGAGCAGCTTCTGAGATACAAAAAAATGATGCCTCTGGCAGCAGTGATCAGACCACTAAAAGCCATTGAACTGAATCTTTTTTCAAGTTTTAACAATGAAGAAAACACTGAATCCCTCAATGTGTGTAGGCTAATCAGAGCTTACCATCTGCGGGTGCTCTTGTGAGGTGTGTATGTCTGTGATGAGCCCATGACAATGATGACTTTATGTACTATGAGACTTTCTTAAATGTGCAAGAAGGATGGAATTCACAGCATGGTCCTGGGTGTGAAGTCATGAGCAGTTCAAAAGGACACCAAACACAATGGTGTGGTGGTGGTGGTGTGTGTGTGTCTCACAACCAGTTACACTAGTGTCAACACTGTGACATGCTAGATTAAGACTCAATATGAAATGAATGGCGTTGTAGATGTTCTTTAAGCTACTGCCCACATACACCTGTGACAGCATATGGTAATGGTTCTTCAGTTCATTCGGTACAAAAGCACATCTATTCATCTTATTACTTTTATTTTACTCTGATGCCAAATGAGGCATGCAGAGTGGAGTAGTATACTTGTCTCTGTGAAGCAATGGGTTTAAAAGTATAAGCTGAAAAAAACTCATCAGTGGTAAAGGTGACAAGCGTGAAGCAAAGTGTGAATGCAGAGTCTTCACACGAGCGTGGTGGTGCAAGGGACAGGCCGTGAGCAGGGCAGGCGCCGGTTGATGCATGGGGGGAGATGGTGATGATGAGAACAGACACGAGCCACATGAGGCCCCCTGACAATGCAGGAGTCCCCTGCAGTACGTCCAGCAGACACTCACAGAGAGGTGCACATGCAGACAAGCACGCAATTTTAACACTGCTATACTGACTTTCTAAAAATGATAAAATGCAAAAATGTAACATGTGAATGTGAAATGCAAAATTGAAAAATGCCTAAAATCTCAATCTAAAATTTCACTCAAATACATGTTTCTAACAGCCTCCAGTGCTGGATTATTTACTTGTTTCTGATTTGTAATGATTGCACCCCCTCTAGTGGTGTTATGTTTTATGGCAGTTAATGTTAGAAATCTGCATTACACCTCTACAGTATATATGTAGTAGATATGTTTTTCATGTCTATGTATATGTTAAAAAAAATCACCGTCTCTAAAAAGCCATGGTCCCTTGGTGCACATCAACAATTCTTTAATTCAACAGATGAAAACAGGCCAACAGCAGCGCGGCAAAGTTGGCTGGAAAAACAAGACTTAAATTTAAACAGTGTGGGGGAAGTTTCATACAGAATTCATTTTGGCAGCAAAAACATCCCAAATTTGGTTAGGCACCGTTTGTGGAACCATGCTGGCTATTCCACACATGTTGTGGACACCAGAAGTCATTCCCAGTTTGCCTCACCAACACACCACTGCTCCCCTTCTACCATGAGGGTGCCTTTAAAACGATATGCCTTCTGGGGTGTTCTTTTATGGGCTGTACTTGTACCACTGACTATTGTATAATTCTCTTCAAATCAGTTTGTTCCCCCTCCTCCCCCTTTTTTAGTCCACCCCTGACTTAACAACCAGAAAAAGGTCACATTTCTGAGAAGTGACTTCCATGTATGTTCCATGCTGGGTCGTCACTTTCAATTTCCTAAGACCTTTCATGTCACACACCTGTCAACCTAAAAAACTACAAACACACTATTACACACAATGGGCACCAGACCACATTTTCTTGGCACTGGTTTGATATATGAACTAAAATACTGTAAAAAATGTTATGTTCTTACATAGTGCTTATTGCTCAAGATTTGATATCTACTGTAAGACAGAGCACAGACTGTGTTTCATGTTTGAGGTTGATGGAAAGGTGAAAGTGAACGATGTAGGTCTTTCAAACCTTAATATTCACAGTTAAAATCTTGACATGCGTGTACATTGCTTAAACAGACTAGGGAGGGTAAATAAAGGGCACGTATGAGCAGTCATCATCTCCTTCATTTCATGTCACCCTATGCTCATGCAGCATTTAACACTGAGATACCTCCAGGACACCTAGTGAGCACTCAACAAATGACTGTCTTTTCCTTTTCCAGTGCACCATTCAGATGGTACAAGATGTTTAACTCTGTGCACAAAATTAATGGAGCATGAAATGTAGGCCTGAAGTGCAGCAGGCCCCTAACCTGCAGGTGACATTGTCTACATGAAGCCCTTATTGTGACCTAAGTGAGCTGTATTATAAATGCATTTGACTGGTGACAATTAGTGACCTTTTGACTATCCAGCAGCCATCCACTTCAATTACACCATCCTGGAAACCTTTGGTGGGCAAGTGAGATGAGATGCTCTAGTCAATACATTTCTACTGTACATCTGCTATTAGTCTGGCAAGTGAACTGTACTCATAGTCAGCTTTGATATGTTTCAGTATATGGCTGGATCGTGTGTTGTATTTCAGAAGAGTTTTTAACGAGAGATAATGCTATGTGCATTTAGTGCACTGGCAGCGTAATGGTTTGTGTGCATGCCATGTAACACCAACATCCCTGGCTTCATTCTAGTCACACGTCACACTTGCGCTGTCTCTCCTCCTGTTTCCTGTCTGTCTCTCTACTGTCAAATTGTCAAATAAAGGCTAAAATGCTAACCAAAAAGAGATAATGACATGGTTATTATGATAGTTACAGAGCCTGGATAGCTGTTTTGGATTTTTACAAGGACGTTACCTTTAAAACATAGAATATTTACATTAATATGATAATAAAATCCCGAGAAACCTGGGAATCCAACAAATCTAACAATCACATCTGATGCCAGAGAAGGACCAAAACATACTTACGTCATCATATCATACATATCATATCCTCAGCTCATTAACAGCTGAAGAGCCATCTACTTTCACCCACAAACAAACTTTATTAAAGTTTATTGTACAATATGCAGTAGAAGGGTTGTTCCGATGCAACCATTTTCTCAAAGCATGCATGAGGAATTCCAGCAGAGATAATGGACACTGGTTGTAGTGCCACTACTCAACCATCAAAGAAAAGTATGTGAAATGTTTGCGAAAACTCCTTCCTCATTAGTGTAAGTCTTGGCTGTGTGAGCTTCAGAATAAAGCAGTCCCATTTCCTGTGGAACTGTGTGTAGTAGCAGGGTAGGAGAGTTGAGAGGTAAATAGGCTGCAATATACAGCATTGCACAGTACGGTCTATCAAAACTTTAAATACTAATGAACAGAAAATATAAAATATCCCTTATCATTGTTTGAATGGGTAACATGTAATGTAAATGTGTTTGCGTGAATCTTTGTGGCTCTGAACTGAAGATGGAAACTTCTAGATAGGTCTGGAAAATGTCTTATCCCACAGGTCAAATTCGTCAGTTCCCTGCCTTTGCAGAAAAGCCTTTTGTCAGTGTCAAAAAACAAACAAACAAAATCCTCACAATACAGAACTTGTGTTCTAGAGATTCACGAGGCGAGGCTCATTAGCATGGACCTCACTAACATCATAGCTAATCCTGGATGGAATAGTTTTTATATGCAACATTTATTTCTAGTTCAAGACACATTTTTTTCCACCTGTTCTTCTGTTCTAGTACCTCCTGTGTGGGGCAGATACCCAGAAATGATAAAATACCATCTTTACACCGTAGTTTGCAGGCTGTAATGTAAAGCATTTTGCAAATTGCAAATCGTACATAGCGAGTCTGTTTTGTTTGATGAAGTGAGGCTCCTGCAGCTCTTTTTGCTTGAAGCAGACTTATGTTGCCACATTTTTACCACCCTCACTATTCTCAGAACCTAACACCATGTTTTTCAGTTTAGATTGTTCACATGTTTTAATCTTTTTAGGGGGTTGGTGGTTGAGATAAATGTAGATACGACATTCTTCAAACTGTTAGTGATTCATCCACACATCACAGGATTGTGACTACACGCAGCAGCAATACTTCTGCTTCCTCCTATATCTTCCATCAGCTCCATCTCAGATCTGTCTTCCACCTCAGCTACATAGAGTACAAATTTAAGAAACCTCAGAGACAGGAACATAGCATAAAACCTCACACTCTATCACTTCATCTAACCTTTCTCATAAATTTGCTGCACTCGCTGCAAGTAGTGATGCAAATAGCCAAACTGTTATTACACTGAAGCCACATACGTCTGTCCAAATGAGCCTCTACATGTGCCTATAACCCCTACAGGAGCAGTACTTCAACATTCAAGATTCAAATACCTCATGGAAAAATTGTTTAAGATGTTAGATGTCATATTATCAATAGTTAGATGTCAGTAAACATATGTGTGTGTCAAACAGCAACCACACTGATATGGGCACTTACGCATGCAGAAGATGAAAACTAACACAATCTTGTTTTTCTCTCTATCTCTCCATCTCAGTGTCTCTCGCTCTCTCTCACACATGCACGCACGCACACACACACACACACACACGCACACACACAAAAATTCTAACTATACACTGAATATTCTATCTTTCACTAACCACATTGTGAGGGCAGAGGTTGTTTTTTGCAGGAGCTCTGTGCAGAAAATAAAAGTAATTTCCCCACAAGATAAACCATCTATTGAGTGTGAATAGTTGGTTTCCGGTAAGAGTTTGCATAGGTGTTATCCAGTGTGTAGCTGAGTACAAAAAACATGGGGACATATCTGCTTCCTCTGACACCTTCCTTAATTTTATTATTAAGAAAGGTGTTTACTGATGAAAAACTGTTGTATGTAGTGTAACTCTATGTACATGAATCAGTGATATCAAGTTTTTCCCCATTTTCCCTCATATAAAATGATGCAGGATTGAAGTGTTAATAAAAATGATGAAATGTAATAATAAAGCACAAAATAAAAATATAAAATACATTTATATTGTTGATACTGTTTCAGCAGCTAACTACTATGGTTATAGCAGGACAAAGTCTGACAGACACATGATGTCAACAAAGAAGAGGTGGGATTTGAACACTTCAGAGGGAACAGAGGGATTTCAAGTATTGCAGCTCAGTTTACAGTCACAACCAGCAGTCTCAGCAGGACTAACAGTAAATAACCTGACTACCCTACTGATTAGTGTAAGTATTCTGTTCCATGATGATGTCTAGCTGTTTAGTGGTCTCTTTTCTTTTGAATATGCTCACTTGTTACCTGTCTGTAATGATTTATAATTTGCTGTTTGCTACTTTTCTCAAAACAGGCAGGATGGCTGTTGATAATATCACAATGGACCCAGCTGAAAACTCTCCAAACCACAGCAGCTGTGATGTGTTTGTCTACCAAAGAGCTGCAGTGGTCCTTTTTCCTATTTTCTACTCTGTGGTTTTCATCATCAGTGCATGTGGCAACAGCTTGGTTCTCTACGTGATCTGCCAGAGGAAGCAGAAGTTTAACTCCACATCCATCTATCTGGTCAACCTTGCTCTGTCTGACACCCTGTTCACACTGGCATTGCCAGGTAGAATTACTTACTACATCCGCCACTTTGACTGGCCCTTTGGTGACCTCCTCTGCAAACTGACCACACTTCTCTTCTTTGCAAATACCTATGCAGGTAACATTAGTGCCTCTAATGAAAATATTTAACCATGCCTTCAGGGGTGTCTTTGTAACAGTGCAAACCTAACAGTTATTCTAAAATTGTAACAAATGTGATGCATACAATTTAAAGAGCAAATGAAAAAAAAGTGTGATGGTTTGACTTCCCAGCCCTAAATTCAAGATCTCTATCTTTGTTTACTGTCTGACTGTCTTACTTTGGCAACCTGTTCAGTTTGTATATCCATTTCCAACAGGTATTGGGTTCATGACCTGTATCAGCTTGGACCGGTATCTGGTCATGGTGCATCCACACCGGCTGCAGTGTTTACGAAATGTGAAGGTTGTTCGAAGGGTTTGCTGCTTGGTCTGGGCTCTGGTATCTCTGCAGATAGCTCCTCTGCTGTTCCGCAGCATGCTGCACGAGCACCAGGGAAGGAGGACCTGCATGGAGTACTTCAACTTTGAAGGCTCTCACTACACCCCTTATCTCCTCCTCCTGGCCTGTGCCATGTCTTTCTGTTGTCCGCTCATCATCATCTTGGGTTGTTACGCTAAGATCAACCTGAAGCTGCGAGCTGCAGCCAAGCAGAGCTCTGTGACTGGCCGATCAAGGAGGAATCACAAGGCCAATACGATTATTCTCCTCATCCTCCTCACCTTTATTGTGTGTTTCAGCCCCTACCACCTCAACGTTATGCAGATTATGTTAAGAAAGATAAACCACCAGTCTACCTGTGAGGAACTGAGAGTTTTCAAGATGTCCTTTCAGGTGAGAAGTGATTTTTGATTAGATTTTAAATCAATCAGTCAATCATTTTTCATAATCCATTGTCTCCATTGTTTTCATAATCCATTGTCTTACTGCAGATTACAGTTTCACTGATGAATTTCAATTGCTGCTTGGATCCTGTCATCTACTTCTTTGCCATTAAGACCTACAAGAAGCGGGTGATGAGCTTGTTTAGGGACTATTTATATACTTCCGGTGCTTCCTCCAAAATGACAGCTGACAACAGCAGCAGTAACACCTGAGACAAACCACAACTCAGTTTACAAGTGAGAAACCAGCTACCAGTGGCATAAAGGAGCTCTAGTTTACTCCTGGTTTACTCAAAATGGGCTGTTTTGTTTTTGTGTATGCTTTCATTGGAAATGATTAAGTCCTTCACTAAAGATTTGGTGAGAATTGTGCATGTACATATGCATTAAAATGCAAGAAAGATCAAAACAGCTTCTTTCTATCCACCAAAAAAATCTCTTCACTGTGTTAATAGTGTAAAAGACATGATATCTGCTTCGAACAATGCATAACATGTGTTGAATTGTATTTTTCTTATGATTTAAGCCTTAATGCCTCACTTTTATTGTCTTTCTAGTTAACTTTTGTGTGCTCCGCTTTCTTTCAGGTCTGTAAAAATATGGTGGCCATTAATTCAATATTGCAGCAACTTTCACTTCCTTTATGTAGACACACACACAGATGTGAGATATGATCCACATGAAAAATATAATCTAGCCAAGAGTGTGCATGTAACTACTGGATTTTTGTAAGTATTACTAAATAACTAAATCTGTAGCTGGTGCTTTTACTACTATACCATCAGAAATACAAATCTTGTGATGCCCACAGTATTTCACATTTTATGACAAAATGAGAGCATGTTAAACATGTCACTTTCGAGCCCACATCTGGTTTCTGTGTGGGAGTGTGTAGATAAATCCCATCACCACTTCCTCACCCACCTTTCCTGCTCCCCCTCATGGGCCTCATTCCTGCTGGGTCCCGCATCTTGTGGTAGAGCTCATGTGTATCTGTCTTACAAATTTTAGCAGGTGCAGGTTCTCTGTTTATAGTGCAGAGTCCTATATTTAAATTTAGCCTTTCACATTTACAAATGACAAATATGTATCAAGAAGATATGTTAAACTGGTTTTTAATGATGATTAACATGCTGATATTCTTGTGTATTTAGTGCTGAAAAAATATTTAATGTTTTTCATTTGTGAAAGTCATTTAATATTTTAAAAAAATCAAATGTTTTTCATTTGTGAAAGTCAGTCACTATCTAATCTATGGATTAGATGACAAACGTGTAACCATTAAGAGAGAGAGAGAGAAAAAAAAGCTGTCTGACAATGCAGTATTGATGGGAAGTGTCGATGAGATCCATAAGATGGAACTGAACACTGATTTATTTCACATGTAAGTACTAATATGTAGATCCAAACAAAATAATTGATGTTATGTGCTCAAATGCAGGGTGTTGCAATGATCTACTAGAGAATATGAATGGACAAATAAGGCTGTCATTATCTGACATTACACACTGGTGATGTATATATTGTCTTTTGTTTCGTTGAAAAAGCAGGTAGTCATAAGACTATAAGGTAAGCTAAACGTAATCAGGGGTACCTAGAGAGACATAAATCTTGGTATCACCTGCATAAAGATGTAAGATGATCCATTCAACGGTCGTATTGACAGGTTTAAATATATGACCTGAAACTCTGATAATTCACCACCTTCAGTGAGAAAGAATTCAACGTTAAACTGCACAGTTGACACAAAAAGGAAGCGGTTTCTTGTTCGTATCATGTTTGATAGAGATATTTTTCAAGGCAAAGGGCATGTAGCCAGATGAGACTGAGTTGTTGCCTAATCCCAAAAAAAAAAGAAGAAAAAAAAAGAAGACCAATCATGTGTACATAGAGTACATTTAAAAGGTACACAGCAATGTGACTACGGAGAATGTGAGGGTGTAAAAAGGGCTTGTGGGTGCCCTTTAAACCTACACATCGCTTAGCCAAAACAAGCCTTAAACAC
>JAUBNQ010000013.1:6624595-6670580 GCA_032353495.1 Ctenopoma kingsleyae
AAAACTTTCCCTTGAGGTCTTGTGTTTACAGTGAGAAAAGGGAAAGTACTGTGTGATTTCTGTTCCATGTTATGTATGTAGTAGAATGTTACTAATATAAGAAAAAGCATTTTTAAACATACTGTCAAACACAACAATATCAAGGACTCACTTACATTCACTAAGACTGTAAGAACATCACTTGTAGTTACAGTTGGTTGGTATTACTCTGAACCTGCCTAAAGTCTGGGTCTTCTGGGTCTTTTGCTATTCATAATAATATATAATATCCAGTCAACATTGAGCGAGAACACACAATTGGTCCAAATTAAATATAGAATACAGAAACACCACCAGTATACAAATGTCTACAAAAACAAAATATTGGATGCTGCCAACATTTAGTACAGTAAGTCATTTAGTCCATGAATACAACTATGCAACTATAGTATGGCTTAGGGTTGAGAGCTAGATCAAGGTTTAACAAGTTAACTATATATTAGGTATAGTGAAGATCAGATAACTAAAACATTTGGTTTGCAGTTAGTAAAAGTATGTTGTTGTGTTTTGTTTTTGTACTTTGAACAACTCTTAATTTCACTTAACTATCAGCAAAATATAACATCAGCCTTTACGTTTATATTCCTGCACGTCAAATACATCTTTATGCAGATGATGCACTATTATAATGTGCTGTTGGTCATGTTAATGAACTCCAAAGACTCTTACTGATTTAAAATTTGCAGTGAAATTTAAATTATATCCACGGCAAACTTGAGATTCAGAGACATAAATCACACAAATCTATCTTCTGTCTTCACGGGCCACACAGCAAATTGTGACAGCTTGACTCTTGAGAGAAAGAGGAGAGTCAAAAGAGGTCTGATTTTTACTTCTTGATTTCAAAGTAGGCATTTACAGGCACAACACTCATTGTAGCTGATAAATACAATACTAACCACTGCATCGTTTATGAAAATGTTAGATTTCTTGGGGCTGAAATAACAATGGACAGTCTTTTATTTGCAAAGCCCTTACCAGAAAATAATTTAAGTGAATAGCAACTATTTTCGTTTGAATTATTCCTCATGTATCGTCTCCTTCATACATCCTGCAGGCATCTAGATGACGGCACAAGATACAACACAGCCTGACAAACCGCTGGATAAAAGTTCAGCAGCATTCGTTTGATTGTTTTGCAAAGCGCATCAACTTAGCCACTGCCAAGGCTTCAGCAAAACCACAGAGCAAAACATGCTCTCACAGTGAACAAAATACATTTGCTTTGTAATATAAAAATCCTTGACAACACCGACTGATCAATCAGAATAACCTTGAAACCACAGCTGTATGTGTGGATTTTGGACTGTTCATTTGTAAAAGCATCAGCTTCAGCTTTAGAATAATGCAATCAGCATTTTCACACCAGTGCCAGAATATAAGTAAAAAATAAATAAAATGTTGCAGCCCTACAGGAAAATTACAAAATGTCTCCCTTGAGGCGAAATCTCTTATTTTCTTGCTCCATGACGTCAGAAATATTTCCACATAACCTCACACTCACTCTTGAGCCTTTCTCTTTCTTGGCAAACTGCCCGATTTGACAAGTAAACATACTTATAGCAATCGACAGAACACAGCACATGCCATTATTACTTCTTTATTTGTCCTCTTCATGAATACATTTCTTTCCATTTTGTGTGACCAACAATTATATCTTTAGAATATGTAGCTACTTGTGTGTAAGTGTTGTGTTTCACACATATAATTGCCATCTGCTTTGTCGCAGCCGGGTTTTTAGGGACAAAAAATCATAGGAAGGAAGTGTGGGAGAGTGCAACACATTATATCCACACCCACAAAACCTGAATGTACACATGTTGACATACTGTTGATATAGTGTTTCTTTGTCTCAGTTTCTTTATATTGTCTTTCTCTTCATTGTAAATGTGTTTTGCTTATTATTATTAGACCTTGGTGTACTGTGTGTTGGTGTCAATTTCTAGTCATTTAACAATTAGTTAACTTTATCCAGGTTAACTTAGTTAAATTTTAGTTCAAGATGTGTATGAGTAGTACTTTTTAACATTACACCTAGTTTAGAAATCATTCATGGTCCAATGTGCAGCTTATAGTGTATAAATACACAAATAAATGTTAAAGCTTGAAGCCTCCAGTGCAAGAACACTACAAATAGACTTTTCAGGAAAGTGTCCATGCTTAAATATTTAAAATAAATATATTTGCGTGTTTATAGATTCTGGATATTATAGCATATAAATGTAATTTGTAGAATTCTCAACAAGGTGACACTATATGATGACACACTATGTCAGATTTAATTTATTACTCACAGTACAACTTCAAAAACCAAATCTTTAACTTTTGATTTAGTTACATGATTCTTATTGCTACACTAGTTCAAACTTCTGTATGTAATTGAACACATTAAGCAATAACAAGAAATTAACTGAGAGCAGACAAAAACCATTCTTGGGCACAGTTTGTAGTAATTACGTTTGGCCTCTAGAGGACAGTGTGAAACAGATTAAAAAGGTGACATAGAGGAAGTAAAATAAGGTTTTACCAGGTGCTACATGCCTAATCTCAGTAATGATAAAAATTTACTAAAATACTAATACTAGTAAAATTATACTTTTATATTATTAAACAGCAACAGCAGAGTGCAAAATGAATGATTTAAAGGAAAGAGACAGGACCTGATGTTGTCTGAATATCTAAATGCACTTATATTCTTTGTAATACAGGGGAATAATAAAGAATTTATTATGGAGTGCAGAACGTACTGAGGCAACCACATGACAAGTATCAAAGAGAGGAAAACATCACACAGACTGTTGTCATAACAACATATTGCAATGAACACAAAGTACCATCTGGTATGAGATTTTTTAGACGCATCGAGAGGACAAGCCGATAGATAATTATTTCCTAAGAATAAGAATTAGACTGAATGAGCAGCCTCCATATAATCACTGTGTTGGAAGTACAGGAGTAAGAAGAATTTATTAAAGAAAATAAGTTCACCGCCAAAGCAGAGCAAACATATAACCTTTCACAGAGGTCAACGACAGTGGAGAGAAGTCAGAAGTCACAAAGAGGAAATGCATTACAGTAAGCTGTGGGATCTTGTGCTTTACTCTGTACTCTGTAGGAGATCAGGGGAAGAAGTTCTGATTGCACAATGTTCTTTCAGCCAAATGTCCTAATTCATAGTTGTTACCAACTCACACACATTAATCACACACATTAATCTGTATTCAATCCTGCTCCAGACTGACCTTGAGCCGTTTCACCTGAGGTATGCGCTTTGCATCCATTAAGTCGCCGTGGTGTAAAACCACCTCACAGCATCAGCGTGAAGTGTCTATTACCACCATCTTATTTCCTGTTTATATGGCAACTGCCTCAACATCCTGTTTTTAATTACTTCTCTCCAGCAGCAGATGCTTCTCACAGCAACCTGCTGTGGATTACTCCCCTGAGAACTAATGTGCTGTGACAGACCCCACTTTTCCAATCAATAACTCGCCCTAAATCTGCCATCTCTGTGCCTGCCAAACACACTCCCACTTCTAATGGCACATCATTTTCTTTAAGGGGGTGTAATTGCAGACAGTGGAAAGCTGTAGCCCTTTGTGTTCCAACTACGTAGATACTGTAAAGGAATCTAAAGTACAGAAACTACAGCCCACAGTCGACACAGGAAGTGATGGGGGCTTTACACAGTGTTCAGTCTCGCCACCATTTCCATCACATTACCCTTTGAGAAAGCATTCACTTCCCTGTTTTGGCTGTTAGAGCACGGTGCTCAGATAAATCGCCGTGCTGCTTCATAAACCTGTTGGTGCAAGCTTGCTGATGTTTGTTTGATTTCAGTGGTAAGTCATTTATTGTCCAGGCAAGGCTACATGTTTGGTTTGACCTTTAAGATGGAGGGAAAATGTAATTTTGGCTGTCGTGTTTTATAGCTACTTGCTGCATGTGTGTTTTGTTGCTTTAGTTTTTTGGGGAAAAAAAGTGTTTTAAATGAGCTTGTTTGTTTTATTCCTCAAGTTTACAGTAATTGTTTTTTACTGTATCATTTTAAACAATCACCCACAATTCACATTATAAAGAAGAGACAGTATGTGAAAGGGAAAGGTCACATGATTTCTCATCAAAGTTAGAGCATCAGTTTCTCAGGGATAAAAATTGCACTTCCACATTTTTACCCTCACCACACGTTACAGTTACTGTATTTTTCTACACTGTAATGAATATGTTACAATAATATATTTTCTCCTGTTTGTTTTACAGTTTAGTTAATATTTAATTATGGAACTGACACATCTCTGTTTGGCTTCCCCTGTTATCACAGTGAAGCGCTGCAACTTTTAAAAATAAGTATTCAAATGACCAAGCAGACAGGTTCTGCAAATTGTCAAAGCCATTCTGCACGTGTTCAACTTACAAAAGAAGAAGCCTTTAGCTATTTCAGGAAGCCTACATGTTACATATTTTCATTTCTCTGAAACACAAAACTGTACCAACATTGTGCTTTTGCTAAACTGTTTTATTAAGTGTTTGTGTGTTTGTTTTTTCTTAGATGTCAAGTTTGTGTGGACTAAAGAAGGATTCTATATAATGCTCAACAGTAAGCTGCAAAACCAAGTTTTGCCTCATGTGTTTATAACTGAAACCTAAAATCTTAAAAACTACAGTATACAAATAAAACATTTTATTCAGAGAAGACATTTGAACCTTACGTACTATCTCTGTAACATATAATAAGTTAAAGCTGTGGGTTTAAACTAAACTATTTCCTCTGAATTCTGATAGTTTCAGTATGAAACTGGACCTGAACAACTCCAACATGTCTGTAGAGTCCAGGATGACAACCCCAGAGCAGGGGCCAGTGGAGTACCGTATGGCAGGCCTGATCTTCTACTGCTTCGTCTTCATCATAGGAGTCATAGTCAATCTCACAGCTTTGTGGGTGTTTGCCCTCACCACCAAGAAGAGGAACTCTGTCACTGTCTACATGATAAACGTGGCGGTGGTAGATCTCACCTTTATTCTGCTGCTTCCATTCAGGATGGTTTACCACCACCAGGACTACTGGCCCTTTGGTGATCTTTTCTGCAGGATCAGTGCTGCCCTCACCATTTTCTACCCCTGCATGGCTCTGTGGTTGTTCGCACTGATCAGCGCTGACCGCTACATGGCCATTGTCCAGCCAAAGCACGTCAAAGAGCTGAGAAATGTCCCCAAGGCTGTGGTGGCGAGTTTGGGCGTTTGGCTCATGACTCTGGGCAGCACTCTTCCCCTGCTCTCCTCTACAAATGACCCTGATCGCATCTCCAACTTCACCACCTGCATCAAGATGCAAGACATCGTTTACATGCGCAACGACAACCCTGTCAACTTTGTGCGACTCATCTTCTTCTTCCTGGTTCCAATATCTATAATGATTGGCTGCTATATTGTCATTGTGGATAATCTGATTCACGGCCGCACCTCTAAACTCAAACCTAAAGTGAAGCAAAAGTCTATCCGGATTATCATCACACTCATCATTCAAGTGTTGGTATGTTTTGTGCCTTTTCACGTGTGTTTAGTGCTCCGTTTGGTGGGGGACGGCCAAGACGGAGGGTTTAGCACAGGGGCAGTCTTCACCACATTCATGATGAACATGAGCACTGTGTTAGATATTATACTGTACTACATTGTCTCCAAACAGTTCCAGGACAGGGTGATCAGCGTGATTCTGTACAGGAACTATCTGCGAAGTGTGAGACGAAAAAGCAGGCACACGCACACAGGAAGCGTCCGATCAATGAGCAACCTGACCAGTGCAATGATATGAAATAGGCACCAAACTTTCAAACGCCACACCTACTGTATACAGTGTGTACTGTTTACACTTTGGCACAGTGTAACACTGAATGCATCACTGTGTACATGGTTCATTATCAAAAGGATCAAAACTTGCAATTAATTTCCAAGGTGTAATTTACACTCACAGTATGGGAGTGCTGCTGTTGTGGCAAAAACATCTGTGTTCAGAGCTGATTGACTCACCCATGAGACTTGAGATGTTTTCTGTGCATCTTTGCTCTGGCAGACACAGCACGGGTGTCTGTGGCTCAGGTGTAATACATGCAGGCGAAAATAAATCTTGTAATCCTTTAAAATATAGCTCACACGTATTTCGCAGTGTTTGCTTTGTTAATATGTATAACTCATCAAACTAAATTTTTTCTCACCAGGCGTAAGAGCCTGAGAGCCACCACAGTGGAGAAACCTACAGGAAACTATGGTGGGCTCTGAAAGGTTGCTCCTGTTGTTTGGTTGCTGCACTATTTTTGCACCTTCGCCTCTGCAGCACCTCAGGGCTGCATAACGACTAAGTAAAGACAACCACAAACGCTGCATGAGATCATGTACACGAGGTGCCACTTTGTCATATTTGGGGAACTTAATGACAACCTTTTGAGACAGGGGATACTTGTAACACACACCACAAGTATCCTGAAAGTTGCTAAAAGTGTGTTGACCAGGTGATGGCAGCATGGCACAGCTAGATGTGATCTACCTGCCAGAGTGGGGCAAAACTGTATTTTCTTTACTTTTAATGTAAATAGCGCACTATATGTCTCTTCTCTTTAGCAGTCTTAGTTTTTCCTTTGTGCATATCATTACATGTGCACTATTTTTTAAAGCAAATGCTGTATAATTTTTTCTTTTAACCTGAGAAGTACTAGTTCCACCCCTTTAAGTGAAGTTGTTAACTACAGTCATAACAGCTTCCTCAAGCAGGAATCTGACTGAAGCGTGTTTATGGCGCAATGCAAATTCTATTGATTAGATGTTAAATGATTCAGTCACTTGAAGTGCATTTACAGTAACATCGTCAGGAGATGTCAGAGAGGCCATTTACTAGATTTAAAGCAAACGAAACCTTTTTTTTTTTTTGCTTTACTGTCAGCGCTCTGCTGAAGGTATAAGCACCCTGCTGCAATTTATACTCACTTTGTTCCTCAATTGACAGAGAAGCTATGTGTTAGAAGGTACTGAATGTGTGACAGTTCTATCTCTGTGTAGAGACTTTAATTTAAATTAAAGAAAAAAACGTGTGTTTGAATGTGACAGTTTTGATAGGTGTCTTGCACAAACATCATCCGAGCTAAGAACTGATTCGGTGTTGCCACTTGCTAAAATAATCAAGTTACTGTGTCTGTCACACCAACACAGTCTTAACTGGATTAGACAGTGAGTCAGTGTAGCTGAGTAACTGTGTAGTGTCTCATACAATTAGACAGGCAGGGAACATTGTGGTGTAACCACATCTACAATATCAGTTCTCGGAACAGAATTACCATACGACTGATGAGCTGCAAACACAACGGAATAAACTTTTATACTGTGAAATTTCTCTGTGAAGAGTTTTATTCATGTTTTCTTACATCTTCATAGGCAGGGTCGGTCAAATTCTCACTGAGATGAGTTAATGTACAGTTAATAAATGATAAACTTCACTGAGAGTACATATTGTGCTCAGATGGCAGTCATAAAAGTGCCAGTATAGATGAGCTAGATTTACGCTGTGTCTAATAAGAGGAGGCAGATTACAAAATTTCCATCTCACGTGGAATTCTGGGAACTGCAGTTCATCACATGGTGATAGGTTTATTAGTTGGTGGACTACAAGTGGATTTATAACCAAGAGGTCAAAGGTCAAATGAAACATCAGAGGGTTGTCTATCTGTCCCACCTGTTAGTCATCAAAGAAAAACCATCCACGCTGCTCACAGCAACTGGCATTTAAAACAATTAAGTTTCCTGTCAAGTCCCTGTGATGAATTATCCGGAAGCTTTACCCGCTGTAATTCTAAATCTTCCCAACAAGTGCCTTTGTTGTAGAGAAATTAATGAAAACAAGATTGTCTTTCATAGGAGCTGATCTAACAGTGCGACAGCCAGCTGCTCTTCTTTGGGAATAAAAACAGTCAGCATTAAACACAGCTCAGACAAAATACTTTTTTTTTCCACCACTCGTGTGGAAAACAAATCAGGCGGCGAGCGCAGTGGCCATCTGTTTTGTTATTTGATATGTGTGAATACATGTTGTAATGACTTTGTTTGCGAATCACTCTGCGCGGCAGAACACACAAGAGCTCTCGAAGTGCTGGAGTGTTCAAAGCTAATCATATAATTGGACACAATAGTCGATGACAAATGGAGACGCTTGGAGCCAGCCAGCTGGGGAAGTGAATATGTAATCATTGTAAAATCATATCATTTTTGCATATTTGAAGACAGCTTAATAGAGTTTGCGTGTCAGCACAGTATCAAATGGTGATCAGAGACAGAGTTGGTGTATTTGTTTTTCTAAATAGTCTTTTGTTAGACTATTTGTCTTTACCATGATAAAAGTGTTTCTCAAGAGTTTGTGTCTCATACGTTCATTTATTTCTCATGCTATTATGAATACATCTGGACAAATGTTCCCCGTGAATATGAAAGAAGGAACATGGTACAGCAGCAAACAGCCTACAGGAGCGATTACCAATTTGCACCCTGTGGGCACAGTGGATGAAATAGCGTTAATGGTTAGGATAGACAAATAAAAGTAATGAACATCTGGTGAAAAGGTTGAAGGAAGAAGATAAGTGGCTGAAATAGTTAGCTAATGAAAAATAGTTGAAATAGTTAGCTAATAGCAATGTGGTTCTGGCTCAAGTGTCCAGCTCATGCCACAAGTGGAGCTAGTGGGGAATGAAACTTGACACTGCATGACAAAATGATTTTAACGATATGCATTTGTACAATAAATGTGTTGAAGTAACATCTAGTTTCAATTCAAATAAACATGTGTGGAAGATGGTGGGTGGTGTGAATGCAGAGGGTACGAGCAGAAAGGAGCTCTTCTCTGCTGTGTACTGGATGCAATCTGCTGTCACAAGAATGTTAAATATAAATAAAAATAACATAAACGATGTTTAAAGTTACAGTAATATTTTCATGTGACCTAATACGGATTTTATAGTATGACTCCAAAACACACACCTGATGCAGCAACAGCAGAAACGGAATATGTCACATTTTGGTATGAAGCACCTTTTTCTACACTTTTACTATACTATTAGTCTTCATATTGTTCCCATTAGAGAGCACGGGCACATGAAAGAGAGCCTATAATGTTATATAGATATACTGTACACATCCAGCCTCGTCTGGGCCTCCTCGTCTACTGTACGGCATTAGCAACAAGCAGCTGCCTGCATTTACATCATTTAGCGTTTCTCTCAGGGCACTTTAATACACTGAACCTCTCCCCTGGTAAACTTTACAATAGGATGTTGAAGGATACTCCTGCACGGCCATAGGAAATGAGAGGCACATGTGTGTAGATGTAGCGGCACAACAGTGGGTTCCCCCCTGTGATGCTGAGCTTAAGGGCTGCACAATGTGACTAATGGATTCCTTTTGTGGACAAAACTAGGTTAAGCACATGAGCTATTGTTCTTATCTGTGGTAGATGTAGAACAATTATGTACAGTACCGTGTGAGGTATTCCTTTTGTACATATATTTTAGCCAGAATAGCTTTACAGAGGTAATCTTTTCCTTTGGCAATCGCAATCTACTCCTGCATTGTCTTTCGTCTCCATTAAAAGGAGATAATCTACTGCAAGAGTTTCAAATGCTACTAAACTGACTCCAATTGACCCTGCAGTTAGCGGCGAACAGGGGGAGAGGAAATGTATGGCCTTGATTACAGCTGTGTGTCTATTTTAGCAGATTGTTCTGTTGCCGATTCACAAACACGCACTCACTCACACACACACACACACACACAGCCAGCCACCATTAGCACATATAAATAATGTAGCGCCCTCATCTCTGCTGTTTTTCCCAACTCTCTACTCAGCTAAGTGCCTGCATGGAAACCTTGGCCTCCTCCTTGTCAGGTTCTCCATAGATTAGTATAAGATTTATTTTAAGTCTGTAAAGCAGCATGTTCTTGACAAGTGTTCCGCTCAGTGCATGTGGGAATGTTTTTAATTTTATCATGTGAAGTGGAATAGGAGAGCTCCAGTGGGGACTGTGTCAGGTTGTGTTAATATTTAATCTGGTCTCACTTCAGTTTCCTCATGATCCACAGTATCGTAAGAGGTGGATGAGAAAGCAACATTACAAGACGGATAAAGAGACATGAGTAAAGACATTGTAACTCCGAGATGCTGTCTCGCTCAGGACGTAGTGCTGTGAAAAGCTCGTGAAGACATTATTATGAGATTCCACTTGTGTCTCTCTTCTGTGCCGAGGCCTGAGCCACAGCGCAGTGTGTCCTGAACTGTGAGTGGTATTATGGCAGCTAACGGTAATGCACTCATTTCAGCTGATGTGCATCTAAAGAGAGCTGACTGACAAATTTAATGTGAAAGCAGGTAAGAGAGGAAGAGTGGAAGAGGTGTGCGTGCCTGGGGGGGAAAAAAAAAAAAAACAAGAAGCAGGACATAGCTCTAGCCTATGGTGTGTGTGTGTGTGTGTGTGCAGGAGAGACACAGAGCAAAGAAGGGAGGGAAGGAGTGAGAGAAAGAGCGAGAAAGGCCTTTCACTTCCTCTGTGTGCACATCACGTCTCCCCTCCCTGAGCTCAATTACGGGATTGATACTCGGAGAGGAAACTTCATCATGTCGTACAGATGTCTTCACTGGGAGAAAGAGGAAGAAGACGCATGTTGTCATTTAACATGACATGGTCTGCTTTCATTCAAAACAAACAAAATGAGAAACAGTTGGACTATAGGCTTCATTATAGGCTGGTAATAAATATGGAGCACCAGTAAACGAGTGCAAACTCACGGGAGGAGGCGAATACTTACTTACTGACTGAAGAATGAACTGAAGGTGGCCATGCCTGCTGGACAGAGAATTTAACAATTCTGCTGAGTGAATTAATCTAAAACAATAACTTGTAAACAATAATACTCTCTCAGTGAGCGATTCGGCTCCATCATAGTAAACATTTTTTACAACGCAGACAGCTCTATAAAGTGCTTTAGGCATCATTGGGCTCAACCGTCATTAGTCAGTGCCTGTGTGTAAATCTGAATAAAACCACTGTGCCGGTGATGCTGCGCAGACACAGGCCCGTATCTATTTTACACTGTTTCATTTCAAACAGTGACACAAGCAGAGAACACACTCACACAACAATGGCCATGTTTTGCTTTAATTTGATTAGGTTTTGTCTCAGCAAATGCCAAGTCCTGTTTTGCCTCAAGAACATATCTCTTAATCACGTTCCATCCAGGCTGTGTCTTTCATCTAAATCTCACAGCCGTGGCTCACACCCAACTTTATTTCGCTGAAAGGTAGGGAAAAAAAAAAAAAAAAGAACGCACACACACAGACACACTAGCATGCGCACACACATCCAACATGAGGGAATACAATGACAAAAGCCTAGCTCTCATCTCTGTCATATAAAGTGATGTTTTGTGTTTAGCTGTGTGCAACTGAGGTGTGCGTGTGTGTGTGTCTGTCTGTAGGGCTCAGATCCATGTTGTTTGGTTTGTTTCTCCATTAAGAGAGCTGTAAAGGAGAGGGAACAGATGGCTGCTGGCCCGCTCTGTCCTGCATCCTCTCACAACTGCCACACTTCCTGTGCGTCCATTAATCTTCTCTCACTACTCCTGCAGCACAACTTTATTAAAACAACTCAGGAGAGAGCGAACAACAAGCCCGCGCAGCTGTCAGGAGCAAAAGACAGAACCATTCGTCCACAGAAGAACAGCCTTGGATTTCTAGGCGCATCTGTAAAACAGCTCGACTTGATTCCGGTTGGCTTTGAAGCAGGCTCTGCAAAGCAGTCACTGTAGTAGAGACACAATAAATGCTCATTAGAACACAGCTGGAACTGCTGTTGTTGAGGAGTTCATAGGCATACTTTGTCAAACTTCAGCATGTGAGGCTCAAGCTCCCTGCCTGGGACAGACTGCTGTTTCCTCCTGCTCTAAGAGCATGTGGGGAATGCTGTGTAATAGTAAACTTTGGCCTGAGCGATGGCTTTTAGAGCAGAAAATCCCATAAACATTAAATCTACAGTACAAGCAGTCTGCCTGTTAAACAAGTGAGATTATACATCTTAATTTCACAGTATTTCTTTGATTGTTTTGAAAAAATAAATCACTAACTGGCTAATTAGTGGAGATCAGAACCTTTTGATGTACCGTAATCCAACTTATAACTGTAGAAATGCAAACATTTAGGAGACCTGTGCAAATTTACATGTAGCACGCTGTCATGACAAATATTGCAGGAACACAGCTCTATTTGGCCCCGTGCTCTGTGTCCGTAGCAGTCAGCGAGTAAATTGAAAAATCAATTCCAATTTAAATTATTTGAATAAAGAACTCCAGGAGCCATAGATAAAAAAAAACCCTCTTCTTCTAGATCCCCTTTAATTGGAAAGTCATTTCTTCAGGGTATTCTAATGGTTCTGAGGCAAGATTGCAAAATAAAGTTGATGAGCTGGGGGGAGGTTAATAGAATGCGCTTGTGTTTGTGTGTGTTTCACTGACCCTGTGTGTTTTCTTTGCTCTGCCACACAGTGTTCAGTCTTCCCCTCCCTTATGACAGAGGCACCAAATGAAGACTAATCCAGTGGGCTCACACACACTCAGACATACACTCCCTCACGCCCGTGGTCATTCGTCTCATCCATCTGCTATCTGGGGGAGTGTCGGGGGGCTCTTGGGTCAAACTAAATTAACCATCCCTCGCTCACAATTGTAAAAATGTAATTGACTTAATATAAAACCAACCCTGGTGATTTGGATACTCCGGCTGTGAGTAATTTTCTGAAAGCTTACAGACGCCACTTCAGATTTGAAGCAGCTTCAGCGTCTTAATATTGTATTGATGCAACATGACATAAAGTGGCTGTTTAAAGATTCTACAGTAAACTTTGTGGTTGGAGCTAAAATTATAACATTATTAGAGAAATGTAACTTATTGATAATGAAACAATATTTTTGATGATGTTTTTTCAGTGTAATTTTACATGGTGAAAAGTTTAAAAGTCTTACTATGAGTTAAAGTAACTTTTCTATGCTTAACAAATCACATTATTACTGATTCTACTACCAGATTTAATCAATCTACACACATCACACAAATCCCTTCAGTTCTACCGAGTTAGGATATTTCATTAACTGTTTGGGTTTTAAGGCCCACAACTGTTTTAGTTCACTCTCACCGCTCTCAGTGTAATTTTTGGTCACAGCTGGCAGCTGTTTTCAGCAAAAAAGCTCTAAAAACCCTCAGTACACAACCCGCTCAGCACCAAACGCAAGACACTGCAAGAGACAAACTGTAAAGCCGAGGTTAGCAGCAACATAGTTCTGTCAGGATGTAGTGATTACCAAAAAAAGTTAAAGTTAGACCACATTAGGTGGTCAGAAAAACAACAGCTAGAAATGTTAATATTGCTTTGTGTGTTTGTGTTTGACGACAAGTCCGTCATATCAACTGAAAACTTATAACTTGTTGTCCCCAAGTGGTAAAAAAAAAAATCACTTCCTGCATTTATTGGTTTAACACTGCACACTGCCTGTAGCTCCAAGTGATTATACAGCATGGCCGAACATAACACCTATACTGCATATCCTTGTGCATGCACCTATACCACCTCCATCATTCTTGCTGTGTGACTATTATCGCTTCAATATAAGCCTTAAATTGGCACGTCGCCCTCCACAGGGTAGAGCATTGCCAGCATTTGCGTGCGATAGAAAAACATCATTTAACAGCTACATTTATTCCTACAATCTTGTATAAATCATTCTACCTTTCTTTCGGCCCCTCTCATTCCAACCTGGTCCGAGACCTTTCAGTGCTGCCTTGCTGACATTAAGGAGGCGCCGTGCAGAGACATTTCCATTCAAGAAACTTGTTGACATAGTTATCAGGCATCAAAGAGCCTTGTGTCATTTTGAAAAGGCCTTACGAGAGTAATGGAGATGTTAAAGGGCGTGTTGGCCCCAAATATCACAAAAGGATGAGAGGATATGAACATGCTCTGACTGAAAGCCTGAAAGCAGACAGAACATGGTAAGGAAAGAAAAAACAAAACAATAACACTGAAATACATTCACTATAGAGAGACGGGAGCGCTCGGCTCCATTTCCGCCTAAGAAGCGTAGAGTTAAAAGGTGGCCCCTGTACAAATGAAACTCAATTTCACGCCACATTATCCCTCCCTGTTCTCTTTCCTGGCTTTCATTTTCATTAAGACCAGAGACAATCATAAATTAATAATTACTGCCGAATGTCTAAGCGCAGGCCACAGTCCTGTAGCCCTCCCCTCGCCTCTGTGGTCTTGCATGTTCACGCTTGCAAAATGTTAATTTAGGTAATGTGGCCTGGCCCTTGTCAGATAAAACTGTTTTGTAGTTTCGCTAATACATAATGGTCTATCTGATTAGGTGACATTAGTCCTATCTTTCAGACAATCAGCCTGCACCTTCCTAATGTCTCTTCACAGACTCAGGGCACCACTGAGTTAGAGACATGCAATATTACTACTTTCACTAAATGGCCATCTCCTGGTCATGATGATGAGCTACAAATTAGCTCGACTGGGGTTAACAACGCAGTTGACACTACGCTGAAATATAAATACAACTTCATTTTTCTCCTGTGAAACTTTGTTTTACCCTTAAGTTAAGTGTAAAACACTGTCAGCAGGGTCATGATAAGCACTTTTCTTCAGCTGGTCAAGCAAACACAAAACAACAGTAAATTGTACAATGCAATATTAGGCAAACCAACAATGAAATAGGAAGCAGGATAATAATGTGGAATAATCATGTCTGGATGATGTCCTCATGAGCACATCTCCACATCAAGCCTAGTAAATAAAGCACACAGCTCACACGGCTTCCAGTGCTCTGAATATGCAATCAGCACTGTGTTTTCCACACTACAGTGAAGTGAAATGCAACAACACCGCTATAATGCACATTTGGTATTTAAAGTCATTGTGCCTCATGGTCATATTTGTACTGAATTGAATTTATTACAAAATGTGCAGTGATATGAAACATGTAGCTGCGGGGCTTGTTCTCTCAGATGCCAGTGCAGAGAAAGGCATCAGATAGAGAGAATATTTGAGTACTAGCTGTGAACAGCCCCACATCTCACAAGCTCATCGGAGGCGAGAGCAGCGAATGTTTCGCTGCAGCAAAAAGAAGAGACGATTCAGTCATTAAATGGATAAAGTGGACGTAATGTCAGAGTTTCTTTCACTCCAGAGTGAGCTTAAGTTTGGAGAGGAGCCTCAACAGTGTCTGAACTCAACGACAAGCACGGCTTCATGATTGATTGCCCACTGTGTGTCATATTGTTCTTTCAAGGTTGATTGAAACTTTAACCTCATTTTTAATGAAATGAAGAAAAGCTTGAAATATTTGGGCCTTGAATTTTTACAATGCAACATTGAATTATGCAGCAATCAGTCAATTATTCATCTCTGTGGCTGTGTTACGGCCATGCTTTAAAAAGCATGCAGAATGGGAATGGGCCAAGCATGCTGTGTCAACACATTTCACTCAGAATTGCTTACTAGAGAAATTTGTCTCCCAATGTCAATTTAATATGTTTTATGTGTTTTTAAGAGCTGTATAGTTACAGTTGTTCTAAAATGATCCCCGCAGACAGCGATTGTGTTTTTTAAGAGTGAAATGAATAAAGTCACCCAAGAACTGTCAGGAACGTGCAAATAATCATTAGAAGAAAAGAAGTTTGTATGTAGTGTAATGCAGTGTAACATTCACATTCGCAGAACAGAATAATCTGACAAATGCAACATCTTCTTAACAACTCCCTCAAGGCCTGAGTATTATTTAAAGTCAATATTAAAATGTCTGATCCTCCAGCACGAACAACTGGCTAAAGGATCCTTGTTTATATTAGGGTGATATATTGTGAATTAGTGTCATACACTTGAAAGTACACATGAAATAATTTATTTACAGTGAGCTTGGTCACACCCTTATTTACATTTTTTTTTCTAGCGTATGCATAAAAAAAAAAACACACACACACACACTCATCCACACAAGGTTTGCTTATCATTGCATTATGCAGACATTTTTTTTTTTTACTGCTATACAAAGTGAAGAACAATATGCTCATTTGTTTTTGTCCACAGCACATCATACCTGCAATGTTTTTAGGCCCCACATAACACAGAGAAAATAGAGAAAAGCCCGAGGGCTGACTGTAAAGGTCTCAAGAAACACAACAGAGACTCAGAACTGCAAAGAAAGCAGCTGCCCCTAAACACTCGCCGACATTTTTATCAGATCATCTTGAACTGTTGTGTTTGTCTGTCTCAGTTGCGATGATCTACATGTTTATGTGTTAGTGGCCGTCGATGGAATGTTACATCAGCGCCATGTCGGACGTCTACCTCGAGCCATTCGGTATTGTCAACACAGAGAACTGTGTCCAAGACCTAAGGCAACATAGTTAACTCACATAGTTTATCATCAACATGTTAACTTTATTTGAATTTGAAATACAATGAGATGATTCGAGAAGCTATATAAGTTATCAGTGACAACAGACCTAGACACTCCATTGAGAACAAAAAGAACAAACACATTGTGAACATGGGACACTTCTCCTCCTCCTCCTCTCTTGATTGTAACACATAAGGTTTAAACTGGTTTGCAGTTAAAGGACTGACATCAGCGTATGTCTAGAGAATATACACAGGTGTTTCAGCACCGAAATTCAAAAAGTCTTTAGGGAAAGTAACAGGAAAATTATAACTTATGAGTTTTTTTTTATTTTATTTTTT
This sequence comes from Ctenopoma kingsleyae, assembly GCA_032353495.1. Taxonomy (NCBI): domain Eukaryota; kingdom Metazoa; phylum Chordata; class Actinopteri; order Anabantiformes; family Anabantidae; genus Ctenopoma; species Ctenopoma kingsleyae. The sequence continues at coordinate 6,641,455 of JAUBNQ010000013.1, forward strand.
CGGGATTTCATGAAACGCTCTAAAAAAAAACTGTGTGTGTAGGTTCAACAGGGATTTAAGCAATAATTAAATGGCATTCAGATAGAAACGTGTCATCTTTCTCAAGCCGACACGTGATCATAATTATTTTGGATATTTTTTTTTAAAAAAGCATTGAGAGGTGCTGACTTTTGAGTGCGTCTCATGACAAAAATGTACAGTAAATTCCAAGAAATATTACCTCTGTTACAAAGATTACAGTACTATTGACAGTAAAAGTCTTCATTTTGAAAGTGAAATGTTTGATAATTATGTTTTCAAAATCATCTGGGCTTGAGTGAGTCAACCCTAGTATTTGTTCAGCACAATATAGGATTTATTAAATATCATAATTCCAGGACAAACATTTACATGCCTGCATGCTTTCTCACCAAAATGGCAGCTATAGGAAAGAATGATGGCTCAGAAATAGAACAAAACAAAACTGTAGGTTTATATAAATGGTGGTATTGTTTGCCTAATAGCTCTACTGCATACACAATACCTCTTAACGTTATATACACATACCTTATCAAGCCACTCGGGTTCGATAGAGCGGGTCTTCCTATCATTATCATCAGATCTTGTATATACAACAATGGTAAAAAGGAAACTTGATTGTATTGTCATCTAATTTAGAAAACATGTAAATCAAACATCAGTCTTCTCTTTTGATGAACACATGGATAAATTCACATTTTTTTCTCACAAGGTTCATTTCCACGTGTCGCTTTTAGCTTCTCAAAATTCAATTTGAAATACAAAACAAAACTTCAGTCGAATTTCTTTTTCGAAGCTTTCTCGCTGGCTGAGATACAGTATAAAAATCTTCAGTGCTGTGAATTTATGAGTTATTACCGACAGTGTACCATGGGTACATTTTTACTGTGCTCAATATATGTTTATCCTTCACGTTGGCCAACCGTGTTACATCAAAATCTGCTTTATCAAACTATTTCATGTTGGCCTCTGTGATGAAAAAGACTTCTTATTCTACATTCAGACACAACCTCCTCCAGCATTTGGGTGAACACAGCATTTCCACTGAACTCCTACAAGCAGCTTGACTTCTTTCCACTACTAAATCAGCCTGGATAAGTGCTCTTGAGAATCTTCATGGGTTTTCTTTTTTTTTTTCTCCTTTTTTGTGAAATTTTTATTTCCTCCAGCTCCTCACGGCCTTATCAGTACATCACTGTGGTTTTCAGGAACAGTCTTCCATCTGCAAGAGAGGACACACAGGAGCCGAGGATTAGCCAACAGCTAACATCCTGCTGACGCAAATGCACTATTCAGGATGTGATTGTTGATGAAACGTAACTTTGAAATGTTGCCCCGTAGTCTTTCAATTTCAGCAGCGTTACTATGGAGTCATAAACCAATTTAAGAATAAGATAAAGTTAGCAACCCTGACAAATATGATTAAATACCATGTACAGTTTTTTTTTTACTTGCCACAAATATAACAATAAAGTATGAAAGACGTCATTTATTGAGGCGTCTTGGTGGGGTCACAAAGAAAGTAAGTATGAAAGTATAACAGACAGATAAAGAAAATCTGAATTTTATCCTTGTATTGAATATCATATTTTCATGTACAAACATAATTACACTGTTACATGCATATTTTATTACCGAAAAAGCACACAGTGTAAAAACAGCCATGATAACCACACTCAGGGCAGCAGAACTGTGCGCCACATGCGTTTAAGACATCTCTACTGATACGCTTGTTTGAACATAATACTGCACTCATGATATAAAGCGCTCTCTAAGTGACATTTCCTGCATGGAAATAGTGTTTATTGAAAACGGCACACACTCCTCTGCTACGTTATCTCCAGACACCTCCAACCTAACGAGCTTTGTCCATTTCCAGCGAACGCTCTTGTCTGAATGTTCGCCTGAGCGAGCAGCACCGCTCCGACGCTGAGCTGGTAAAAGCATCTGTTAGGCACAGCTCTGGAGCATGTTTGACGTTTATTACCTTCACATTTCTTCTGCCGGAGAATGCTACAGTAATTCCTTTAAGAAGCACACCTCTCTATGGCAGTGAGCCTAAATAATTCAATGTTAAGGAGGAATGTGCACAAAGACATTTAGCGCTGCGAGTTGTTGGACATGACACAAGCTGTGCAGGACATCGGAGAACACGCTTGAGTCTTATTCTTCAGACACATGGAGAACACACCTGGTTCCAGTGTCTGAGAGTACATTCACCTCTGCTGGTTAGCACTTCTATGCATCAGGTTATTTTCTTTAATTAAAAACATATATTTTATTATTTCATCACTCAGAATTTAAACTTGTTTTTACTCAATTTAAAATCTATACTCATTACATTATTAATATTTTATCAATTACTCCTGTTCTCCCTTTTAGACTGTGTTTTATGCATTGTGCACAAAGAGTGGAGCCAACAAAGGCTTGTTGTGTGTGTGCGTGTGTGTACAGTACAGTATGTGTGAGTTGGGGGAGGGCAGGGTGGGGGGGTGTACAAACACACAGGCTAATTACCCAGCACTGCCGTGGGTCTCAAAGGCATTGCACTCTGGCTGCCTCTATTCAAGCAACAACCACCGACTTCTGTGTAAAAGTCATTACAGCATGAACGCAGCACTAGAAGAGGAGAGAAAGCCGAGGTGGGGGCTGAAGAGTGCTAAGAGTGAGGACCGGGATACGCGGCTTGACACAACACACGTGCACACCTTTTATAACAAGAGCAGACGAAGCATCACACGCTCACCTCTCACTCTGTCTGCCTGCCTGCCCAGCCTCAGAGCAGTTTATAGGGGCGTTAATGAAAACGAAGATAATTTGGCTATTTGCCGCGTGATGACATTTAATACAACGTCGACACAATGTTAGGTATCAAAGCATTTTACTTCTAATAGATAAAATGATAGCGCGTGATAAGGAATAAGTGAGGAGGCTTGATAAGCAAATCTCACTCATTGAAATCCATTTTCAAATTAGCGCACAATACTAGTGCAAATGTTGAAACATCTGCTTCATATTCAAGCACAGAAAAATTGGTGACGTCTTGACACGTTGTTTTATGAAAGAGTGTCTCATTAAAATATGTTAAAACTTTAGTATTTTTATATTCAAATCAAGATGAAAAGTTCATTAAAGAGAATAAATATTTCATTAGATGCTAAATAAAACAAAGGGAATTTTTGGCTTCTCTCAGCATAAAATTCCTTTGAAAGATTAATTAATACATGTAAATTATGCAAATTATGCCCATGCAAATATTTTATGAAGACAATTAAGGGATCCATTAATTACAGTCTTTTTTGCTTCAGTGACATTCATTCATTTAATTTTAATTTCACTTTAACTGTTTTGATGTTTAATCTTGCAACAAAGAACTTTATCTCTGTGCACAGGGTCGTGTAAACTTGCAGAACACATCGAGTGGGGAAGCGGCAGGGAACCAGAGAAGATACTGGGGGAAGATATTCACATGTGCACCGTTGCCAGGCAGTACTGGCGAGGTACAGTCCCAGTAGCTTGCCTGCCTGTGAAAAGAGCCACGTTCCCTCTTGGACTCGATTCAAAACAGTGCAAAAGCAATTAATAAACACAGACTGTGTTAATATCACAGAATTAGAGAAGTGTGACAAAAGACAAATAGAAATAATTAGTTCTCTAAAATTATGCCCTCATTATTTTTTCCCCTCTCACTCTCTCCATTCGCCTCCCTGAGTCTGGAGCTGAGAATATACCCACACATTTCTCTCTGCTTTCATGCGAGTGATAGGCTTGTTTTTTCTCCTTCTGCTTGTGTAATTTATCAACATCATTTTTTGCCATTTGAGGTTAATTATACAGCGAGGCTTGCAGAGTAGAGCAGAGGAGACATGGGTGGCAGACAAATGCTTCTCTAATTGAACAAAAACACAAAGTGCAGCCTGTTATTCGGTTTCCTCCTTCATTCCACTGTTCAAGGCAATGATCAGAGTGATTGAGAGACTGGAAAAATTACATGCTCTATAACTGCATCCTACTGTTCCAAACAGGGATCAGATAAAAAAATTTGAAAGAGAAAAAAAAAAAAAGAAAAGAATTCTGCTTAATTTTAACCTGGACTTTACATTTAAAGATCAGTGGTGTCATGTGTAAGAATAAAGCAGTAATATATTTAACTTGACACCATTACACTACAAAGCGCCTGCTCTTCATGTAAGTGTAAAATGTTAGAAATTAAAGTGGTTAAATATACTAATTTGGTATGAAATAGGGGGCTATAATTAGGTTGTATCTGGTAGTTATCTTTGTATTTAAATGATGACATATGGATTTCCTTTTTTGGACATCAAACTGTTTCAGATCCCTGCAGTGACTGAATGACATTTAATTATGGAGGAGTCATCGTTTCTCTTAGTACATTTTCTTTCTTTTTGCCCTTTCACAAAATATCAGTTCAAGTAGACTAATCAAACATTAAAGAGTTAAAGGCACCTAACTTATTCTTGCATACAAAGATGAATATTTTCCACTTTTCACAGGAAATTACATGGAGCATTTTCTTGGATAAATTTGGCCCTCTCCCACTGATAAGGGCGGTTCTGAGCAGACGCAGTCGAGGCAAACTAAAGGAAGACGTTCAAGTAATAATGAGGATATTCAACCTTTGCAAGGTGTCTTGTATCTGGGTAAACACAGATAGCAGGCAGTCTACAGAGGTTATCACTAGAGCGCCCATCCCCAAACACATACTGCACCCCCAAGGCTAACAAACAAACAAACCATTAAAAATGTACAAGGCTTATTCATAAAATGGATTGATTTGCTGCGTTTATTACTATCAAAGGGGGGATTCCACTGCTTTTTTTGGGTTTTATGACTCATTAATGCTTCCTGAGCTGTAAACAAACCTTTCATTCTTTCTGTGCGACCTTCTACTGTAGGTTACGTATTGTACTATTTTACTCACTGTAATGTATAGAGTTTTTTAAAACAGAGATCCATCTGAAGGATCACAGCCACTAAAAGTCAAGCAGAAGAACAATATTATTTCTACAGAAAACCAATGATCTTGACCCAGTGCTGTGGCCCAGATGGTGAGCTGTATGCCTGAACAGCAGGCACAGAAACACTAATGTTCATAAACTGAAGCAGTGTGTGTGTGTGTGTGTGTGAGGGAGAGTGAAAGAGGAAGCAGAGGAGGGGATGGGGGCGACGGGAGGCTGAGAGAAAGAGAGAAAGAGTGAGAGCCAGAGAAAGAGAGAGAGAGATTTATTGTCTCATCTGAGCCCCTGTACCTTGTATTGTCCTTTCAGCATCTGTTCTTCCACTGCTGCGGTCACTCTCCATCTCAGGGGTCAGAGAGTCTGAGAGAAGAGAGGGATCACTGCCGTTAAACATCCCTGACATCCACCTATCACAATGCCAGTTTCACAGCATTGTTCATTCAAAACAAGAGGTCGAGCCTTCAAGCTATATCTCCCCCACATGTAAGCGGATGTGAGTACTGGATGAATTGTGCTTTCTGTACGATTATTATGAGTGGTGGAAAATGAGATCCTCTAAACCTTTGAGTAACCTACTTTGGAATAATTATCCAAAGTGTCAAAGGTAAAATATATACTCAGCAGTTGTATTTTAATTTTGTAACTGGTCTAATAATTCCAGTCTGTGTACTGCTAAAGGCAGACTTCCCCAATAACCTGAACATGAAACAGTCACAAAAATGCTGATTTAATTTGACAGATTTTTTTTTTTTTTTTGCATAAAAGAGATCTGTAATTGACGGGCACAGTAAAAATGTAATTTTATTTAAAGTCAGCGCATTCCTGTCTGAACACACGCTAGTTTATACTCTGACAGTAAATCTTATTTTATGAGCTCAGTGGTTTTGTATGTGAAGCCGAACTCTGCAAACAAGTAATGAACAACAGTATTTAGTTTTAGTACTTGAGTAAATGTAGTTAGTTACTTTCAACCTCTACCTAAAATGGTCTTGTAAATATGTACTTGACATTGTGATGCTTTGTGGAGTACACTCATTCAACATGGAACAACTCAAGTTCAGTTAATTGATTAGTAGACTGAAACTAAATTAATTGTCAACAATTAACTGATTAATCAAGAATGTGATCAACATATTCCTATATTATGAAAATAAGTTAAAGCACCAGTGCACATGGTGCAAAGCATAATATGAAATAAGGGAAATGGAAACAACAAGCAAACAAGCATTTTAACAGCTGAAAAGTTCTACTTTGGACAAGAAGCAGTATTCAGCATGAATATATTTATTGCTGTTACAGAAGCTAAGCTCATGATGTTATTGTTATTTTATTGATATTGCTATGAATTAATTACTCATTAGTGATTCTACAATATTTGCTTCCTGTAATTTTTCCCACCTGAAAAGTCATATCTAACCCTTCAGACTGACACATTTTTTCCTGCCTTTGTTCAATAGAACCCACAATAAATATGCAGAAGACTTATGTAAAATGTACAATAAGAGTATCTCACTGTGTAGCATCTGACCGTTGAGCGAACGCAGGCTGTCAGAGGGCGAGGGCTGTTTCATAGTCTGCTCAGCCTGCTCTCTCCTCTTAGATTCGTACTCCAGAGCTTCTTGGAGTTTCCTCTTGGCCTTCTTCTCCTTCTTCAGACGCTTCTGAATGATTGCTAATGCATGGAAAGATCACAAGTGAGCACTGGGGATAATTACTGGAGCTGACTAACTAAAATCTGATAATTGCAGATATCAGGAAAAAAAGGAACATTTTTTTTATCTAGTATACTGCCATAAAAAAAGCTAAAACAATTAAACCTACATATTTTACAATATATAAAGATCATCCTTAAAAAGACAATCTTAGCAAATACTGACAGTGTCTTAGCAAACTGCTAGAGGGAATTAAAGCAAATTGAAAAATTTATTGGGATATTTTTCATTAATTTCTCTCATTAAACATAAACGGCACAGTTTAGCATATGAAGCTGATGCATTTAACATGAGGCAGAGACAGAATTTCTCTGAGTTAATGTGCATTTCCACAAATGTTAACTGACTACCAGCACAGAAACCACTGCTAAGGAGATTACTGAATGTGTAACCAAAGAAAAACACAGCAGCTTATGTATTTGTTTCAGTGTCAGCGTTTCAATAGGGAACAATAAACATCAGACATGCACACTGTAACTGTGGACTCCAAAACTATCACGATTACATGAGCACAAGCCTGTGAAGTCTGAACTGCTGTGAAAACACACACATTTACGCATGCCCACACACACAAGGCTGACAGGGAGGATTCAGTGCCAGGTAGTTGTCAGGCAGTACCTCTGTTCTTCTGCTCCATTGCGAGCTGCTTCTCCAGAGTCTCCCTGAGCTCCCTCTCTCTGAACAGCTCCATCTTCAGCTCCGTCTTCTCCAGCTGCACCTGCTTCTCCTGGGCCCGCGCATTGTCAATTGCCACTTTGAGCAAGCCCTGCACACACATACACACACATATGAATACTTATACAGAGAGATATACAGACAGAGGGAGAGCAGGAGTAGGGAGGAAAAAGAGTGATGTGTGATATTTAAGAGCTATAAAATGAAGTGACAGCAAACCACACTGTAAGTACGTGATGGCACTTCTTTGTACTGCCCACAGTAGCGGAGCAGAACAGAAGGCCAAAAGCTGACTGCTGCTACACGATTCCTTTCAGGCATTTTACCATCTTTGCTGGTGTAAAGATGTCTTTATCATCACAGCCCACACAAGATCTCGTAACATGAACACACATCTACAGTATCAGAGGTTTTAGAACAATCGTTTTTAAAACAATGAGTAATGATAACTGATGTGAGAGTGCTGGGTATGTCTGACACCTTTTGGTCAAAGTTGTGAAATACAAGTACAAACAGACCTAAAAAGCTGGAGCTATTGGAACCAAACATAAAATGATGAATAAACAAATAATACAAAAATAAATGACAAAAATCAAGAAAAAGGAAACGCAATTCAGTCAAGATATAAACTCGAGAGTGTAAAACGTTTATACGAGTGAGGTCAGCTTTTTTACACATTATTTTAACCTCTTATATTTTTATGTTTCATGCTGTTCTTACGACTGACAGCTGTAAATGGATTGGTATGAAAACACAGTACCAGTCCCTACTGCACATTTTCAAGCTCCTCACATAACACAGCAGGAATGAATAATATGAATGACAAGTATCTCATCATGTATCAATTACATTGCTGCCTTTCCAAATATACTCCTGACAGTCCTAAATTGAAAGATACTGTGTTCTCACATGTTAGTTGTACAGTACTGTGGCCATTTTCATCACAATTATTCCCCATCCACACGCAATTATATCAAATGCACTGGGCTATATCTTACTAATTGTTGATTCTTCTGACCTCAATTTATTCTTAGTTGCTTTATCTTAATTTTCTGCTTGGTTTCATTTTGTTGATTTGTATATAAATATTCAATGCGAAGATCATTATCAAAAATGACTTAGTGGAGTGTTGGGAGATTGCGACGGGTTTACTTGTGGCTTTCTAATTACCACAGTGAGCCAAAGGAGAAGCAGGACTCTGATGCCAACGGTACAAGTGCAATGAGAAGGGCAGCAGTGTACACACATCATTACACTCAGACAGAAGGCAAATACATTCATCTTTATGACTGAGGGTGTTGAAGCTGAAGTCTAAATGGCTCCCTGAGTAGATGACTATTGTTAAGGTATGCAGATTTACAAACTGAATACTCTTAAATGCACATTTAATATATCGGAAAGAGGATGTGAATGACAGATATTGGTGACTAAAAATGAGCTCTTAAAGGGAGACGACGACCTTTACCTGCATAACTTAGCATGGAAAGCCATAAATTGCTGAGAAACTATGGAAACGAAGGTAGTGTTATATTTAAGCTTATAGTGGTATCATATACATAGATTAAGGAACAGAAAATTTGTTAGAAATGTGCTTTTCAGAATTTATGAGGGACAATGATGAGAGATTTTGAAATTACCTATATAAGATTTTCTGCCTTGGTTGCTTCCATTGTGATGGTTACGTTTAGACAACCAAAACTTCTTTATTAAGTCTGGCAAACAAAAAAAGAGACTGAAAATCAGAATGACTTATTTATTAGGAGCCACTGAGAGATGTCAGACACTGCCCCATCAGATCTGACACACGTCTTTTTTTTTACCAGTGAGCTTTCGTCCAGGAGTTACAGAACTTGCATGCCCTTCATAGGTAATGTTTAAAGTTACCATAATGGAAAGTTTGACATTATTGGTAAAGTCTTCTTGTGTTTTACAAGATTCTTTCACTTTATAATATATATATATAACATATTTTTAACTTCATCACTTTTTTTACATCAAGGTCCAAACTTAATCTGTTTTTAAAGGAGATTTTCTCATTACAGTAACATGTCATAAAACTCGTTATTTCCCAAACCCATGTATCTCAAGTAAAAATGAGCGAGGGTCATTATTGCCTGAATAAACTATAGCCTCAAGAAAACTGGGAACAGCAACAATGATGCTGACATGTGTTGTGTTAAGGTAGGGGGTTGCTTGTGTTAGAGTGTGTATGCGTAATTATTGTGCTAGTATTTGTTATCATTATCAACGACCAGGTAATGATTCTAAAACACTCTGAGAAATGTTGGTTTAGTGGAGTGCTGGGAGATTGCGGCTGATGTTAATTTGACAAAAAATTGACTCACACCTCATGTTACATGTTTATTAAACATATAACTGCCCTAGGCTACACTGGCTACTAGGTTATGTACGGTTATTTATGCTTACTATGAAATAATTAAGTGAAAGAGTCTTAAGTGAAATTGGGCAAAATGGTATCTCATAATAATGCCAGCCAAAGGAACTATTTTTTAATGTGGCAGCATCATGCTGCCGTCGATACTACAGCCACTATGCACAGAATTTGAAACGTGTCCATTTTGGCACCCCCTTCTTTGTCATCAAAACAAAAACTTGCGGCATCAAAATAAATTAAAGTATCCTAGAATTTCATTACAATTTTACACATTGTTGCTTTAAGCAGTCTATGAAACACACATCACATTTTCCAGACTTACTTCATCTATACTACTAAGATGGAGGCCTGACTACGCAGCAGTGTAGGTGCAGTCAGACAATATTAATGTTTACATGCTTAAGGACGTTATTTTAAAAATGCCTTACGTCTTTCTTGATATGAAGGCAAAACTCTGTCAGTGGACAGTACCTGTATGTTGGTGAGGAGAGTCTCTATTGACGACAAGCCATCTGGGAAGAGAAATGGTGAGGGGAAGCCAGGAGGCAGAGCCTGTCCAGCCAATGACAATCTCTCGTAGCTATCTCTTGCTGTTGGGGTGCACATTGGGTTGTCATCTGCAAAGAGAAATAGTAACAGCAAAAATTGATCAATCATTCATAAAAGAGACTATTTATACCACTTAGGTTGGAAAACAAGCTAAGTAGTAGAGTATGTGAGTAGTTTTTGGTCATGCTGACACATATTGACCGTGACTTGAATTGACCAGTGGCAATGGTTGGGTCTGTATTGATCTCCAGCAGCGAATCCCAGTTCTCCCCTCTTCTTAGAAATATAGCTCACTGGTCCTTGGAGATTTTGTTGTATTGCTTCTTCTCAGGCTCAAGGCCTAAGTATGAGGTTAAACAATATCAACCCGGACATAAATCCAGCTTCCCCCATTTAAGAAATGTCATGTGGACTCCAAAATCAGAAGCAGGTTCGCAGTTTGACCCCAGAGGCTCTGGCTTCCTTTTGTATGCACGCATTGGTGCCTGTCAACTCTAAGATGACATCATTCTCCATTCATCACCGGCAGAGGGGTAGGGCCCTGCCATCTGCTGTCCAGCCTCTCCACCAGGCCTCAGAGGAGGAAAGAGGAGCAGGAGAGGGAGGGAGAGAAAGCAGGAGGCAAACAGGCAGACACAGATACTGCCTGGTTGAACTAAAACAGTATGTCAGACACTGCCGTTTGCTGCCCCATCAGATCTGACACATGTTTTTGTCCAGTGAGCTTTTATCCAGCCAACAATTTGTAAGTGTTACGGTCTTGCAGGCAGAGAGGCAGTTTATTACACACATCCAGTCTAAAAAGGTCTTAACATGAAGTCTGCATCATCAGCTGTTTAATTGTTAATTTAATGAAACGGGGGAAAAGTTTTATTTGTAATGTGTTGTGCACAGCACCTCTCCGCTCTCATCCAGTATTCATATCTGTTTATGTGGCAGGCTGAATCTTGTACAAACAGCGAGTGGAGCTGAACAGCCCTGCCTCTCCCTCCCATCAATATTCACCGACGCCAGCCAAGTGCTGGGAACAGCTGGTCTTACATTAATTAGTTTAAAGTATTTATTTCACCCATCCTCAGAGCAGATTGAGCAAAAACATTGGAGATTATTTCAAGCATCTGCAAATGCCCTGGAAACATCTCTGCGCCAAAAGTCGAGTGTTAGGATTCACAGTTTAGGTTTGTAATTTGGAGAACTTTTTTTTTTTCTGAGAGGGGAAGATGGTGAAATATGCACCGCTGGTCCGTGGAGAGCGTAAACAACCTTTCTCCTTTTTCAGATGGAGTTCACTCCTGTTGATTAATTAGAATGGATGGTTGCCTAATGGATTAAAATTTGTTTATAATTTGACTTCATAAAAATAATGAATTGCCTACTTTTAAGAAGCCACTCCTGTGGTAATTTGTATTGTTTGGTGCAGGCCTGTCTGCATTTTGAGGTGGGCGTCAGGGTGGAGATATAAAATGTTCTCTCCTTATACAGTGGCACAGCACGAAAGTTCCATTTTATCTCAATAAAATAACTAATCAAAGATCAAAAGCATTACAGTTGGCTTCAGTTCAGGCTGATATAGATGTATTGCATGTATTATATGCATGCATCACCCACCTCCAATAAAATCACCATAACAACTAGAGACGTTCGTAGACCTCGGGGAAAGGTCTGCTGTTGTAGCTTTGTAATTGATTTGTACTGTAGGCACTTTGTCCCTTATTTAGTGTTGGCATTAATCATAAATCATTGCTTTAACAAACTCCGGCTTCCCACTCAGCAGGCCTCCCCTCCAACACAATGTTGGATCACACAGAATATTTGATGGCTTTGTTGCAGGGGAAACAACCTGTCATGCTCTGGGAAAAGCAAACAGCGTGTTTTGTTCGACAGACTCCAACTACCGTACAGCACCTCTTGTCAGATAACATTTCCACCAGGAGCTATGCATAAATAGCGGCGTTTTGAAAAAAAAAAGAAAATGGGAAGTTAATAAGTGGCTAATTTAATCAATATAATCAAAACTGGCTTAATGAAACCCAAATGTAAATTCCAGTGGAACATGATCTAGATCTGTGGTTTCTGTGCTTTTATGTTACTACCCCCCTTAAACCACCCCCCTCCATCTCTCCCAGTGCCTGGCTGCAAATGCTGGCATGTGTTTGCATGTTTATTTCTCACCATCGCTCCAGAATCATTGACTTCAACTTAATTACAGCGACAGGCATTGGAGTGATGGGGGCCGGTGGAATGGAGTACTCTGTTTCCAGGTGATATTTCTCCACTAGCAAGGCTGCCAACAACAGCTGTGACAGCCTCTTGTGCTTACCGTACGGTAAAGGTACAGTTAAGGCCCCAACTATGAAATACTGTGTGGAAAAACACTCGCAGGTCACCCCTGTCACAAATAACATTTCATGCACAACTGTTTCGGCGGATAATAGGAGCCACAAATAAAAATGGGACGCTGTAAATACAATGCATTCTGAATGAAATGCCATAATTTAAAACAACGGCCCCCTCCTCTCTCCGTCCTCCTCCTCCACCCTGCTCTCAATAGCTGCAGAGGGAGTCCTTGACAGTGTGCTAGCAATGATGAATCACCTATCCAGTTAATTTTCTCACTCCTCATGTGTTGTGCTGCTAAAACAGGGGCCCAGGAATTGACTTGACAAACTATGAATGTAAAAAATATCACTTGGAGGGATCTGGGCTTATCTCCAATTTACATGTTATTAGATTTGTGTCGCAAGCGGCACTTGGACCTAGCAAAGCTGAGGCAAAAAAGATGGGGCATATGATAACCAGAGATAAAACATGTCTAAAACCCACTTGAAAGTCTTTGAAATTTTTGATGGAAAGGGAGTGAAGAGAAGCAGAGGAAACTGGCCTGATTTAAAATGTGACAGACACACATTGCAATCTGTGGTAAATCTAGAAGAAACCTTGGGAAATTTAGCTGCAATCTCAGGATAAATAGCTGTAATTGACCTTGGGAGTTGAAAATGTGCCATATGTTTCTGGTTCCTGTGTTTGAAACTGGGTCCCTCAGGACATTTCAGCTGAGTCCTCACACGAAGGCAGTGTGAGCGGGAGGAGAGGAAGATACAGAAAGACACAAAGAGGGAAATAGGAAGAGGATGAGAAGAATGCCAGGAATGAGAGATAGATGGTTGAAGACAGAAGATGGATGGAAAGATAGGTGAGGCAGAGTCTGAGGAAGAGGAGGCTGGAATAGAATGGGTGTGCAGAGAATGAAAGACTGACAGAGAGGAAGAAAGATAGGAGAGGAGAGGTACATTTGGCTGGCCAGTCAGTGTGATATATTGACAGGTGAAGCCTTTGTCCTTGCAAACCTGTGTTCCTCCCAGCAGGAGAAGTGAATGCTAAACCTGGAGGTTGTCAGCACAGCCAACACAAAGCAAGTCGCTGCTTTTCACCGCACAATTACATTTGATTTGACCTGCCAGGGCCGCGGAGAAACCAGCCTCCTTCAAATGGAGTAGTTATGACCTCTCGGACAGCCATTAGCAGCTAACACAGCATTATTCCACCTGCACTTAAAGCGCTGGATTTGGAAAATCTTGTCAAGGGAAATATCTGTCTTCTAGTACAAATGGAGTGATGCAGAGCTGGGCAAAAAAAGTAGATGCATGCAATTTGAGCACTTAAAAAAACATGAGCCAGGCTTATCTTGCAAATAATGTCTGCCCTCTGAAGGGTCTTTCAGGCAAAATAAATTCTGCTTTAACCTTATGATAGTATTAAACAGGTGCTGTATGTGTCTCACGTGTATTTTAATAACTGGGTATATTATTTTATGTCTCGCATTTTTAACTTGGAATCTGCAAAGTTGTGAAAAGCAGCTTCACAAGTTGAAATTAATTTATTTACTGTATTAGCCACAGTCTACAGTAACATGTAGCAACTACTGGAGGGTTAGATTGACTTGCAGGCACACTTTTCTTAAAGTAGACTGTAAAGTAAAAACCTGCAGAAAATGCTGCAAGACTTTGTGTGATCCCTTTAGAAAGACTACAACTTGCATATGTTATGCATGTGTGTGTGCAATGTACTGTATACACTGTGAACAAAAAAACCTCCAAAAAACAAATATGTATGCAAAACCCTTTAAACGCATACACAAACCATTACACACATGCACGGCACACACACTAATGTGCCCTCATCACATTTAAGCTAATTTCCTTTTCATCACGGAGAGAGGAAAATGAGTGTTTGCCCCATCCCTGCTGGGGGACAAAGTCAAGAGCCCCGGTCGGTTTGGGCTAGATTAACAGGTAACATTTGGCTCCCACTCTCTTATCACAGCATGAAAATCAAACCGCGTGTTTTCCTCTATCGCTCTCTCTTTCTCCCCTCCCTAATGTTCCCTTCACTTAGAGATGAAATCGCTTGCTGCACAAACCCATTTGGAGAGAGGAGAGAAGGTGAGCGGGATAATCAGGCTGGCCACTGGGCCGTGTTTCCTAAATGCTCTTCAAAACATTACTGTGCACAGGCATAAAATTAGCGCCGGGACCTTAAAATGTTGACATTTAGCATGACTTTTTGGAGAGTGACACCCTCATATTTTCTTGTAGGATATCATTAAATTTCAACTGCCCTATGGCTGTGCCTTTCCATTAATAACCAATTCAGTGTGTCACTTCTCCCTGTTTCTCACTCTCTCTCTCGCCACCTTTTTAAAGTAATGAGTCCATTGCTTTGCCTTAATAAATTGAATCGTATACTCAAGGCCATATGAAGATAGAGCCACAGATGGACAGGCTGCATGGAGGAAATAACCATAAATCCTTTACTGTCAGAGAGGCGATCTGAGGTGACAAAAGAAGACAACTGCGATGCTCAATTGGGATCACGCAGAGATTACAAAAGACACAGTGAAAGGCTGATTCTCTCTGTTAAGACCTGTCCTTCCCTGGCATGGATAAAGAATACTTGTATTGCTTTCATTACAGAGAAAATTACTAGATTGAATAATCTAATCATGTATGAAGATTAAAATACTGTCGACAGATGATTGGCCATTATATTATGGAATGTACATTATGTATAACAGAACCAACCAACATCAGAGAATATGAACTACAAATTGTGCGGTTTGAGCACAGATTGCAATATTATTGCAAACAATAAAAACACATTTAATCACTTGTTTAACTTAGCTAGAAAAAGAGGTAGAAAAAAGACATGTAGAGAGAGAAAAAGCGAAACGGAAACAGAGCGAGCAATAGGCAAGGGAGTAGAATCCATGTTGACTTCCATTCAGGAGGAAGATATCTTGTCTTTTTATGCGGCCCATGTCATATTTATTGCATAAAGGTCAGAGTGTTCATTTGTTCAAAGTCAGCGTTTTCCCTCTCTCCTCTCCTCCATGTAATAAATGCAGGGGCTATGTCATTATCGGACCTCTGAGGATTACAGGCTTGGCTGACTGTGATGACTGCATAAAAGCATACAGGACTTTTGTTTCTGCCAGCGCACACCTTCAAATGAGCTCTTAAAGTGAATAGTAGTGGAGACAAAATGGCATTTTGTAGAGAGACGATCACAGTTAGAGTGGTCGAAACAGAACGGGGCAAGGTGGTTAAAGGTTAGACATCACAGCGCTAAATGCATAATCTTAACTTTTAGATAAACCAGGATGGCTTAGGCTCACGTTTAAAGGAGAAAAAAAACTTGTGATTCAAAAGAAAAAGAGACAGTCATGCAGACTTGAATATTTCTATGATTCACCTATTGATTATGAGGCCAAACTGTCAAGAAGATCATACCTGGAAAAGGGCATTGTAGTGAGGCACTTTGAAAGTGTTTAGATTTGTCTTTGCATGTTGACCTCTGCTGACCAGGTTCATTTATTGACAGAAGAATCCCAGAGATTAAAGTGGCCTCAACTATTGATTGGGCATTTTGCCTGAATCATTCCCATTTCAGAAGGGGATAATTTGTACTGTATACCCCACTAATCTCTCTGACCCACTGATCATCAAGCCATTAATTTCTCCATCTTTGTTTAGTTCTCCTTTGTTTAGCATTTATTAATTCATTACAGCAACTTCTCATGCAGCTTAACTTAAACAGTGACTGGGGAGTCCTGTTTCTACCCGATAGCAATGTGCATTCCAGTAAAATATGCCACTGAATATGCACCCTACATCACAATACACATGCCAATTACATATTGATAATTAAGCATTCAAACAAACAAACAGAGAGGAAATCCCTCATAATCACCAGGTTTTAATGGAACAAGTATTAGCTTGGTGTGGTTGGCCAGATAGCCTGCTGCTAGATCAGAGCTTCGCTCAGTTGGGGAGGAGGGGGGGACAGGGAGACACATTGGTGTCATTGCCTGGCATTGCAATCCTACAGGGAGAGGCTCTGCTGTTCTGCTGCTGCTGAGCGAGCGTTGACGATGGCTGGTGCTAATCCAGACTGGATATACTGAGCTGCTTTTAAATGAAAATGAAAGAACAAAAGAGGAAATGGGAAATGTAAACTTTAAAAGGCCTGGTTTAGGAGCACTTGCTCCGTGGCTGCCTGGTGTAGAAACTCAAAAATGGATGCAAATCCATTAGTAGTCCTGGTTTCACAGTTATAAAAATACTTAAGAGGTTTTAATAGGAGCGACGTGTTAAACGTGTGGAAATCTGTTTTGATAACATTATTCATAACACTGGCTTTGCGCTGTGTGAATTAATAACACTTCATTTACAGACGGAAGAAAGCTGGCATGGTATTTCCAGTTAAAGAGATTAATTTTTAAACACCTAATTGACAGGCTGGGGTTAGGCAGGATAAGCAACAGACTATAAGGCTGCAGCTGCAAAGTCAAGGTGACTGGAATACTCAAAGAAAGGCTTTCAAAAAGCAGAATAGAGAGCTGAGAGGGAGGGAGTGAAGAGAATTAGTCCTCAAGCACTTCTCCCTCCGCCCCCTATTCTTCCTTTCTTTATTAGGAATGATTTACTTTCTCAGTGAAAGGATATAAAAGCTCAAGTATAGCAGCGTAATTATCGCAGAGTGAAAATTTAAAGGTTTGACTCACAATGTCCTCAAGTCAGCGAGCAGACTGCCAGATGATAAGAGTGACTGTGTTCAACACTCGGCATCCAATTGGTTGTGTTTTATGGGCTTTGCCAAGGAAGAGCACACAAACAGCACTCGGCTCTGCAAGTCTGTAAACATGATGGACTGTGGCAAACTACTAGGGCTGGTGTTTACCTTGGCAGAGCCTGGCCCTGGCATGTCGGTAGCATCACTTAATTACTGTTTACATGTAAATATTAAATTATACAAACAACCCCACAGAATGTCTCCAAAAGTACAGAAATACACATTGAGGGTCAACCTTATCTGTCCGCAACAGTTGCCACTGCTAAGATATGAATTGTTTTGAATCACAAATTTTCTGCATTGTACATAATCTTCATAATTGTTTAATGCTGTTGTCCAAGGGCATTCGGGTAAATATGTTGCCATCATCTGCATAATAGCAGATGCTCAGATATGTAAAGCACACCTTGTGTTCTCATAGAGAAAGAACAAAAAGAAGGTTATTGTTCAGAACAGTTTTATCAGGAATAAGGACTGTGATCATGTCTCCAGTCAAGACTGATAGATGATTGCTTTGATTACTGACCTGTTTTCCTGACAGTCCAAAGCAGCATATATTGTAGAGCACTGGTGCCTACTGTGCATCTCTGGTATGGCTGAGTAAAGCACTTGTTCATTTGCAGTGAAGGGTAACATGAAACAGCCCTCAGCCTTCTGATGGACAGGGAGATTTCACCTTCGCCAGTGAATGATAATGCATTATTAAATTTGCCTCTCTGCTCACTAGATACACTTAGCTGACCACAGCATATTTATCTCCCCATCCGAGGCTCACGTCTTGGCAGGAGAAAGCATTCTGTCACTTTTGAGGCATTTCAAAGATTAAAAAGAACCTCTCTCTTTTCAACGTCCCTAAAAGCATCCCCCTTTTCAGTGAAATGTGATTAGCAGGAGATGGTGTCACGCAATGGAACATTCATGAGGGGGAGAACAAATATCCAAATGAACTCCCATGTCCTCGAGGAATAGCCCCTCTCTGCACCATCAGCAATCTCTCTCACATGGGCTGGGGAAATTTGATTGATCCTCTATTGAATTATTTTTTTGCACTCTTTCATTTCAACAGGACGCACTGACAAGTTGTTTGATCATAAAGCATTATTGTCTGCCAAGTCACATTTCAGGGTTGTGATGGCTAATGATCTTGCCTCCTGACTTAGGGAAAGTCAGGTAGTCAGCATGTGTTTGAAGCTTGCAACGCCAAGGACATCGGGAGGACTGAACAAAACACCATGCATTAAAGTCAGGAAGATGAAGAGAAGGAGCTTACACAGAACATATCGAACTTTTAATGATACTGTGGTGAGATACCATCAATGTCAGTGAAATATTTACACCGCAAAAATAGCACAAAACCGATACCCAAACTTTTGCCTGACCCAAAGTCCCCTAACTTCCTTTTTATCATTGCAAATGCTTATGCAAAGAAGGAACAGAACAAAGACTACAAAGGCTAAAATTCACTTTTTTGTCTTTTTCATCTTTTTTTTAAACAATATCCACCCTCTCTACATGAGCCCATCAGCATCCACAGGTCCTTGCCGAAAGCAGCTGTATGGTAATAGACTGTGACACTGTTACCTGCTCCACTTCATCATTCAGACTGTGAATTGGGACTACAGAAAGTGCACAGCCCTAAGCACATCATCTGGACACCTATAAGCAGCATCCTGACAAAGAAAAGGCGTGGCAAATCAGCTTTGTCCATTGTGGTCACACCGGGGCTCAATCTCTGAACGATTGCTCAGTTGATAGCAGGTATGAATGGCTGCACCTCTAGGTGACATAATACACCACAATCCTCCATTTGTGCTTGGAAGGACATTATGAGTGCATCTCCTGTTGTGTCAACAAGGATATATAACATTTACTCGGGAAGTGCCAATATCATATTACCAGTGATTCACCCGCTTTTAAAATATGGTTTACAGAATCAGTTTACATACTGTAGCTGTCTCTGACTCTCCTGTCAGGCATTTTAGCTCTGTGTAAAAGTGATATGGCATGTTTAACTACAGAGGGAGGGCTGAGGTAAAGTGGTGAAATTTGTTGTTGGCAAAATGCTTCAACTGCCACATGGTATTTAAAGAAACTCTTATACTTCCAGATACATACATATGGCTGGTGTTTCAAACAACTTTTCCCCAAGGAAATAAAATGATGTCAAGTGTTTGATGTCTAAAGTGAGTTTACAGCCAAAGGCTTCCGTACCTTTCAAATTTCCTCTTGTTTGTCAGCTACCTGCTGTTTCACGAGACAGAGGCTTGTCGGAAGCTATCGCCACAGACTTGCTGTTTGAAGCAATTCAATTAGTCACATGTGAGATAACACTTAGCTTTCTACTGGCCTTTTTTCTCACACATCATCTAATCCTCTCTTTTTTCTTAGGCAAAATTTGGACAAAAAATAATCAAGTTCAAACAACAGCCCAAAAAACTACCATCTGGCTACTGTGCACTGGGTGACACAACTTTGGAAACTGTCTTTTTAGACGACAACAAACAGCCTTTGTCCTTCATCACCAGAGATGACATGAAAAAGATGAGACATGTTCATAGGATATGAGTGATGTGACATTATAGTGGCTGTCTCTGAGGTGTCTGGCTATTTAAATAGCCTCCATATGAGCCGGGGCACTGCATCCTTCCTGTGTGCCTACTGTGCTATCTTCTAAGAGTGCATTGCAAGAGATTAATTTAATGCTCTGCCAGGATCATAAAGATCAAACAAGTGGAGAGATATCATTAAACCATTGGAATGTTATCTCATTTATCTAAACAAACTGATGCGACGAACAAGCCTAATTAAAAATCTCACCATAAACAAAGCTTCGGATGGTGAGGCCTCTCCCCTCTTTAACAATGGAACACATTTATTTTATTAATCTAATGCATCATGTATCATATCATTACAGTTCAATATATCTATCATTAATTTTATTCCCTTCACTTAAAGCTTTTATTGGAATTACTTTGGTTATTAGTTGGTTCTAATGTATTGGTTACCTCTGAATCTGGCTGCTACAATCTCTCTTATCTCGCTGCATAAACCTGTGCATGTTATTCAAATTGCCTCATTTATTATGATAGCTTCCTCATGTAAATTGTGCTGACTGCTCGCCCTT
Source organism: Ctenopoma kingsleyae (assembly GCA_032353495.1). Taxonomy (NCBI): domain Eukaryota; kingdom Metazoa; phylum Chordata; class Actinopteri; order Anabantiformes; family Anabantidae; genus Ctenopoma; species Ctenopoma kingsleyae. The sequence goes on from JAUBNQ010000013.1 coordinate 6,662,038, forward strand.
GCACAGTCCTCATTAGACTAATGAAAACCTTCAAACGAAAAAACTAAACAACCTGCCAAATAAAGGTCTGGGGTTATTATGAAAATTACAACTGTGGGAGCCGGGAGAAGCTCTCTTCATTAATTCATGCTCAGCAAATTGGTAACTAATTTAGTTGCACTCCTCTGCATTAATGGGTTATTTTATAAAAATGTTTTCCACAGCCCGAGACCTCTGGTGCACACACTGGAGAGCCCAGAATCCTAATCAAGTCCAGTGACATATTAGGAATTGACAATCTCAAAGATAATACAGCGTGTGTTTGCGGGTAGATGTGTGTGGGTCAACTATCTAAAATTGGTGTGGATTGCTGGGTCATTTGCTTTCTCCTCTAATATTGCAAAGGAATTACAGTCCATTTGTGTTGATTATCTGAGTGTGGAGGAGGCACTTCAGTTAAGAAGTAAGATTTCTGCTACTGAGACAACATTCAGCTGATTTAGTATTTGGATACTTGGTTAAACCATCTTCTTTCTCTGTTTGTGTTGCTCTGTGTGTTTGCCTAAATCCTTTTTTCTCCATGCACAAACACTCTTAAACACCCCACCCACACACATACACACATGCATAGATAGACAGTTTGTGACCCATAAATTCAGCTCATGATCCTGCTAATTATTACTATTCACTGCTTCACACCCTGTGAGTGAAGGTCTAAAACTGATCTTCACGTTGCCAACAGGGAACATACAGACCAATGATTTCCATAGTGGTTTTAATATCATTATCAGCCTCACCCCACCCTGCATCACCCAGTACAGCACAGCGTTGCTCTGTTAAAACCAACAGAGAATACTAAAATCTATTATTTCTTTAATTTTGTATTTATTACACCACAATTAGTAGATTTTTATCACTTCCTTTCTTCTTCCTTTTCTTTTGTTTGCATGCACAACTAAATGTATAATTAAATATAGTCAGCAATTAATAATAAAAACATTAACTCTGGACAAATTGACAGAGGTTAACATTTTGAATATTTTAGAAAATAGCACATGTGACCATATCTACTGCTCAGTAGTGTTTACTGTACTGTTACAGTGCAAGTAGTTATTTGTTATATAAAAACAGGCCTCAAAAAAATTCAGTCACGCAAAATCTGTATAAAACCTGTTTATGCACTAGGTATTTCTAATAATACACTATTTTTTGTAATTTTAAAGAACTAGTGTTTTGACCATCTACACCTGTTTAATGTAACAGTGAAGAGTGTCCTATTATGACTGAGGTCATGGGTGCATGGGAACATAAACTCTGAGTGAAAATTAATTGACAGTGTTGTGAGCCTTTCAAAAAAGCTGTTGTTGAAAATTGTCAAAAGCAATACACTTTATAGATTTTTATGATAAAAGAGTGTCATTAAATGTTATCACAGTCTATGTAATACAGAGCTGAGATATGTAGTAAACATAAACTATCTACAGCAGATCCTAGATAGAAAGACAGTAACAGCATTGTCTCTGTATGATTCCAAAACAGAGTTTACTGCAGCCAAAAAGGTTAAGATGACTTTCCATCTCAATATTTACATATACACATCCACCAATATTTACATTTATACATGCTACCTCTTCTGAGGTTCATATTCAATTTTCGGAGTGTCTGAGAAACGTGGGCTTAGAGGGTGATTAGAGACTGTAGCTAACGAGTATCACAGTCTAAAACTGAAATAAACTGAACCAAAGCTAGAACTGCAGGCACTCTAACAAACATTGCTCTCAGAGTGCTGCTCTGTCTTTGGTGACACATTAACCAAATGTGGCCTCCTTGTTTGAACTGTTCAGTTACTCCTTCTGCTGCTCCCTTGTTTTTGTGATGTTTATATTGGTGCACATTTTTATGCAAGCTTACCTGTCCTGTTCTCCAGGTACCTTCTTCTTTGAATTAATTTATGCAATTACATTTTATATGCATTAAATTCCAAATTACAGTCTATATCTCAATAGTATTATCTTACATTGTGAGTTTAGAAAACAAAGTAGGAATACTGAAAAAATCATTTTAATATAACACTGTATCATCACACCTTTACATCAGTGACACTTGACTCACCTTTGTCAGTGTGCATCCTCTTTGCTTCGTGGGTCATGTCGTGGGCCAAGTCTCCTTCTTTAGGCCCAGGTGGGATGTTGGGGGACAAGCCTAGCAAGGCCTGGTTCATGGACAGGCCATTGTGGTGTGCCGCTGGAGAGATAAAGACAAAACTGAAGTGACTAAGAAGACATATTTCTGCTCTGTCTTGCAAATTAGACTGAACAACAACAGTTTACACACCATGTTTGGTTTTTTAGTGTCACAATTTATCTGTGTGGTGAGGTAGACTTACGTATCCTGTCTGAGGAGCTTTCTGTGTGGGCTGGGGAGCTGGACACACTGCTGCTCCGGTGAGATGATGGGTGACTGCCCGGCCTCCTGTTGTCTTCTAAGGAAGGAGCAGGGGAGGGACTGTCCGGCACACGATCCTGCAGCCCCAACAGCCACAAAAACACACACACACAAAATAAATATCCAGTATAGACTGAAACATTCTGCACATAAAGGTGCAAGTGGTGTTTAAACCAGCTGCTTTCTGTTTTAAAAGTTACCTTTATAACAGAGGTGACCATTCTGGAGGGCAGACTCTGGCCCTGTGCTGCAGCGGCCATGTTTGCTATGGTGCTGAGGTGGTTCATCTGGCTCATTGCCATGGTGACAGAGGCTGGGGGCAGGCTGACTGGGATCAGGGGGTGTGGCATCATCATGAAGGGAAGTTCCAGACCTGAGACACATGAAGAGGTCGTTGGTTACTCAATGATGCATATTATGAGTAAGATACTCACAGGGGAAACTTCAGAGAGCCTGGCTGAAAACTCAAAACCTGCTGTTGTTAATTCAGAAATCAGTAATTCCCACCACTGAGATATATTTAAAATCGGTGTCCAATAACACTAAAGCTTTACACTTCCATCCATTAGAAATAAAATAGTATAATTTGAATTAATTATTTCTCGGGTGTCTTTCCATGCTAACATAATACACATAAATGTTTAACAACATACAGTACGTTAATAATAGATTCTACTGCAATAATAATAAAGACAATGGGGATGATAACTATATACACAGTCATTCAAAGACCAAAGTTTACACAGCAATAAAGATGCATCAATTATACTATGATGAATAAAAAGGGCACATTATGGAAATTCTCTCAATATTTACATATAAAAAAAAATCTCTGTAAAAAACAAAGGAAATCTTGAAAGCCATTACCCGAATGACTAGTTAAATGTGCTAATGACAAACAAGTACCGCCAGACTACAGTATGGCAATGACTTTAGGCTAATTATACTGTAGTAGCCTATATTCCAGACCAGAGAAAAAGAGAGGAGAGCGAGACGAAAAGAATAAAGCCATTTTCACGAGCACAATAACAGGATTTTCATTTCCTTCTGTTTTATATGCACACAAATTATTCCATTACAACATCAGAGATATCGTACAAATGTTTTAAATTATTCAATTGCTGTCTCGCAACAGACGCCTAATTGGGAAAATTGAAGACATTAGTAGTCCGAAAATGTAAAGAATGTCTAATAAAGATACCATAGGGGGTTAGTAGTTAGTCAAACTGTGGCCCTGCACTGTGCTTCTGAATGGCTTAATGAAAACAAGCCAACTTTCAAAGGACATGAGCGCAGACAGAAGGTCAAAGCTAGGTGTCTGTACCTCCCCAACTACGGCACCCCCCTCCTTCCCCCTCTGCTCTATGGGGACTTTGAACTGGCAGGATCAAAAGTGACTGGGAACAGTTTGGTCTCATTCCTCCAACACTCAGATGCGTTTCCTCAAATGCTTTAAAGAAAACCTCACAAACACTATTGGATCTGATTGAGCCTCTCTGTTGATTTTTCACTCCTTTTTTTCTCTCTTTCTTGGCAGCCTGGTTCAAGGGAAAAAGCTGCGTGAAAGAAAGAGGGAAAAAAGTGCTACAGAAAGCTGATCCACAGTACAACTCCACTCTTCTTTTCTGATAAAACATCAGTAGCCAAAGGGCAAGGAGATCTGCATGGCGAAGCCTCTAAAGAGAAGGACACTGGTTGAAAATGAAAGGACATGAGAAGTACTCCTCTCTGTCATTCTCTTCCTTCTAAAAGAAGCATTGATTTCCATAAGAAAGATTGCACGCAGTTTCTCAGTGGCAAGTATTCCCAAACAATATAAAGCAGGGGAGATTAAAGAAAGGCGGAAGCCAAGCAGCACCTTGTATCAGCGCCTCTGCTGTAGCTCAGACTGAATCAATTACTACTCAGCAGGCTAAGCTCAATTAAAAAACACCACAGAGGGCCTGATTGCGGGGGTATTTACTGTAGAACACCATAGAGCAGTCTAGGCTACCTATCAGCCTTTCAAGGCCACTCAAGGGCCAGAGTGAAGAGACTTATTCTGCTTTTGAGGTGGATACATTACACCCATTCAATCAAACACAGCTACACATAAAGACACATAGACTTAAGCTGCACATTTTTCATCATGTCAAAAAAATATGAAAAAGATGTGCACAGTCACCTTCCCTCTGTTAATCACAGTGATGGTAAAACCACTTGATGGTATATGAATTTTGTCGATGTATCTCCTGACAAACAGCCTTGTGGGAAAACACTGGACCTCTGTTCGCTCTAAGGGGTATTAGTCTCGCTTTCAGTGCCTGTCCAGCCCCTTTCATGTCACCCCATCTTAAAGCTGTGTTTCTCCCATAAAGCCCCATTCAGGCCACTGTAAGGGAATGTGCCACCAACCACTGAATCCACTTATTTGTAGCTGAAAGGAGCCAGGTGAGGAGGATATTGGTTTATTCAATGAATCTGGCATTTCTGCAAGACAGTTAAGTGTTTTCGTTTGATTCATATGCAATTTCTTCCTGCTTGCTTGATTTACTCTTGTTAAATGAAAGGAATACAAATAACTTCAGTTCACTGTCTTAAAAAATGTTTAACTTGGTAATACTATGCAGTGACAGTGTAATTCTTTTTTACTAAAAAAGAATCAACAAACATTAGCTAGACTCATTAATCACTTGCATATTGTGTAGATACTCCAGTGGGCAAACTGTTAGAAACATATTTGTCAGTTTCTGTTTATCTCTGATACAGAAGTTCAGACCTGATGAGAGGTGAATTCCCACAAGCCCCCCTCTCTCCTGAAGGGCATAAACAATGCATTTGGAGTAATTTACCTGAAGTAAGCCTGAGGGACCTGCAAAGGTGAACTCCTATTTACCATCATTAAAACTACAAATCACTTAATACCAATATAAACAGCTCAGCTATTATTTCGTGCAGTGCTTGGGAGTTCACGCATGGATAAGCAAAGATCTGAATCATGCAGGATGAATTGTATGAATTAAAACAGCCCTTGGTAACAACATGATTAAAAAGCTGTTACATCAGAATCAAACCACACGGCTGACAGTAAGTCCAATACTTAAAAGAATCACACCAAAAAAAGATTGAATGTTGAATGTTTTAAAATGATTAAAAAGAGACCAGTAATTTATTTTGATGACAGAAATGATAACCTGCGGTGATTTGTGCTGCAGTTAATCTTCATCTAAACAGGACTTCAGCCTTTGTGGCTATCCAACCCTACAGAGGAAAATAAGAAAAAAGGAACTAAGCCATTGTCAATGAAAATGGTATGGAGGTAGCAGCCAGCCCCTTACCCTTAACTCTGTTGTGGACAGATTTCCCCTGACAAAAATTAAACTAGCTCTTACTTGGCACTTTATTATCTCTTCAACTGAATGATTTATTGTTTGTGGAGCAGAAGAACCAAAGAGAGGGGGAAGATTACATTTCCAGCCAAAGCTCAGGCCTGATCTCGTTTTTTACTCCCTCTGTCCAGGAAAAAAGCTCCCGACAAACAATAATGTCAGCTGTAATTGATCGGAGGTCGCCGGCTGGGCCTGCAGTAAAAGCGCACTATTTAAGCGACAATCGGCCCCGCGCTCTTCAGATGCTGGCTAATGAAGCTGTCTGTCTGGGCTATTTACCTTCTCTTAAATGGAAGGCGAGAGATGTACTGTAAGAGACAGGGCTGGAGAGGATCTGCCTTTCGCTCCCGTAAAATAGGACCTGCACATGCCTCAGGAATGTATAATTGGTTGGCGTAGCCAAAGCTGGGGATCCGGTGCTAATTAAATGACTTGTTTAAAGCCTATCTGTCTTTGTTTGGGAGGCTCTGGGCTTCAGAACAATGCATTGTAAATGCTGTTGTCAAACAAACATTCCTGGTTATCCTTTGATTTGAATTGAATAAGACAAAGGGCTGATTTGCTCAGCGCTAAGCCTTTGGTTTTCATGGTGCTGAGATATTTTTTCCTCTTCTGATCTGTCAAACTGAACAGGACCGTTCCTGTCAAGCAGCTAAATGGACTGACTCACTGCACAATGCATATGCAGTCCGTCGCTGCAAAACAATCTCAGTTTTCCTCCTAATTGCGCTTGTAAAATGCCCCCATGTCGTGTATGTATTCCTCCAACAAAGGTGAGACAGTTGTGCACACAAGGAGTCTTTGTTGTGGTCATATCATGGGTTTGCACACCAGTCCCAAAAGGAAATCAACGGCTCATGAAAAAGTGTTGAGACATTTAGAAGTCTCTGCATAGCACTAATCAGCTATTCATCTTTATTATAACTGTTAATCTCCTTCAAGATCAGGAGCCCTGCCATGTGAGGCACTGCCTCCATAAAAATGTCTGGCATTGTGGTGCCCCTTTACACAACACAAGTGCATGCTTACATATGCACATAAACACAACTGCTCGTATACATTCACACAAACAAGAAAAAAAACAGACACACACAGATGGCAGGTTCAGTCAAGGCTGGTGAGTGCTGTTTCTCATTAAAATGGGGGGAGAAAGGAAGGTATTGAGCTTTGATGTAGCCACCCACAGCCCCTCAGTGTCACTGAATGAAACTTTAAAACCTTTTGTGTTTAAGCAGTTAATGCTGATAATAAAGCAAACATCTTGCCTTTGTTAAATACCTGCTGTACACTCGTGCCGTACGTATGTGCAAAGGCACACAGATACATAAAAAGAACACATCTTGCACTATAAAGGAGAGGTAAACATGAAAACATAAAGGTAGGCACTCAGACAATGACGCACAATAGATAATTGTGTATAGCTACATACAGTACACACATGGAGTCAGCCAGACATAAAAACACATGCAAACATATGCTTTACATTCCAGGCACAATGATGACTGGATACATTTCAAGCTAATTCATACGAACAAACAAAATGTGTTTAACATGCCACGGTTAAGAGATACACTTTCCAATAATTCAGGTGGGCAAGGAATTCTTGCCAAGATGCCTAATGTAATGTAAAGTTAGAGAAACCATGATAAGAAAACATTTCTGGTTTGATGAGGTAACATAATTGCTTTCCTACCCAAACCACTGGAGTGTAACATGTGGTTGAAATTATCAAGGAGACAGACAGAGGTGTTTGTCCTTTAAGTGTATAAAATCTAAGGCAGGCAACTTTTATAGGATAATTTAAATCCTCAGCTCTAATGGCCTGCATTCCTTATGAAGATTGAAAGATCAATCATCTCTGTGACAGATCTGTGAAAAAAGTTCTTCCTATCTTTGAAGATAAAATGCTAAACACGTTTCTCCATTGCCCCACCCGCACTAGTCCCTGTTTTAGCTGTCTATTTGTCTCTTTGCTGAAAATGTTAACGCACAGGGCAATAATCAAGCCATATGCTTGCATGTGGCAAATCTCATTACAGAAAATGACCTTTACCAACCAATGCCAACAATCTTGTGCTTGATAACACAGAGCGTAACACAATGGTGGGTTTAGTTAACGCAATCATGCACAAGGCTGGGGGTAGCCAGGACAGCCAGGCCTTCAGGACACATTAGCGAACACTGGTCGCTTCTCTAATTTGGGTCGGAACCAGGTTCACTTTACATTTGTAACACATCACTCTTGATAAATGCAACACATTGGTGTGAGAGCACCAACATCCGATCACTGACAATAAGCTGTGCCACAGAAAGTGCTCTGAGCAGAAGAGGAGAGCAGAAGGAGAGGAGCGATATTACTAGCAGCTGTTACTACTGCGGGTGCAATATATTCAAGCCCAATCAATAAAGCTCCTACAGACAGTGACACCCAAGCAGACAGAGGAATCATTTTCATCTGATACTTAGCAAAGACTCCCCTTTTAAAAAGATTGCTTTCAGTCAATGACAACCAGTTGTCATTTGACTAAGGCTCCTGAAATGAAATATATTGACGAGTGTTATCAATCACGGCCCACTCTGCCGTCATATTGCTTTGTTGGAAGAGGAGGGATCAGTTTGCATGTGGTCATCAGATCATCTGTTTTAATTACAAAATTAGCATCACTACCTCTCTCCACTCTCGCTGCCTCCATTACACCACTACCTCATGAGAGAAAATCAGTAAAGCAGTGTACAGTTTACAGTTGCGGT
>JAUBNQ010000013.1:6670680-6720998 GCA_032353495.1 Ctenopoma kingsleyae
GTTCAAGGTGAACTTTGTGATGTATCTGACTGTAAGGCGAATTTTATATCACTATAGTTCAGAAAAATGTCGTTAGTTTGGATTTAATTACATCTAAGTACACAGATGAAATAAAAAAGAACATTATGTTGAGGTAATTTCAATTATTTTGTTGGAATGAGTACTTTGTTAAGGATTCTAAACACAATTTATCAAGAAATACCTTCCTCTGTTTGTTCACACTGTGAAGGACATGCTGAGATTGTGAAATTCCTTAACATTGTTTGAACTTGCTTGCTCGCTCCCTCTTTATCTTAGTCCCGGAGGAGAGGCTGTGATGGTGAAGATGTCTGGGCTCAGTATGCCTGATAGCTCTATTTGGATGAGGGTTCCTATATCATAATTGAGAAGAAACACCTTGCAGTTCAGGCGAGCAATAGAGTCCTGTGGAACACAACCAACTATTTCTATCACACAAATGCTCTGTGATTCTCCCCACGATTACTGCGTAGTCGGGCAACATTTTTACAATGTAATCACAGTAAAAGAGATTGTCATTTTCTAGTTGCCATCACTGTATTGTCATTACGGCTATTGTGTACAGAGTAATATTATTACTGTATGCTAATGTGTCCTCTTAGAGATAATCATAGTGAAATGAGAGCACATGATATGTAGGGCTCTAATGCTGCACCATCTTAGCTGTGTATGTGAAAACTGCTCCACATTCTATGCAATTACACACCATGCATATTTCACATTACTCCAACCTGCGAAAGCTCATCATCACTGAAAGGTTGAATGTCATTTATTACACATATCACATTTACACCAAGTGACATTGTCTTTTCAAATTGTGTTGATCTCTTCACTTTCAAAGGTCAGCCCCTTCCCTGGCTAAATTCAACCTGACAGAGAATAGTGAGGAGGGGACAGCCGAACGCATGCATCACCCCTGCATCACCCCCGCATCAAAGCACTCCAAATTAATCTATCCAATTAATGAAGAATGAGGCCTAATGTTGATGAGAGATGACAACTCGACTGGTCAGTTGTTTTTTATAGCTCTGCTCCTGCAATTGTGAATTAACCACAAGAGACAATCAGACAAATATCTTCATGACATGAGGTTTGTCTAGCTTGTTTTCTCTCCCTTTCTGTAACACTGCAACTCCACTGCCACTCAAAGATGATAGAACTTGATATGGATCATTACGGAAATAATGTTTAATCAATTCCCCCTGTTATTGTAATCTATTTCTGCAGTTGTCTGGGTTTGTGTATTTTGTAGCTACATCAGCGCCTCACAATTTCCCAATCATGCATATTCAAGTATTACGCTGATGCTTAACAGCCGACGCAACTGGAATTAGAACGAGGACATTAGACTTCATTAAAAAGAGAAATCATTATCAGGTTTATCTTTTGAAATGTCTATTAAAATGTGTGTGTCGTTCTTCACTTATCTGTCACCTGGCTCCCATGAGCCTGGCAGACTAATAGAGAGATGGTGAGGGCCAAAGCCCAAGAGAGAGACAGAGACCCATCAAGCTCTTCACTCAAGCTGGAAGGCTGTCTGTCTGCTCTGCCACTCTCTGTCTAGCGCAGTGTGTCTGACTCAGTTACCACCACTACTTCCCTTTATTGTAACACCAGCAGCTCATATAGACCCTATTTTGTCCAGTGTGGCCTTGATATCGGAATAGAGAAAATGAAAACAAACTACAATGTAATTCCATAAATCAGACAAGGCAATAATCTGTTGTAGTGAAAGAGGTGTTATGTTATGTTCATGAAATGAATTCTATTCAGCCTATGGCTACAATCTAGTCTCTCTCAAGAGCTTCAGCTGACAAAGGCTCCCACAAGAGAACTAGAGAGGAAGATGGATGAAGTTGCCCCTAGACACTCATATCAGGTCAGTATGTGCTTTATCCCCTAATGGTTAAGGTTAGGATTGAGTAGGGGGTGATACTAGATCTGAGCCTGAGGGCCACTGTTCTGTCTAGAGGAGCGGGGAAGTAGCCACCATCCTCCATCATGGCCCACATTTGGTTGCGCTCGGCCACCAGCACTAGTTCAGCTAGCAGGTTGGAGCACACAGCTAGCTAGTTGGATGTGTCCTTCCACCCAGAGAGTTTTATTATTAGAAAGGACATAAACAGACTAATTAAATCGCAGCAGTGGAGCTGGGCTGACAGCTGGCGCAGAGAGTGTGACCAAACACATCCCTATCAAAGTGCAGGAGAAGTGTATGTGCACTATAGTCTGTGTGCATGACAGTCTGTGTCTGCTGGCACTATATGTTCTATACTGTAAGTCTACATGCATGGCTGTTAATATTACCCATCTCAGACCTGTGGTTATCTTATAATTGATGACTATCATTTGTCATCTGTAATTTTACTCATATACACTGTCATCTTAATATCTTATTTATCAGTCTAGCACAAAGCACACTGACTCACTGATATGATCCAAAATGTTACAAATGCTATCCAGCAGAGCAGTAAACACTCCAGTAATTAGTGCATGGTCTCCAGGCTGACTCCACTCAGCTCTGCAGCATGGCCAAGCACAGACCCCATATAGAGAGGAGCCTAGTTATGCATTGATCTCAGAAAATTAAGGCTAACTGCCCCAGATTGCCACGTCTTGATGTACCTTCTGGATGAGCAATGTACTATACTTGTATTGTTTGTAGAGTAAACAGAATGATTTGGATTTGCTGTGCTTTAAAATGAATACATCTTGAATAATTAATGATGCCCCTTAAAGTGTTATCTCTGTGACCGCAAAAGTAAAACCGGTGATGATGAGAAAATATGGTTTTAACAAGTCAATAATGGTGAGTGCAACAAGAACAGCCTAATCAATGAGGCTGCAACGTTTGCAAACAAGGACTTGAATTATAATGCCAATAATTGATCTCTTCCATTTTTCCTCTCTCCTTCGTGTGATGTCATTGTTTATTGATTGTTTCCTGCCAGTGAGGGATGATGGGAAGTTTCAGAGTTTGTTTTTGCTATGACTTTTGCCCCCCTCCCCTTCCCCTCCACCTTTCCCTCCTTCCTCCCTCCTTCACCCCCCCTCCGCCATTTGAAATTTGCAAGCTGTAGCACCAGCTTAACCAAAAAGGATTAAGTCCCATACCCAACTGAGAACACAGATAATGCTCAGTAATTGGTAAAAAATGAAGATGAATGGGACAGCTAGATAAGGACCAATTAGCTGCTGGGAGTGTACAGCTGTGGTCTCCTCACAGAGCGCTCTCAGGGGCCAAGGCCCCCTCTTTCTCTCTCACACGAGCATGCACGCACACATGCTAACACACATAAATACACACAAAAATGCAAGCATGAGGGTGGGGCTTGCAGAAATTAGCCTGATGACCCTGGGAAGAGAGAATGATGCTTCCTCATCATCTCACCCAGAACCTCTTCTTTCAAGTCTCAGTCAGGCAACACTCCAGGTACCTGTCACCACCTGTCCAGCTTCAGCCTAGCATGTGGCTTTCCACTCCCTGTTGGGTGCATGCAGCCTGGACTGAAGCCACAGACATGAGACAAAGGGCTGTCAGGTTTTGAACTAATGCTGCAGAATTGAATTCCTTATACAGCTTAGTAGTGGTGTTACAGATTTATGACGAGTTTAAAGTGAACAGTAAATTCTGAAAGTTAGCAGCGACTGTTGTGTCTTCTCTTTTTACGGCGATGCTGTCTGTAGGCAAGTTGTTTGGTCGGCATGTTGTGGTATCATCTGGCTGTTGACAGTGGAATTCCCTTATCTAATTACAAACAGGATTTCAGCTCCATTAGAGTTGTGTGGTGAGGAGTCAGATGAGTGGCAGGGCAGCACCAAGTGGCCAAAGAGAGACAGAGGATGAAAGACAGAGAAATAAGTGAGACAGACTAAAAAAAAGAGAGAAAAGAGGACAAGGGTGAACGCTGCCTTAGCTTTTCTTTCGATTCTTTTTCTAAGGGTCTAAGAAACACTTTATTTTCTTTTTGCAGCTGAAAAAAGCAATTCCTTCTCTTGAAATTGGCAGGTGTTTGTTAGTGGGCAGCTGACAATATTTTCTCTCCCAGTAATGAAGGTTGTGGCTGGGGTCAGTGCACTGGGAGGGAATGGCAGGCTGTTTATCCCCCTCAAGGCCCAGCGCCACACGTGTTTTGCTTGGTCTGTGATCTGTAATTGTGGCATTTCCTGAGAGGCGCAGGAACAATCCACATTGTGCTTTGAGAGGACTCCCTCTGCCCAACTAAAGAGTGTGAGTGAAAAATCAAAGAAAGACACCCCCCACACATCTCTCATTCTGTCTCTTTTTTTCTCCTTTTTCTGTCGCTCAATTAATTTATCTGTCTCTCTCATATACTCCTAAAACCTAAAACTGCAACTGCTTCCCTCTCACTCAGAATGTTTGGTTATTTTGGCTGAGAGTTGAACTGGCTGTTTTTTTCCATATAATTAATAACATTGATGCAAACAGGAAGGTCTAATTGTGATGAATATTTAATGTGAGGGAGAAACATTAGCCTGTTCAATTTACATCAACACAAAGACAGCGATGGGCAATCCAACAAACAGAACAGAGTGTCCTTCACTTGCTGGCTCTGCTGTGCTTTGCTTTAAGCTCTTCACAATACAAGATATGCGTCAGACAAACATTGAGATGAGACACCTGTATTTTAGCCCAGGGAGGATTTTTTTCAGCGGGTTTATATTAAATGGATCTATGTCCTTAGTGGTATTATCAAAAGCATGCTCATTATCATATCAATTCCTATCATGGCTGGTAACATAATTTGTGTAAGTAAACACATCCATTTGTGTGAGTCTTAGATTAAGCTGGATGATTATAAAATTGCAGTCCATTTCCTCAGAGCAGCTGTGGTCCGTGTCTGTGAAAAACAGCATGAAGTCATACCCCAGTCAGCACTTTGAACAACAGTTAGTCCAGTCCCAACAAAGCTGCAGCCAGTTCCCCTTCTGCCCACTCCATGCTATATCAGTCAAGTGACTTATAAGTTTGGATTGCTATTGGATAATAGGCTCGAGAGCTGGACATATTAGGCATTCACACTCCAGAATAGTTTGTGAAAGCAGGCCAGAGGGAGACACTTTTGGAATGTTAAATAATCATGCTTTCTTTTAAGTCAGTTCATATTTTTGTGAAATTACAAAATGCTTCCATTAAAAATAAACTTGTGAGTGAAAGCCTGGGGCTAGATGAAGAAGACAGCATACTGCTAGATGTATTTCATGGCCCCGTAGTGCAGAGCAGGCCATATTTCTCCTGCGTATTATCAGGATGACTCCTGCTGGCCACCCTGTCACAGGAGAGTGCTTGATATAAACAAGAGATTGCTGCGACACCCAGTAATCAATATTAGGATGGTTTCAGTACCAAACATCATTTGTCTCTGCGACCATTCCTTTGACCAAACGAAGCATTAATTCAAATCATAAATCTGAGCTGATTTAAATCCGAGGAGAGTGTGAGAGAGAAAGAGGCCCCTGTCTGACTGCCTGCCCCTAATGATTTATTTTCTACATTTCTGTGAGCGAGAGATTTGTCCATACTCACTGACAGGTCACCTTCAAACGCCAGTGGCAGACTGTTCATCACCATGCAGACGAGCATCTCATCGCTGCGAGTAAATATTAAAGGAAAAGAATCCAATTGATTGTGGATGGGGCTGAGAGGCGTCACTGCCATATATTTCACTCAGAGAGCTAATGCTGTGGCCCATGCACCCACACCTAGAGCTGCTCCCCCTTGCCAGAATTATGATTCTACCGGGAGTCTATGTGGCTGGCTGTGGGCTCAAGGTTACAATTTAAATTGTAAAAAGATAAAACAGTTTCTTATTAGCTCCATTGCCATAGCCTTGCTGTTGGTACTCACATTTATCTTTATTTCTGTGACCTCGTACGCTTGTATTCTTTTTTCTTTTTTTTTTACACACCCCATTCTCTCAGAGTGATGACCTCACACTTTATGCATTTTGCATTGTTAAATCTGCTTAGAAACACATCCTGTTTTCATCTCACAAACCATAAGCTCCATGGTGTCATGTATTACTGTTGAAATGTATTCAAGAGTCCAGCCATTTATTGCTGTAAGTGAATCAAAACCCCCATTTAGCAACCAAAGCTACAGGGATTACATCTGGTCTATAATTTGGAATAGGCTCATGAATCCGCACTAACATACATTATTATTCCTTTTAATACACTAAGTGGTTCTGTGTGATATTATGAAAATGTTTCTGCATTTTAGGGCTAATAATTAATTGCAATGGCACATAGTGAAAAACCAGTGCTCTCATAGCAATTCAATTAGACCTTGTTAAAAGCTGATCGCTTTGGGAAACTGTGCTCACACTTTTACTTAGTTATTAAGATTATTTTTTCTTTTAACACAAAAGTGTAACCCCACAACAGCAAATAAGGCAAAGCAAAGTGACTATTCATAGTGCATACAAACTGAACAAAAGCATATTACAACTTTTTTTTTTTTCTTTTTGCGTTGTTAGTATTTAATCACTATCTCAGTGCCTAACTTTCTAAATTTGGTAGAAAGTTATGAAGTGAGTCAAACAAAAAGGTAAATCTGGAGCAACGGTGCTCAGTGCAGCGTGTTCATTAACAGTATAAACCACTGACTGCTGAACCATTAGATGTAGTTTTTATAGGTGAATTCTAAACAGTACAAATTAAAAATCATTCTACATTTTAATGTCAATTCAAAATTGTACTGACTGTAAATAAACTCATCCTAATGACTGATACTTTATTTCTTGCTGTTTTTTTACTTTTGAGTGTCACCTTTTCCCTGACCTTTTGAATACAGAATGCCCTTCTATTTTTTCTATCTTTCTATCTTTTTATAGCCGAAGGATGCACACATTTACTTGTACACCTATCCTGCAAAACTTGGTATTCTGCCCATGGATGTTCCAAACCAAACTTGACAAACTTCAGTGTTAATAGAGCAATGATGAATGAATAATGATGAAATAAATAATAAAGATTTGTCTGTTTTTTTTAAATCATGTCTGTCCAGAACAAATCTGCATTATTTCCAATCAGTATATGTACTTTGATGCAGATTCATGTTCAGATTATACACCAAACATGATCTATTAAGATCTATTAAAACAAATTGTAGGTGAGTGTTAATGGAAGAGATATGAGTTCTCTAAGTGTGTGACAAAATGGTGATGACGTACAGCATGTCTTATAAGTCTTGATTTGTGTGTTTGTCTCTAAGGGCACATGAAACAGTTTGCAGCGTGTTTGTCTTCCATTTGTGAGTGTGAAAAGTGTTGGTCTTTGTGACAGTGTGTGTATGTGAAGGGCATCCTCACCGACGCTGGAGCTGAGGTCTCCATTCTCTCCGTCAACCCCATGGTGGTTGGCGTTGCTGTGGTAGCTGCTCATCGCCTCCAGCTTGATCTTCTTGACCTTCATGGCCTCTGCGATGGCTGCGTTGGCAGCAGCTGCCGCCGCTGCTGTCAGGCCTGGAGAGAAAATGCAGAGGAGACAGCACTTACAGACTGCTACATGTTTGCTGGGGCTGAGCCACTGCACCTGCAAAACCTTTCAGAAAACTACCCTGGTGAATAAAAAACACAATGAAAAAGGAATTTTGAAATAAAAAAAACAATGAATAATTTTATATACTATAGGGAATAAGCGCCTGTGAACTCATGGCTTGGTTTTTCATCTTCTGACAGGGGATATCTTCACAGCAGGTTATCATGCTGACGGGATGGATCCCTGCGTGTGGCAGCACATGATTTTTATGAATGCTTCACCTACTCCTCCATTCCTCATGACAATATTGATGTATTTGTAACTTGGCAGAAGTAGATGCAGTCAAAATAATAGTGCATAATGCATCCATTTTGTGTGTACAACTAATAATACACAATGTTATACACATATACTATATAACAGAGGCTTAGTGATACAGTGTGTCACAAGTAGGTTCAGGGAGATAAAAAAGTGAAACTGGATGTGAAAGAGGCACAACATGACCAAACACAGAAAACTTCTAATCAAGAGTATTTCAATACCTTCTAATATATTCATCAGATCAAATAACCCTGAATAATGCCTAACACTGGTATTCAGATTCTTCACATCTATATTTTGTAGTGCTTCAAAATAAGAGTGCTCTTCTGAGAGTCAAGGCCAGTGATCGTGCAGAAAACGCTATAAACAATGAACCAAGGATTCTTTTTTTTTTCTTCTTTTGTTCTTCATTACTAATACTTGTAAATGGCTTTGAGTGTATTTATCACATAGAAGGCAACATTAAAAAGGAGTGTTATACATACAGGAATAAAAGTGTGACACATGCACTCCTTAAAGAAAAACAGCACATGTAAATGAATGAGGCAGATTATAATACTAGTGATCTTTAACTGCCCATACAAGCTAATGAACGAACTACAAAATTTATTTACAGGAACACCTATACAAATATAGTCAATTGTTGGCCTCTGCAGATTACATTAACATGCACAAAAGTTTGTACTGTTTTATACAATAGACTACATTCTTCAGTATGCATGCTACTTGAAAATTTCTGACAACATGCCAAATATTTAAATGGATTCTCCTCAGGCTTGGGGCTGCTGTCTCTGTCTTTTAAATAACTATTGACATCACATTTGAAATAATCATTCACATTACTGCTACCATCTCTAAATATATACTGCAATAGCAATATTTGACATCATCATCCACCTTGATCAAAATTGACTTGATATGATTGATACAGTTCGAGATTATAGACATACATATGCTGGGCACACTGCAGAGATCATAAAACATTAGTTTGTCATTGTGGTACTTTCAGGGTTCTGGTGTGTTGAACGTGACTGAAATCTTTATTCATGAGGCTGGTCTCAAACAGCAGGGAGAGATAGTGCTAAAGCTCCTCTAGACCTAGTGTGTCTCAGGAGAGTCCCACGATTCTTCTCACCAACTCCAGCAACAAAATGAAAGATGCATGGCAAGAAAAAAAGATATGCACCTACTGTATTAGTGGAATCAGTCATATTCACAATACGATATATCACCTGCCCTTTTACAGAAGCTGTTTATACTTGATATGCAGGTTTGCTTTACGTTTGACGCAGAACAAGGCAACGTCTGCGTTTATCATCACTAAACTGTCACGTCTCCGTGCTGGGACTGAAGAGCAGCTATTAGCCATGCATTTGAGTGGAGACACAAGTACAAGGAGCAGTAGAAATCGAACATGTGTCTCTAATAGATACATGTAAGCATGCACACAAATACACACTGACAAACACTCACACACACACACACACACAAGAACATACCAGCCTGGGCACCCTCTCCTCTCATCCCCAGCTGATAGGCAGATGGCGAGAGTCACTCTGAGCCACTGACATGGAGGTGCATATAATTTAAAGCCTTGTTTGCATCTTAAAATACATCAGTACCATATTGACGTACAGTATACATCATGTCAACGAGGGAACTCTCGTTTGCAATGGGCCCTGGCTGCTGTTCCATATGCATAGGCAGAGCAAGGGGGAAAAAAACACCATTGCCTCATAAGAAGGTGATACTTCTCCACATAATGAATGTGGCCTCTGCCCAGTCTGAAGGTCAGCCTTCATTTGTGTATAATGGGCAAGAGTCAACTGTTTTCCAAATGAGACGTATGCAGAACAGACTGCCGAGTAAATATTGAAATCACCTCTGGGCTGTTTGTGTGATAAATTCCCCCCACAAATCAGGTGCCGCTCAAAGGAGTGCCGCAGTGGTGCTTTCTGATGCTCTCTAACTTTTGCTGTGAGAACACTGTGGTTTATTGCACTGCAGCATGGGTGTCCTCAAAATGTATTTTTCTTTAGCAGACTGGACTGAACCATAAAAAAAAAGTAAGTAAATTAATCCACACAGAAGACGGTGACAGGTTTTGATCAAATGTGTATTGCGTGAATAAAGGCTAAGAAATTGATTTGTACTATTGTGAAACACATGGAATGATCACTTCTCCATTTATCATTTATCATTCTGCTCAAACCTCCACTCTGTATTTGACTAACTGACACACTCTATAAATCAAAATCTTTGTTCTGATAATTGTTTCATTTCACCAGATCAATTGTCATATCCACATAACACACACCTCAATACAGTGGATGTAATAAGGAAGCCTGGGAGATGCTGGCACCCAGCAACAAGTCTATTAAGCCACTAGAAGTTTAAACATCAACAAGACCAATCCCACTCAGTGCTAATCTGCATTCATTACTATGCAAACAAAACAATCGAGCCTCATATATTCTTTCAAAGTCACCTTTACATTCAGATACTTTCTCATATAGACACACGGGCAAGTCAGAATCCTCCTGAGCACAAAACAAACAGCACATCACGGCCGCATGTAGAGAGCCACACCAGTTAGAGAACAGAAAAGGGAACATTTCAACAAATAGAGAATAGCATGGCACTGTCACATGGGGAGCACAAAACAGCAAATAACAGAGACAAGGTCTGATGGTAGCCCTTGGAGCAGCTGTCATATTAAATAATAATGAAGGATCTATTAATATGCAAAGGAAGCAGCAGCCGACTGGCTTAACGCTGTCATGCCTCTGCATATTGTCAGGATCTTCATCATTAATTAACATGCTAGCTGCCCCATACCTGCGCCAATGTCAGAACATTCTTACAACAAACACCCCAATGCCTGTGCCCTCCGCAACTAACTCGTATAATTAAATTAAAATCAGATTAACTTCACATCAGTACACAAAAGACTGACTTTTACGACTTTCTCTAGCAGTGATTTAAAAAAAGAAACTACCACAGCTTATCTGTTGTGTTTCTGTTCTGTCTTTGTTAGGGACTGCACCATGGGCAACAATGAAAACACACTTTATTTATCGGGCAAGCAGGATAAGTAGAGAAGCGACACTCCATGTCAATGAGCATGGCTGCCTAATTTTATGCATGGACTGGTGGCAGCACAGCAATGACAAACTGGGGTTGGGAACAACGCGACTCTTAGGTACGCTGCGCCACTTGAACTGTGCTACACATCATGACAAATTTAGTATCAATTACAGAGCGTGCTAACCTTATGACAAGCAGTGGACTGAAAGAGGAGGGGTAGCAGCACAAAGAACTGACACTAAATTACCTGGTGCATACTGGATCTATTTTAAAGCAGCTTGAAGTGGCACCGGATTAGATGATCCACTTTAGAGGCTGACATGCTAATTGTACATCAAAAGAACATAAACATTACAATATGTCTCCACCTACCATTATCCACACAAATACAGTAAGGCAGACTCAGCTAGCATTAGAAGATATTGTTTTTATCAGTAAAGTACTGGATGCACCCTGGTAAGATGCAGGTGACATTCATTTCTCTAATGGTAACGCAGTACTCTTGCATTCAAAAGGCTGAAGCCATATCCAGGACATAAATGAATTATATTGAAGCTGCTGCTTAAGTAGTGGCCAGAGTGTGAGTGGAGGCCCTCTCCACTTTAAAGGAGATGTCATCTCAGCGTGGTGTCAGTCCACAGCAAATAATCCGATTTGGAGGCCAATCTGTCTGTAATGCATCAGCAATTGGAAAAGCTCCAGCGTAACCCCCACCCCAGGGCATGAACAGAAGTACGCACACATTCAGACACTCACACATTCATACATGTGCTTCCGCACACATATGAGGGTATTTCCTTAAATGGAAACCTAAGCATATTAAGATGTCCTTTTCTAAATGGAACCGACGTCAAGGGCAAAGATACATATGTTAACAATGTGTTTCACATAGGCTCTCTGGTCCTGCTAAAGTGTGAAGAAGACACCTTACCACTGTGTTGAATGTGGCCATTGATTTTAATGTAATATAATTTCAGTCTAATAAAAAAAAATCATATTTGCTGTTCATGAAAAAAACCCTACAATGATATAGAATTAGGTAAATTCCCATATCTTTCATGAGGTGAGATCTTTTGCCAAATCTGAGCTACAACAACTCCTGAGTGAAAAGAGGCAGCAGCATTGTGTGTTTGCAGATGTAACACCATAACAGAAATCTGAAATTCTACTGTGTGTCTTCCTCTGCAGCCCAAATGAAATGGACAGAGACTTTTTCATGGAGACTTGGAGCATTGTTGAAGCCTTAGAAAAAGCCGTCAGCCCATTTTCCATCTGTGTGTGCACGCGCTAACTCATCTGAAAAATGAACTAATGTGACATGACATGATAGTGTAACTATTTAAGACAGTTTCTCAATGTCGGCTTTTTATCATCAATCAGAACATTTGTACATGACAGGGAGATCAATTAGTCGCCTACTTAGATGCTAACTTACGTGTGGTCAATTATACTTATTATTAATCTGTCAAGATCTGTAACTGTCTTGACGTTTAATGCTTAATACTATCATGAAAACAATAAATGGTTTAATTATAACCCAGAAATTGACGGAAAAGTTTTGTCTCACCACAGTTAGGAAGCTTAAGGCAGTTACGAGAAGACCAAAAACCTCAATTACTTTATCTCTGCCCTCTGAATACCCTGACTAAATGTCAAGATCATAGAGTCCCTCTGGGCTTAAAGGGGATGATATCAAAAGGCTTTTCTGTTGCTTTATGTTCCACTAAATAACACGGGTCTTTCTCATCATTGTCCTTCTCTGTGTTCACTTCGGCCTTTAAGTTCGCCTTCTGTACTACAGCCCAGATAGCCAGTGACCTCAGCCTATTCCAAGAGTTCAAAGCACTAGCCTGTGAGCCACCATTGTACTGAATCACAAGGATGGCCCGACTTGTTTTTAATACTGAATTTCAAACCCCTGACAGATGCTGCCTTGCTGAAGAAAAAAAAAGCTCTTCCTGATTTTAAAAAGATGGGGGAAAAAAATCAGTGCGGAAAAATAATTACAAGTTTGTTAAAACTGTTATACTGCAGATCACTGTGGAAAACCAGCCCTGGTGTTTTATCTCTCTGTAAACTACTACAGTTAATATGTAGTTAAATACGTGTACTGTACGCAGAATGAGCACTCAAAGAGGTCCTTTCGCCAGTACAATATCATTAAAGACATATCAAGAAGGAGAGCAAAATATGCAAATCAGAGCACTTACAGCCAACATCAAAGCAGTCACAATGAAGCAAGCCACAAATAGAACAAAAGCATTAGTTGCAATAAGACTTGGCCCAGGGGTAAGTTAGGGCACAAACGGTTGTTGTTGATTCTTGTGGCGATAAGCTTGCTTTAGCATCACCACTGCCTATGTACATATACCAGTGGAGTGGATTTAATCGCACTAATTAGAATGCACTCAAGGCAAAATGCAACATCTACTGGAATAATCTGAGAGAAAAGATCTCCACTCCAATTTATTTTTCCCCTCTTAGTTTCCGGGGGTTGAGCAGAGGATCTGTTTTTGGTAAACGAGTGAGCGGCTGGTGTCTGGTGGTTGGGCGCATGTGTCACTTTGGACTGGTTGCCATTTCTAGGACAAGCTGTGGGGAGGCCACTCGCAGGGTGATTTCGTGTGTGTATGTGTTTGTGTGTGTGACAATAAAAGGGGGCGATAGAAGAAACCCAGACAGAAATAATCAGAGCCCTAGCAACAGCAAGAGCACTACAAACTAAGACCAAACCATACCTGTGGGTGGGATCATGCCTGGGGACATGAGGCCAGGGACTGAGTGGGGCATGATGTGGGGGTTCTCTGGTGATGTCACACTCTGGGTCCTCTTCGGAGGCCGACCGGGTCTGGAGCTAAAACACAGTGCAGAGAAGCAGGAGAACGTAAATGAGAGACATGGAGGAGAATGGCAGTGGGAGGAGGAGTGGTGTGGGTAGTGGTGGTGGGGGTGGGGTGTTAACATTTGGAGCACTCCAGAATGCAATTGCATTCTAAAGAGCTAACATGTACTGTAAATAAATTTCTTTTCAAGGACAGTTGCTTTCTGCAGCTCAACATAATAGACTTCCATAACTAATTAGATTACACGGTGAATTCATTTCCTTTATTGAAGATCAACCACTTTTTGATGCATAATTCATAACCCGTACCTCGTTACCTGTTCCTCCGTATTAATATCCCCACACTATTTGAATTGCCTCGTTTGCATATGCTAAAATCCAGTGCGCGGCCCTCGGCCTGGAAATTACATGTTAACTTGTTATAATTATTGCAGTCAGGCCACTATTGATTTATGAGACTTTTAAAAACCAAATATGTGTAGTTCTGGTAATGAATGATATTTTAAGGTTCTTCAGGAAATTAAAAGGCAATGGCTGCCTTAGGAAATGTTCTGCTTGCTTGATTTAATGCGTGCCTTAGCTGGAAGGTGGTGTGACAGAGTGATTCAGACCTGTTGGACGGTTCTGATGGGGGAGTTTTATTACACCAAACGAGGGGCACAGATCCAGCCGTGATAAATGACTGTGCCACCTTACTGTGGAGGAGAAAAGGCCTTTAAAGCAGATACACCCCTGACTTTCCACACATCTTACGCATACACTTATTAATACAGCTTCGAGTTGCAATCAATACCTACTTTGCTGGCTTATAGTTACAAAGAAAAGCCTACAGGGTGAAAAAAAAATGCAATGAGCATATAACAAGGAGCCCAACATCATATAGAGCTTTATTCCTTATGAACAAGGAACTAGATGTCTAAGCTGAAGATGAATTATGGTGACTTGACACAGGTGACATATTGGCTTCATACATTATTTCACATACAATAGTCCATTTCAAGCTTTACCAGAGTACTCTCAGGAAGTTCTCTCCAACACGAACTGAGTTTTATCCATCTTTTAAGTACGGGAGGAAACCTGGACAAATGGTAAATTTGAAGGGTTTGTTGAGCTCCAGTCCTCCCTCTAAGAAAACTGTATTCTAGTTACATGTTATTCTGTCAATAAGATTGAAGGGGTGTGCCAACATTCTTACACAGTAATGTCACCGTCAGGTTTGCTGAATGGTGTGATTCTTTTTGTAAATACCGGGGACTTCTCTCCATAAATAAAAATGCAGTATGAATGCCCTGATTATCCTGCTGACATGATATTTTACTGTTATCCCCTGTATTACAGAAGGAGATTTTATTAATATATTTTCACTGAAAACAATGGTTGTATGTTGTCACTGTATGCAGGTGAAGTTCAATTTGGGAAATGAGTTTAACAAGATCACTGGCTCATGAGCTTTAAAGTTTACAAGCTGTTTATAACCAATTAAGTTTACAATTAAATTAATACCAACCGACTGATGAGCTTTTCTGAGGTCTTCGACAGCTCATTCTGGACTTAACTAGGACAGTATACACGTTATATGTTTGGCTTACAGTACATTTCACAATATTTCCCAAGGCAGTGTCTACAGAGTAATGCAGTGTTTTAGTTCACGTACAACACCAGCTTAGCAGTTGAATTTATTCAGCCGTGTCTTGTGAGGTTTATTTACCTCAGTCCTGTTAATAGAGTGCACTCGCTCTATCTGTCTGAATGTGCTGACTCTCTCATAAACCGGCTCTGGAGGTTTTAGGACTAAAAGCAGACCTTCACCCAACTGTGTCCCTTTGGAGGGAAAACACACAAGTGATAGAATGGGAAAGCGAATGACAGAAAGTAAGGGGAGGGCAGTGAGAAAAAGGAAAGGAGACGGAGAGAGAGAGGAGCAGAAGGAGAAATGGGTGCCCGCTCAACCCAAGAACGTCTGGAAATGTAATTCCTATTTCTATAGAAACACCTCTTTGATCTTATGAGAGGGAGAGATCGCAGACAGTTTTGCTGTCATCACTTTCACTTGTACTCTGGCTGAATTATTTATGAAAGACCTGAATAGAGGGTATGTGATGGGTAAAAGCCTTTTTACCAACAATACTAAAAGCAAAAAGGCCCTCAAATGGGCAAAAAAAAAATGTCACATCAACCTCAGATCATGTCAAAGGATGTGAACCCAGGTACAAAGACCCAGTTAAGTAAAGGTAATGTTTAGATAGGCTGCAAGAGAATCTGTCCATGTGTTTAAAGGGATAGCATTTCAGCTACTCTCTGCACACAAATAACACTGGCTAGCCATGAAAGCAATACGGCAACTGAAAAAGAGCTTTGAACTGAGGAACCTCCAAGTAACAGGAAAGCCTCTCAGAAATTAATGTTATTGTTTCCTTTCCTTATGACTGAGCAGGTGTCTGGATTTACAAAAAAAGCATGCACTTTATTATACAGGGTGTGTAGAGAGTATTTCCAACATTTTCAAAGCCTTGTGATTGATGTAGTTTGGAATACGTGTATGCATATACATGCAAATCTAAGACATGCACGCTAACATCTGAAAAGAGCTGCAGTGGTCAGAGACATCCAGCCTAATAAGCTTCGTCCAGAGAGGAACTCAACCTGGCCTCAAACAAAAGAGCCAGGCTATTTATCAAGCAGCAGATGCTGATTCCCTAAATAGCCTGGCACAGAAACTGCTCCAAACTAGGCCATTATTGCAGAAAAAAGATAGCACAACTGGATTTATGATTGGAATTTTGGTACGTCTCATTTCTCACTGCTGTTGTCTTTGCTAATCTTTCTCGCCTTCTTTTCATTTTCTCTTCTCTACTTTAAAACGTTAAAAATAAGAACCTCCGAATATTAGGCTATTGGACTTATTTGGATATTATTATTTCTGTATTGAAGGTCATTTATGAAGTTTTATTCCCTGCTTTATTTATATTTATACTAAAGATATTCAGGGGCCTGATATCTCTGGCTTCAATTAAGGAAACAAAATAGACCCCACCAGCTTTGGACTGGGGCCACAAATATGTTACACATCTATTCTCCCTTTCTTGTTTTTCTGCCATGGTGAAAAGAAAATAGTGGTGAACTTTCCCTGAACCAGACTTCCTTTAATGGCCCGGCCGTGTGTTGACCCAGCAGAGTCGGCTGGAACTTGATACTATCCAACACACTACGCTGCACAGGCAATCAGATTACGTGGGGCCCAACAATACACTCCACACGAGTCCAATTTCAGTGCTACAATGAAATAAAAGCACAATAATTAAATTCGCGTTCTCACCCTGTTTACAGGAAGCCAACACAAGGTGATAGGTATAATAATAGGTATAATATCACATGAGATATCAGGATGGTTTTTGATCTCATGGCAAAATTCTGACATCTCACTATCAGACTCTTTTCTGTTGACGGAAGCAGTGACTGAGATCTTATTACCCAGAACGCCGTTAATGCAGTGATTATGATCTGTTATAAATCAATTGAAACCACAAATGTAATGTTTAGCCCAAGTGAGCGCACTCCCTTAGTGGATTTAGTTACACACAAAAATCATCTGCTCCTCCCATCTTTTGATATCTTTAGGAATTCAACCTGATTATGTCAATAGTGACTCCAGTTTGCAGAGAAAGAGCATAATATTATTTCCTGGTGGTTATGATTGAGCCATTAACCTTTTATCTCAGTCTTTTGTTTGACGTTTCTAAAAGGTAAGCATGAAGATATTTATTCCATTTCCGCTCAGTTGGCCAAAACAAGCGAGTGAATCATTCCGTCCGGGGCTTGTGTAAACAAAAAGCCTCTCCAGGTCTCTGCCAATCAGGTCTTATAAAATATTAACCCAATGTCATTGCCCTTTTAAAATCTCTCACCTAGAATTCCCTAATTGTTCCTTTTCTTTATCTCTCCAGTGCAGAGAGTAAATAAATTAACAAAATAGCTTTTATCGCCCTGAGTAACCTTTTAACTGAAGGATTATCTGGGGTTTATTTTTCATTTCTTTCACAGCGATAGCAGAGCATGCCCCATTGATTGGTTTGCTGGGGTGGTGACCAGCCATGAAAACAAGGTCTTATTGATAAAACAAAGCAGCTCCTTACCTTTTAAGTGCCAGGTCAGGCAGAAATTCAGAGGCCTCAGACCATCAGGGGCTTGAATATGCTGAGTTTATAGTCTGTTTGCTTTTTATTTGGTTCAATCAAACTGTTTAACAATATGCGCGCAATTCCCCTGAGAGGTTAACTATGTTTGTTGAAAGACAGGGATAACATAACCGTGGTGCATTACTGCCAATTTAAAATCTCCACAAATAAGATAACAACTTTGGCTGCAAGGAAAAGATGAAATGTGTAACTTTAATACTAGAACATAGTTATATTAGAAACATGTTCTGTTTGTTTTCTTTGCTTTGAAGGAAAAGTTGGCAATAGAAGAAAGAGAGACGAGTATCAGCAAAAAGAAATATTTCAAACAACTATATATTGTGAAACTTAACAAAAAACAGAATTAATAACTTATTTAAAGAATAATTGTCAGACTAACTGATGTTCAAAATACCTTCTTGTTGTAGCTCTAAATATTAGGAACATTACACAACTATCATAATTATCTGACAAAACAAAACTGAAAATGAGGAATACACGTCAAGGAAGAAAAGATGATTTATATTTCCTGCTGACCTTGGCAGTCTATTGGTTGTGATGATCATAATCTCAGAGTCACACTGTGATACATGGGAATGTATTCACTCATCCATCTTTTTCATGCATCCATCTATCCTCACCCTCATCTTGTATCTGTATTTGCATTGAACCTATTCTTGGATTATCTCAATCAGCTTCCCCTTGCACCTGTCAAACACCGCCTCGCACAGGTAGCCACATCGCGCTTATCTGATTTAGATAGCTGGATTACAGTGAGTCTGTGAGTGCGAAGAGAGAAAAAAAAACACTTTTATTTATTAGGGGTAGGAACAGCTGCATCCGCCTGCAAACTGTGAACCTTTGTTACGGAACAATATATCACAGATCAAATGGTGTGAAATCAAAGGCGGGGGAGAGTTAGCATCAATCCCACTAAAACCCCTTTTAAAGTGCTGTCTGTGCTCTGATCCCTGTGTGGACTAATGTGCAGGGTTGAGATCAGTACTAGTTGGGAGAGAGGGTGCCTTCGTGGTGTCTATGTCTGGGCTCAGACCTGATTAGAACCTCACTGGGTGAGACCATCACCGCATCTGAGGGGAGAGGAACTTGGAGCCGGTCACGCTCCTTCCACTGTCCTCAAGCTACAGCCTGGACTTAGGAGACAACTACTGTTACAGTAGCTATAAAGAGCTTACTCCTGTAATCACATTCTATTAGAGCAGTTTGAAGCTCCTCAGCTGTGAAATAGAATCTAAGAAAGATCTAAAACACGATAAATTGCTGATTATTCCCATGCATCATTAATGTTAAAAGCTGATTTCATAATTGTATATCCCATAACTACAGAGTCGAAGATTGTTTAGTATCACATCAACAGACTCTGATAATGAGTAAGCAGACTTCCTACATCACGGGAACTGATGAGGAAAGCCTAATTGGTTGACTTTTCCATGCCTAATGGATGATTCTCTTAATTAAAAAGATACTGTACCAAATGTTAGAAATCAGATAGCGCTTAAAGTAAATGCAGTTAATCAAATGTATGAGAATGAGCAGTTCCAGGAAAGCCTAAATGAGATTGGTAGATATGATTTTGCTCCAATATTTATTAATTGCAAGTGCCTTTGGTTAACAAAACAGAACAGGTCTTATCTTCAAACTGCGAGGAAATTTCATCTAACCACTCTCACTGATCTCTCTTTTTCATGAACTGCAATGCATATGAAACAAGTCTTCAAAACAAGGCTTTAAAAACTTACCCAGTCAGGGTGCCTTTGAGGATATTTAATTAAAATCTAATCCTGCATTCATTAAGGCTCACATAAATTAAGCTGTCATTCATAAGATTTATGGATTCTCATTTGCATATTGCATACAATTCATCAATTACTCAAGTATGAAAGGAGCGCATTTCCCTTGGAGCTGCCTGCTAGCCTGCCAACATTTGAAATGAGAGAAAGAGCACGACTGTCAGGCATTCACTGCGAACTTTTCCCCACAATGTCTGTGCACTGATTAATCTCATTTTCTAGGCATCCCTTACAAGATTGTACACAGTCCAGCTGCACTTTTCAATTATTTCTCCTGTCCTCTCAACTAACTTTGAAAGCAGGACGGGCTAAATGTGGACTGGGGGCTACTTTAGTCTTTATGTATATAACATGTCTTTTTGCCAGGGTAATCATAAATTAGAGAGAGGGGTTTTAGAGATCCTAATGGAAAGGAAATGTAGTAATTTTATTGCAAATCCCATCAGGCAAATATTCTGCATGCTATAATAGCATATTTCCTGTCACATTTAGAGAGGAACACATCCAGCAGGCATTCTGACAGAGGGAGAAAAAGATAGAGGGGGAGGGTGGATGGATGAGAGTGAGAGTGGCAGACAGAAAACAAAAGAGAGGGGGAGAATCTTAGTGCTAAACACATAAAAACTCCCTTTTTGGACGTGAGGCTATGGGAAACACAGTATGGAGTAAGTGCTTAAACCAAGCGGAGCGTGAACGCATCTAAGATAAAAGGTCAGGCAAAAACAAACAGACCACTTGCGAGGACGAATGGAATTAATTGACTCATTAATATGCATGGCTAATAAAGCTCAAAATCCTAAAACAAAAATCATTGTCAACTATTCCCTTTTAATGGCTCTTATTTTCAGCTTGAGAAGAGCTAGTCTACAGGGTGTATCAATCTTAGGAGGGGTGGGGTTCCTCCACCAAACAGGCTTGGGGTAACCTCGGTGTTGTATGCCCATGTCCTCCCCAGCAGACAAAGGCAGAGTTGTTCTGGTGGAGGGATTAATTGAGAATTAATCCCAGTTTCTGGCAGTGGAACAGACTGGCAGTTAGAAGTGAAAGTCATCCTGAAGGGTAGTTAATTGGTTCCCCATAGCAAAAGCTTTGGAGAACAGAAATCAAGCTGCATTTTCATTAATCCTCCCCATTGTTTTGTGAAATTGTTGTGTAGAGTGACTTCAGATAGAGTCAATAGTTAAGGCTTTTAATTTGCTTTTAATTCTGCCAGTGGGGTGACAATTAACAAACCCCAAAGAACAATAGCTGTGAAAATTATGCGTTCGATTGACTCTAAATGACTCTGAAATCAAAAACCGATAAGCAATTAATATACTGTACTCTACAAATGCTAAGTACCTCCAACATGCTTGATGCGCTCCATCTCGCTCTGTGTCTCCCTGCATCTCTCTCACTCTCTACGTATATCACTCTCTCACCACTAAAGCTTTTGAACTTTGGGAATAGCACCAGCAGATTGTCGGATGTGATTAATTTCAGGTCTAAATGGACACAACAGACAGAAAGGGTGATGTAATCATAACATGAGGAGACACTGTGACTAACAGCAGAGTTGGAGGAGGAAGAGTAAGCAGAGAAAAAGAGAAGAAAGACAGCAACAACTCACAAACACACTCCCAGTTTAAGCTAAACAGGAAGACCATGGTGATTAGCATTAATTGCACTGAGGATTGGAATCCTGTGTGAAACATTAAACAAAAATTATCTACTGTTTATTCGCTTTTTTCCACAATTTTCTTTTTTTCAATAATTAATGAAAAGTAAATACATTGTGGAGTCCAAAATGATCTGGGGAGGAAAAGAAATGTTTACATAATCAGGAAAAATGTTCCTGTCTTCTCTCTCTCCCTCTCTCTGTATACATGGAAAGGTTAGGGCTGGGGCCTGTTTCTCACTGTTTCCCCATCAGAAGTAACAGTGTCTGTTCCCTTGAGTGTCGACTGCTGTGAGAGTGTTTGCATATTTAGATACAAGCAGCCCTGTTTATGCAGCCCCACTCTCGGCTGCTCAAGTTCACTCCAACACAAGCCCTGATCAATTTGGCCAGCTGTGCTTTAAATGCTGTTTACAACAATAACATCGCCACTAACAGAGCAGAGCTTAGCGTGCAAGCACACACACACTTCCCAGATAGAGAAATAGAGAGGGAGAGAGAGAGAGAGAGAGAATGAGAGAGGAGGGAGAGCGGGAGAGAGAACAACTTCAGAGGGAGCCCCCAGCCTGAGCATTCCCAGACGAGCATTTGTACTGAGTTAAAGACGAATCAAAGCCCGACTCCTCTGCAAGACACGGAAGAATTGGATTCCATCTGTGTACATCTCTGTGATCTTTCCGGAAGAATCTTTGACTGCAAGCAAAGAGAGGAAATAACAAGAAGTCAGACTAGAGTCCCACCCTGAAGTGGGCCAAAGTGGTGGTGGCACGTACTAGTTACAGGCTTTATTCCTGATGAGTGACTGGCATTGAACACAAAATATAATGTCAGGCTCACTAAAATCCCCACATACAGTACATGACAAGTGCTTTTGACAAGCTGCCGCGCATTTCACAAATAGCTCTGGGTGAGATAGTACATTCCTTGAGACTTCAGATGTCTCTTAAAAGCTTCATAAGAGGTAGAAAAAACTCCATTTAAGCCTGGCAGGAGAGCAAATAGGCCTACTCAGCAGATAGCAGTGAAGCTGCTGGTGTCCTCTCGCTTGATGATATAATTCTTAATGTACAACCTGACTAGACATAAATCTTAGCCAAGCATCACCTCACCTGAATTCGTTTCTCTCTCTTTTTCTCTCTCTCTCTCATGATGAATTGTTTGCTACATCTCGGAGACTAAAACCCTTCAACCTCTTCAAACCCGGGTTTCTAATAACGCGTAGGTGCTGGGGAGAGGTGACAGCATGATGAATATCACAACAGACAGCTCCAATATGGGACAATTTTACCAGATCGATATCTCACTGCAATATCAGAGAAAAGGAGCTGATATTAGTCTACACAGTGTATTACAGATGGGGTACATTTCTTCTCTCTGCACTCCCAGTGAACCTAGGCTATATTTCATCCATGTCGGCAATGGTTTACACACTCACAAATGCTCTGGAAACTAATCATAGCATGGTAGCCACGCCAGATGCATCTGCTTAAAATTATCCATATGTGTGACGCACCCATAACCCCTTGTTCAACACGGCGATGGACTTGCAAATAAACTGTGAATCACATTAGAGGATGTTACAGACCATTATTTCTAGTGAGAACAAATGTTTTGTCACATTCTAATAGAGAGATCTCAGGCATCATGTGGGAGACACAGCTTTTTAGAGCAACGCTGAGGCCAAAAGAATTTCTCAAAGTGAAAGTGTCATTGTGATAAACTCAGCAATAAGCAAGAAAATACACAATATTTGATTTGACTATCATAAAACTATTCAATTTAATAAGAGGCAAAAACAGTGAGTTTGGATTTTTTTTTTTTAAACAGACATTGTCCCAAAATATATTCTAAAATATTTCTTCCATAGTTCTAGGTGTGGTGTTAATAAATCTTAGATATACTGGCTTGAAATAAATATAATTTTTTAATCAAATAGTACACACACGTGCGTGAGCGTGTATGTCATTTTGATATCATTAGAGGTCTGACTTTAATTTGCAGTAAATTATGGTTTAGGGGATTGATCATAGTACAAACATTTGTTGAGCCTTAGATGAATAAATCAATCACAAACACTGTCTGACAAATTAACTGACACTGTTCTCATTGTCAGGCTCCATGCTAAACACTGTGGTCAAGTAATGTGTGCCTGAAGAAATAGAATGAGACACCTTTTACTTCCAAGGGAGACAGATGCATATAGGGAGAGAGAGAGAGAGAGAGAGAGAGAAAAGCAATGACAGTGAGAGTGAAGGAGGGAGTGCAGACGTTGCTAACGCTTAATATCTTCACTCTCCAGGGGGCCAGGGCTGAGGGCCCCTCTGCTGTCAGCTGCAATAGGACCAGTCTTTTTGTGAGTGCCCAAGGTTCGTTAAGGGCTATTAATGGAACACAGTATCCCTTGTGCAGGGAACTTGTCAGTGTTTCATTAGAGACTGATAAACATATAATAAATAAATGTCAAACACAGTGTGTGTGCACTGTGATGCAATGGCAGGAGGGGAAAGGATTTTGGGATTGTGGTGTAACAGTCATTCCCATGCTCTGCACTGACAATATTAACGATTTCATAAAAAGGGGGGAGTGCTAGGGACACATTGGGGCCTACGGAGCACACTTTGGCATCACAGAGAGGAAGTCTATAACTGTTGTGCAGCCTTGCAAACATTGGATTGTATTATAGTCTTGAATGGTGATCTAAGTAAAGAAAAGTATTCTTGGGTCGATATTTAGCCGAGATAAGACGAGCTGACATATCTCTGTTGTTCTCTTCTAGCAGCCTGGGTCCAAAAGTACAAGAAAAAGAAATACATCATATTCAATTAAAGTTCTTTTTTCACCACTACTGAACAAATCAGCCCACAGCTGGGACTCTGGGTCTGGTTCACAAAGTCCTTTTGATCATTTTGTGGCAGTAAGAGAGTTTGGAGTCCCATGGAGTATGGGACCAAGCTGATCTTATTATGATAATTGGAATACATCAACTTCAGATAGCACTAATGGAATGAGATTTCAGTGATCAAGAGCACATATTCGACTGTAGAAGCAAGTTCACTTTTTTAGAAGGAGGCATTATGCAATTCTCTGGTTGTGTTCCCAGCAGGCAGCTCCTAAGACTGCCAGCACAACCTAGAGTATGCTTTTAGCTTTGGTGTTGGAAGCGATGACACACTCTGCGAGGTTTAGCGTGAAAAAGAAGTGTTACTGTGATGAAGTTACATCTATTTCCCCATGAGTGAGTAATTGGTTACCATGACCATTAATCAGTTAATCTTCTCTTTTTACCCCTTCTCTTCAACAGAGAAATATCAGAGGTTCAATAATTAAAAACGTGTCAGGTGAAAAGTCCAACGTGCTTGCTCACACTGTATGTTCTCACATTCCCTGCTTTGTTCATCTTATTAACCTCCTCTCCGCTCGCCGCGCCTTTAAATGAAATCTTTAGCCCCTTACATGTGAAATTAAAACTGCCCTCCCTTGAGCGCTTTTAATTATTCTTCTTCAGGAGAAACTTCCACTTCCACTTTTGTCAGGGCGGCCTTCTTTCTTCCCAGTCGCCCTTTCCTCACTCCCACTCTGCCCAGGTCTGTCATGCTTCACTCCTCCCTCCAGCCCGTTGCTCCCCTTTTTTTTCTTTTTCTCTTCTTCTGCGGGTCTGTTTAATTCTCACCTTGCTCTGCCCTTGTCATCAAGCCGTTGAAGCACAAAGCCAGGAGCAAGGGAGTGTTTACTCATTTCCCCACTACATTACCCCTCCTATTAATCACTGCATGGAAACTTCTGGACACTGAAACATCTCTGCAGTTGCTGCCCCAGCTGCCCCCTGTGCTAACATGGACAACTTTAAATAACAGACATTCTGAAAATTATGTTGCTTTATTTTAAAGTGTCAGAGTCAGAGCCCACTGTGAACATCAAGTCATGAATAACTTGTTTATTTAAAAAAAAATTCTAGTCAAAAGTGTAATTACATTGGAGAGTTCAGTATGTCAAATAGTTAAAAATCTATTATTTTAAATGCCTCAAATTATGCCTTTATGGAAACCAAACATAATGATGACTTTTGATAAACACAAAGTTGAAGTAAACATGATTTGGTTGACATTGAAATGCATGATACATAATGTGCACACGGACGGGCAGAGGTTAGTGCGTCTAATTAATCAAATTTAATTGCATGTAAATTGTATTTTACATGCAGATGAGGAAAAAATAAAAAGCTGTTTTTGAGCAGGAGAACACACCCTGTTGTTACTCTTCACTTGCTTTATTTGCTGAGATCAGAGAAAAGGAAAATTAACTGTTTGTAAAACTAAGCTATGTATCTAGCTGCTGTTTAATACGAGGGTTTCTATAGAGAAATACTTCAATTTGTTCTACAACATCCTTGAAAAACAAGGAAAATTAAATAAAAATATATATGTATAGAGAGAAAGAGAGAGGGATTCTGATTTAGATTCCTATGTGTCCACACTGCCCTGTGAACAAGGCAAAGCTGTTGCAAAGGATTCTTATGAAATTCAATTAACACACCAACAGCTTTCTTTTTCTCTCCTGCCCTAATTCCCACATTCTGGCTGAAATGACTGCATTCCCGGCGATTATGCTAACCGCTTGGAGTGCACCATAAATTCACAGGTCTGGGAAAGGCTGTAATGAGAGCTCCTTAAATATGGGAAGGAGACGTTTGAGAAGATGGATCGCCGTGGGCTAGCGGTCGACCAGCAGTGGGCAGAGGAAACTTGTTTGTGAAACACATGCTACTAGCTGCTATAGCTGCTTCTAATGAGGCTATGGACATAAGCAACATTATCATTAATGACTGAACCCCTCCTTTTCCTGCTTTCTGTTCATGTTTTTTTTCCTTACTTGCCACAGCCCCCTGTCCTTTCGCAATTATTGTTTTACTGAATAGCCCAAGGCGGCGGGTTGCATGTGTGTCAGCTATATATGGGAAAGTGAAAGAACCCAAAATATTTGAAATTCAAATAAATGAGTAATGTAAATAGTTTTGAGAGAGTTTATCCAGTGAACAATGGCCCCTTATGAGACACAAGTGCGACAGAGGGAGAGAGAACAGGACTGCTGGTGTGGGGATCGAAGTGGTGGGGGTTGGAGGGATGATCCAACACAATGTGGCCCTTCTCCTAAAGCAACTTGTTATCAGGCGCTACGCAGAGCCCCCCATTCAATCTGCATTTAAATACATTTCAGTCCACTCACTCATTTGCATTCATTTCTCCCATTATATTTGAAAATGGCCAAATGTCTAGCCAGCACAATGTGAGAGCCTATCACCGGCCAGGGGAAGCCCACACCTGATGCCAATTTAGCCTGCTTGGATCTATTCATTGCTATGGCCTGATCTGACAACTCCAGCTCTTCCCCATCCAGGAGACTTTTCAATTGGATCTGCTTGTGGTGACAAAATTGTTTTGCTCATTGAATTTTTTTTTTCCTTCTTCTGTATCCCCCCCTGCTCCCGCCTTTCCATCTCGTTCTCTCCCTCTCTCATCGTCACTCCCTCCGTCTGCAAGTTTGGGTGTCTATTTGGGAGCCATGGGAAAAGGAGAGGCAAATGATTCTCAGTGGCTTCTGATTTCCACTATTTGTTCAGCATTAGGCCCACTTATCTCTGAAAGAAAAAGCAACATGTGGAGAGAAAGTGACAGGCAGAAACTCAGCCTCACTAACAGGCCTATTGTGTGCTGAAGATCTGCATTCAAACATGAGGGGCCCTCTAACTCTTTCTCTCTCTCACTCCCTCTCTCTCTTGCTATAAAACACGCACATACTTGTGCATAGACCTCTGTCGCAGTCAATTACTGCTGCTAATCTGAACTGCAATGGAGAGTAAATATTTCATTACTTTTTCAAATAAACAGTTGGTCTGAGCCCATGAAGTGTCATCTATCCCGTGAAAGGAGCGGTGACGTTCACATTCAATTACACCATAAAACCGCCAAGCTTCTGAAGTGGAGTTTTTTTGTGTTGAGAGCACACTACTAAAATCATTAGACTTGGTTCCAACATCTTGAGATAAAAAGCGGAGTTGAGAGCCCACCATTTACACTGCAGCACCTTTTCTTTGGCCTAAAAACATTCTGTGAGCATTGCCCCCACCTACCCGCCCCCTTCCTCTATCAACCTCCCCTCTCTTTCCTTGCTTTACCAAAAAGTTCATTTGGTGTTGGTGAGTTGGTGTCTACGCAGCTCGGCAGAGACACACAATGCTGTTTTCCCTGTGACATACTAACTAAGTAGTGTTGTGCGAGATTAGCAGATGAAATAATGCAAGGAGCGGGGAGGGCAGGAGGGGAGGGGGACTGGCGGGGGGTTGACAGAGAGATCCCAGAGTCTACTGCTCATTAATCACTGCAGTGTCTTTGACCTTTCATTTGCCAAGGGCGCAAAGAGAGGAGGAGGAGGGTGGCCACTGCTGCTAATGCTGCCCAGGAAAGAAAAAAGGTGAGCTAGAATGAGGGTAAAAATCTGGAGAAGAAGCAAAAAGATGACCAAGAGACTACAGAGATATACTCAAGTCCAGAGAAGATGCCACAATGCATTCTTAATGAAGAGTGAAATTAATCAGCTTCACGGGCTGTTAGATGAATCAGGCATTTCCCAGCCCCTAGGTGGTATCAGCTGCTCTGCTCTGCTCGCCAGGCCTGATAAAGACCGATAGGCCCCTTGCCCATTTACACATGTTATTAAAAGAATTACAAAGATGTCTTCTCGGCTGCCTCCCTTCACACCAGTCTGGGCTTTGGGAACCGGGTGCTGGAATTGGCGGGGAGGTGTGACATTAGCGCCAGGCGTATTTTTAGCGTCTGGATGCTCAGCTCTTAGTTACCAGGTGGGATGGGATAACTGAAAGCAGCCAGGCAGTGGTTGTGAGAAGAGCTTGACACACCACAGTTATGGAAGAGAATCGAGTGCATATCTGTGTGTGTGTGTGTGTGTGTTTGTGTTTGTGTGTGTGTGTGTGCGTGCATGTGTGTGAGCAAGAGAGACAAAGGGAAAGAGAAGAGGGTATGTGACAGAGAACAAAGTTACACAGCTGTAGCTGTAAATGCTGGATTGTGACCCTGCTTTAGAGACTTGCGTTGATTGGTATGTAGAACGATGCCTGTTATACATCATTACATCTCTATTGTCTATTGTAACTTGGAAACACACTCCTATAATTAGATAATGAAGTCTCAATGTTTCACAACAAGAGCACTGTATAAAATACTCTGGTCTAAATAATTAAGCTACAAATAAGCATTAGAGAAAATAAATTGTAATGCAAGCTAATCAAGTGAAAATAATACCACTTACAAAATCAATATGGGGAAATGAGTGATGTAAGTGTAGTACAGTGTAGCATCAAATATGGTGGGCAGTTATTAATATACATTTCAGCTTATTTTTAACCTTAATTGATGTTCAAGGTTAATCTAATCAGACCAATTGTACCTCCGAAGAGCCTGCTCCAATTTAATTGGCTATTTTTATTGCCTCAGCGAGATTTTAATTGAAACCAAAGGGGATCTAACAACAACTGTGGCATGTTGATGTCTGGGGGATAGTTATAAATATGTGACAAAATATGTGCATTATTAATGTGATTTCTTAATGCGTTATTGTAATGTGTCCCTAGAAACACAGAGATATTACTTTACGCAACAAGTAGGGAAGCAGAAAAATCTATTCATTGAATATATTTGTTGACATGAATATGTCAACAAAATAATTCAGAGACATTTGACTCATTAACACTCCAAAGGAAAACTTGAATTTGTCAAAAGAAAAGCTGAGTGCTCAGTACTTCAAACACCGTAAAAGCACAAATTTACCCCATAAGACCAATCTTAAGATTGTTGAGAAAAATGGCCTGCTTCTGAGTTAGTAAAACCGAAATGTTGAATAAAGTGTTAACGCAGTCGTCAGCATATTCAAAGCTTTAGAGTTTCAAGAATAGTCTTACCACCTAAATTTAAAACACGATGACACCATAAAAATGTCACTGATTCAATGGAAGAGATTACATTGTGTCTGACACAGTTGTGAACATTGGCATGAGACTCCTGGATCAAATTCTGCATGCCAGCAGAAGCCATTGATGATATCGATCAGAATATGGCTATTAGAACTACACATGGGCCAGTGAGCGAGCTGGCACTTTGAAAACAGCCTCACTGAGGTTTGTGGAAATTTCCTCTTATATCTATATGAATTGCTCTTCATTTTTTTCCCCATTTGGCAGAACTGTGTCTGTCTGTGATATTAGAGCTAAAAGGCTTATTAATTGCATGCCCGCTTCCTGCTGACAGATCCACTGAGAATTTTGTGGCACACAGAATTCAGCACTGGTGCAGTGTTGTTATTTGTCCTCTAAGGAATGACAGTTAGTCTTTACCCGTGCTTTAAATATCAGGCCTATTTCCAGACCTGAAGCGACAGAGGTTAAGATATGGAAAGATAGAGGCAGAGGCAAACAGGGAAACTATGAGAAAGGGTAAGATAAAATCATAATATAAGTATTTCTTACTCAGTTCTGCTCTGTCCTCTGAAAATGAAAAGAGTCAAGAGGGGGGCACAATTCCACAGTAAGAGTGGAAAACACCACCTATTCAAGCCTGACATCTGTATAAAAACAAAAATAATCTGCTGTCAGCAGAATGTTCAATGACTCCTATCACCCGGGTGCTGATAAAGACTCTGGCCGCTGTAAGGATTGGGCTGATATGCAAGGGGCTCAGTGGATCGGAATGCATGCTAATTGCCATCAGAAATATGCGGTGAGCCTTACAATTTCTGGCATTGCTCCGCACCTTGGCAAAGGACATGCCAGAAGGGTTCTAGCAAAACAAAGATTAATGAACAGTGTTGAATCGCTGTAATGCCATGTCAACAGTACCATACATTTCATTATAGAGGTCACCAGTGCTTCTGTGGTAATGCCATGCGCAAAATTTTCACAACACAAATATTAGTCCTTCCAGCAAGCTGAGAAGACGAGATAAATATTTTACTTGTTGGATGATATTATAGCGTTGATGTGATTACACGGACCCATTTACAGTGGCCAAATGCACATTTACTCAGCCAAAGGTATAAAAAAGGGCGTTGAAAATGGAAAAGTTCACAGCATCACCACTTTGACAGCAGGAAAATGTATTCAACGTGTCAGTATAATCCAGCGTGTCAGTAAAACCTGATGTTCTAAACAGGAGCAAACCTCCCCTTTTAAATAATTGATATTTTCTGATTAAATGTGGCAGTTTGGAGATAATGAATTCTTTATAGTGTGCCTTGAGCAACTCAACAGCTTTGCCCTGCATGACAGCTTTATGGGGCATCTTTTTGCCCAAATTTTGAAAGTTTAACCTATGTAGATCAATGTGCTTCCTTAAAAGAGTTTAATAAATTAAAGTGCAGGGGGGCTTTTTTTCCTCAGCGAGCAGAAAAAGCTGATGAGACAGGTTTAGTTTAATCTCAGGCAATAGAAGTCATTAACCATTCTCCCAGGAATTAAAATATAGCTTGCCCTTTTCTTCTCTCACTTATCATTAGCATCACTTTAATCTCCCCGCGTTTCACACTGCTATTTTAATCATTACTTACTGCCTTTTGACAACTGAAGAACATGGCTTCTCTCCGCTCAGGCAATATCCTGATTTTAGCTGACAAAATGTAGGACATCATTTAAAAATATCTAAATTTCTTCTTCCTTTTTTATTCTTCTAACTTCCACTCTTCAGACCACTGAATGCCTGTCTATTTATATCAAAGAAAGCACAAAAGACAAGAAGAGATTGAGTGGACGACATTCAAAATGCAATTTGAGTTAGCTGCAAGGGTAACGAAATATATAGACTGTAGTTTATTTGTATCTATCATGTTATTTTAATGGATGGTGAACTGCACATATTGCTCTATATGGGTCATGTAGGGTGTTGGGGTATAATTGTATGCCCTTGAATCAATGAACATTTACAACAGAAACCACATATCTCTAGAGCAGAATATAAATAAAGTATTATGGCTAGTCTCTCAATGACAATGACAGATGTAGGGCAAGCAATTTCTTCAACTTTTGTTTCTTTATTGTTACTGATAATAGTAAAATTGAACAATGGGAGTGGATCTGGAGCATGATTAATTTGGAAATGATGAAATAAAGATACAATGCCCCACAACTGACAGTGTATTATATTTTAAAATTTTAGCATTGTGTGAAATTAGTAGTTTTAGCGTTTCATAATCCAAATTCAGCAAACTTCATCAAAACGTTTAATGAAACAATACATCACCACCGCCACTGTTGTAAAACTATTAATTTAATACAGTACAAACACCCAACATAATCCCCTCAGTTTCTTTTTGCTGTTGATTTACAAATAGAAAGTTGATACAGCTGCATGTTTATGCAAATAGATACATTTTTGCATCATTACATTTCATTTCACTGATTCAACAATAATCCATCTAAGCTAGTGTAGTTCTCCCCTAAAATACATTAAATTGAACTAATCTGCTTTCCCTCAGTGACTCAGTACTTCACTGCCTTTTCTAAAACTGTGCCAAGATTAAAGGCATTACCAAAGAACAGAAACCTCAAGTCCTTTAGATTAGTGTTCAATTACTTAATCCTTTAATAGAATTTGAGTTTTGTCCAAAACAACAAAGTACCTCAAATGCACATTATTACTGCTGTCAAAAGCAACAAGAAGATTAAGTAGAAATGTTACAGGATGGTTTAGCTCTGTGCACATGCAACTCTTTTACAAGTGGGAAAACTGATATAATGATCGTTTAGTGAAACATATGGATGGCATATTGTCTTAATGAGTCACACAAGCAAATATGGAGCTTGAGACTTTGGAGTGATGTGAAGACTGTATCTAAGAACACCCGTCTATTGCAGGGAATAAAAGCAGTTGTTTTCCTTTGCTTGTCATTGGGTGCACGTGAAAATGAATCCAGCACCCTCCCTCCTTTCCTCTGTTCAGACTCTGCGCCTCCCTCCCTTGCTCTTGCTTCAAGTTAAAAATCAACACTGAACTTGTTCTCTAAACGGTTGGGAGCAGTTTATGAACATTTCAACAATAAAATCCCCTCCTCTTACATCAAAAAGAAGCTAGATTCATTTCTGATCTCAATCCAAGTTCAAAGGCTAAGTTAAAGTGATACTTCAAAGAAGTGTGTAATCAAAGACATGCAGCTGTTAAAACAATCTTTTGTTAGTTCATTGTCTTCAAACCAGACTCTTCACAAAATCCCCAAATGAGGGGAAGCAGAATCAAATAAGTTACATTCAAACACTCTGAGTGGGAGGCTTTGGTGTCATGCTAGAATAAATGCAACACTAAAGATTTACTACTATTTACAGCAGCTGAAGCAGTACAATAACGCTGGTATCCTGCCGCAGGAAAAACTACCCTGGTCCTCTTAAATATGCCAAGGGCTTGAGGCACAGTAAAATATGCCCTAGACAAAAGTGCCGCATTTTGACAAATTAAGCACCTTGTTATCAAGGCTATATTGTTGTATTTGATGTTGTATCCTTGCCTCCTTTTTGCAAGGCTCTGTGGAAGCAGTATAATGTCCTATCAGTCTTTTCACTGTGTCCTGCTGCACTGTGTCATTTGATTTCCTCCACAAGGGCAAGCTGAGGCTGTATTAACAAGTCCCTATCACTACTTGATGGCATTGAAATTTTAATGCTAGAAAAAGGGAGCTTTGCCAGTCCAGTGGCTTGGCTTAATTTTTTAATATGCGTTAGCACCTTGCTTTAATCCGACTCTAATGTACATCGTCAGGGGTTACTGTTGAGATAGAGAAAGGGGCTGTCAATCAACGCTTGGTCAAATTATACCCAGACTCCATTAGGTTTAAAATAGAGCAATGAGGTCTACCGTGAGTCAATCAAATCATTTAAGGATGGCTGTTACGGTTATTACATTCTACTTGTTATGGAACCTGCTCTTACCTTTATTGCCATCGCTGCAAGTGAAAGTGAACGATTACTTAAATGCACCTGTTGTTTTCATATAAAACTGTGGTGGGACTCATTTATGCTCTCTTTCACTCGAAAAAACTAAAATCGTACATCAAGAGGTCTGAATAGAAATATTCTAATATAGTGTTTGTGTTTTTTCAGGCTCATAAAAAGTAGAAAATGCAATTAGTTGCAAGTGAAAGATAAGAGATTAATTAGTTAATTACTTCAGAAACACAGAAATGTAAATATGAAGTGTAGAGTGCAGGTGTAGAAGTACTTTAAAGTGTGGTAGTATAAAGTAGACTACTAACCTGTACATCAGAAGATCCATTCAGGAAAGAAACAGCACACCACATGGAAAAAGAAAGAAAAAAGAATCAAACACGAGAAAAAGTCAGTATATAACGATGAAAGAAACCTGTTTTTCCAAAAGTATAACTTATTAACTGTAACTAAGTGAACGAGAGGAACCATAATGTGTTTCATCTCCAGAATAAAGACTTTCACACTGTGTTTTGCTTTTTGGGCATAACTCCTTAGATGAGTGCAATTGCCAAATAAGACAAAGCAGATGCATCTGTTCTGTGAGGCATCCACAAATTTTTGGAGGGAAAATCTGTAAGTGAATAACAAGCCAACTGACAATATGTGTAAAATGAGAATACTGTTGTGAAACATTTTCATTTGGACTGTTTGTAAACATGACATGAGCTGAATAACTGCCAGGCAGCTCTTAACAGCCACATTCACAACTAACAGAAAAGTAGGGGAAAGACAAATTGCCAAAAATGACATTATCATTTCCGTATATGTCACAAGGCAAGAAGATCTATGTCAACCACTGAAAAGAAAATGTGTAAACCTGCCTGCGTGAGTGTGTGTGTGTCCTTCTGTATGTAAGTGAGCGAGTCTGTGTGTGTCTGACCCGCTCCATCTGGAGGATTCGAGCACTCGGGGGCTGTCACACAATAGGGAGACGAAAGCCCGCTGAAGGATAACAAATGACTTCATGGCAAAACAGCCATTGAAATTCTTTCAGTATGTGGCATTAAAAACAACTGAACAAATAGAGATAAGAAGGTGGGTAGGATTTGAAATGAGATTTTTTTTTTCGCTCTCTCCTCTCCCTTCCTCTCTCCCTCAGCTTAAAAGCTAAACAAAACAAATGGAGCTTATTACTGCAGATTACCTTACACTGGACAGATTCACCGCATGAGGCCTAGTGTAAACAATGTCTTTCTCTCTGTGCACTAACTATGTGCCATTTATAACAGTGAGCAATCATATCCACAGTGCCCAAAGATAAAGCAAAATATATCCTGGCCAGCAGTTTAAAAATATAATAGTTTAACAGGCTGTTTCCATGTGGGTTACCATAGCAAACACTGATAAACCAATTAGAGTCTGTTATATTACTGCTTATATTACCTCTGCATAAACAACGGCTGCCACAGGAGACTGACTGGGTGTCTGTAAGCCAAGGGAAAAGCTGAGCCATCCTCCATCCTTCTCACAGCGTCACTCAGAAGGTGTCAAGTCAATACCACCAACATCCAAACAGTCCTTTCTATTTCCATTCACAAAATTCTTTTTAGAAAAAGCTACATTATATTTTACTTTTGACTATTTTAGCCATAATGTTTTTTGTGTCCGTAGCCAAGTTTATAACTAATTTTAACAAATGTTCAGAAAACCATCCAGGAGGCTGTGAAATAAACATGCATCTCCACCCACTCCTGTTATGCAAAAACTAGGAGTTGGGGTCAATCGAATAAACAACTTATGGTGCTATTCCTCTAGTCAGGTGCCATCTCATCTCTGATAAAAGAAGAAGGTGCAACCAGAAGTCAATTAAAAGAGTGCCAGTCAAACCTCAAACGAACAATAACAAGGCTGAAAACAACAAGGAAATCTGGTATTTCTGTTAAACACGTTACAGTGTCTGTATTCGTCCACACAGATCTGATGTTTTTACCCATAACAATGTTTAGTGTCTTCACTGAAGTGGAAGTCAGGTTCAATGTAAGTCATCATTAATTGACTGTTTTGATTGCACTTTGAGTTTTCCACCTCAAACTAAGCATAAAAACTTAATAAAAACTCAATATTACTACTAGTATGCTAACGTTTTCCAGCCTTTCCTCTCTGTTGTTTTGCATACGAAAACAGGTGTATGGAATAACATTTCATGTCAGATGTGTTAAAAACACCATCTTTTCTGCCAACACTGATAAAAATTTATTTTGTGTGGTAATGCAATTTGTATTTCTCCAATTAAACCGCTATTATCTCTAGGTGAAATGGTCAAACTTAGAGGAATGGTGTTTAAAGGCAGTGTGAGTCACGCTGGCTGCAAGGGGCAACAAACACACAGCTATTGCAGAGA
Source organism: Ctenopoma kingsleyae (assembly GCA_032353495.1). Taxonomy (NCBI): domain Eukaryota; kingdom Metazoa; phylum Chordata; class Actinopteri; order Anabantiformes; family Anabantidae; genus Ctenopoma; species Ctenopoma kingsleyae. The sequence goes on from JAUBNQ010000013.1 coordinate 6,706,473, forward strand.
AACAACCTGCTAAAAATTTATCATGTGACTTAGTTGGCCTAACAATCAGGCGTTAAAGAGAACAAAAGCCCATTCCAAATAAATTCCCACTGTATTTGTGCAGGGATTTGATTTACTGGCCTGTGGGGAGGCACCATTTGGTAGCACAAGAAGAGGCGGGGAGAGGTAGGTGGTGTCTGAGAGGAGTGTGTGTGTACATATATGTGTGTTTTTGTGTATGTGTGTGAGGGGGCTGGGCACCAGGGGATGGTGGGTAGGGGGGTGCTCATGTGCCAGAAGTGTTTATTGTGTCATGGTGATTTATTGAGTGAGCTTCATTTCACTGAATGTTCTCAGATATTTATTTCCCTAAAGGCCCCACAAAGATATGAACAGGCCTGCATCCACATATGTCATCATTGCCCATTTTACAGCGTCAGGAGATTTCTCTCAAACTAAGAGGGGGGAAGAAAAAGAGAGAGTGAGAGAAACAGCTAGTGGCGATCAGGGCACCTCTCCATCAAAGCCCTGTAAACAATGGTACCTCAGCAACACGGAAATGGCATTTTGGAATATGGCTGACGACTTTTCAGCGTTCATCCCTCCTCCTCTCGCCACTCTTTCCTGCCAAATACATACTTACAGAGCATACATAATTTAAATCAAGACTTTGAAGGCCCACTCAGCAAGACTGGTTGAATGTTAAAGAACCCCTCTAAGCTTTAAGTTTTCATTGCATCATAGTTTCTGGCTCCTTAAACACAACTTCAGGTTTCACTTAAGACTTGGCCAGCTTAAATATCTGCAAAGAATCAAGGACAGAAGCATAATCGAAAAGAGGAAACACCCTACAGTCAAATGTTTCTTGAAGATCACAGAGGCTTTCATTATAGAACTGCATGTAGTTATTCAGAGCTCGCAATCCCTTACATTCTGCACTTTGGGCTGTAAATTAATTTTGTTTATTATCTGTTCATTTGTATTTAATATGAAATCGTGAAATTGAAATACGATAAAAAATGTAACATAGAATGAAGATACAGAATGATGCTATAGAATGGAGATAATGTTAAATCATGTTCTGATGTACAATCCAAATATATACTGCAAATCTGAGAAGTGAATGTCTTTTCCAAGCAGATGTGAGAGTGATTTAAAGACAATAACATAATTAGTAAATATGAGGTTTGGCAGCAGAATGAGCATATGTTCATTTTAAAGTTTGATTTCAACATATGACGACTTGACAAATGAGGGACAATTCTGTTTTCCCATTCCCACTCCATCTTAACCATGTTCATGAATTCCGACAGGCGTAGTTCTTTTAAGTTCTTTTAATACAGTTTTACCTGACTTTTTTTCCTGCAGAAGGCCAAGGAGTGCTATGGCAAAGTACTATCTGGTTGATTCTTATTCTGTGGGGGTAGAGAGTGGGTGAGGCAGCCAGATGGTAGGAGTCTTTGATTCTCCAGATGGCTGTTCTGTGTGGTGCTCAGTGACACTGGGCAGGCTCATTGACATGCTGCCTCCCTCCCCTCCATCTCTTCGCCTCTTCTTCCTTCACCTCCTACTCCAACATAGTCACTGTTACGAAGATAGATACCAGCCCCCTGGCCTCTAGCTGCAGATCTAGAGAGGAAGGGATGGGACTTCCCACTTAGCCCACCAAAGAAAATGTCAATGTTTGAGATCGTATTGATGACACCCATTTGCCACAGTCAAATCTACCTAAATTGTCTATGAGAGGTGACTGCTTTTGAAACAAAAATGATTTGAGGCATGATCAAGCTCTGATCACAGGTCCGTTACACCATGTCTGCAGGATAAGTTTTGTATGAGGACATAAAATGCAAGTCACAGTTCTGGAAATCTTCAAGTTCACGTAACAGATTGTCAAAGAACATAAGTTCAGCTTCTCTGTTTATTCTTCTCGTTTAAAATTATACGAGATCTGTTAGGTGTTGATGTGATTATGGTGATTAGGCAATGTAACAGTACATAATAAACTTTTCTAGTTTATGTGAAAGTACAAAAGCATATCACATTATTATTATTAGGTCATTTTGTCAGTGTATATAAATTATTATATCAGGCGTTGACTGCTGACATAGAGAAAATTGTTATCTTGACCCTCATTATTATTTTTATGGGACGAGAAAACACACCCTAGCCATACTCACTGCTGGAAATGAATCGACATTCATGCACATCTAAATTAGCCAGTTAAGCAAATCTTGGCCTAATTTGAATTGGATCAGTTAAGACCGTGTTTCTGCAGATCAGCCAAGCTCTGGCATTAAACACTCCCTGCTTTTATTCCCTGACCCCTGGTGCACCTTTCCTTTTGGGGTCATATCATCATTACCATAGTGCAAGCTCAGAGACTGTGTTTCTGTGTGCCTTAATTAATGTGTGTTTATAGGGGGCCACAGGAGTGAGTGCACTTAATGAAACATTGCTACGGTAGCCTCTGGGGTCCAGAAGAGACAGCTTCTCTATTGTGCTGCTGATTCTTACAGGCTGTAAACACTTAATTGATCTGAGGAGCATATTTCACTGAACATTCTAGGGAAATCCTTTTTGAACTGGGACTGTTAATGATTACTTTTTAACTTCTCTTTAAGGGAGCTGGAAAAAAAAACACGTCTGTCTGGTGTCTGTTTATTTGTGCAAAGCAAGGGTTAATTACTGATAACTCTGTACACAGACTGAAAGCACAACAAAACAGAAAGGAAGATGATAAAGATACAAAACGAAATTAAGAGACAGAATGTGGATGTGTGTGGTTACAATGACACCAGTGAAAATTATTTCTTATTGTTGTGATTTCACGTCTGGGAGTCTGTGGGGGAAAGTGTTGGTGCTATAAAAAGGCCTAGACGTCCCCGTCCTGTGCTGCATTGCTTTCTCTTACCAAAGAGTGATCCTGTAGGTGCGTGTGCGTGTCTGTGTGTGCACTGGGGCCGATGACAGAGGCCATGGCCTCCACACCCGGGGGACCGCCAATGAGAAAGAAGCATTTCCTCTAACATTCCATGGGTCACAAAAACAATTTGCCCAGAGAAAAGTGGCTAAACAGCCCCAATGCTACTCAGTGGAGTTGGGAGGAAAAGCGCAAACTAACTGCCAGGTTTTCTTTCACTGTTCGACTTTGGTGTGCGATACCTTAAAATTAAGCAGACAAAACATGACAGCATTTAAAAATATTACTTCACTAGCTCAACAGTGGCATATAATTAATAAGTTTGCTGTGTGTGTTCTGAAACTGTTCTGCATAGGAAGAAACAAATTCATTTTTCACGCTTCAATTGCTTTGTGATTACTGTTAATCGAGAACACAGAATGATTCCCTACTTCATTATCCTGTACACAAACCATGTCTGCTGCAGAAATGTAACTACGTGACTAACCCCTATGAAGTGTCCCCATCCTAGCAATTCCTATTCTAAATACGTCCACTTCAGTTGGCCATATTATCTAAATATAAACATAGGCCATCAGCAGCTCTCACACACACAAGACACACATATGATTATCTGCTATCCTTTAATCAGCACAGAGACTGGACCCCTGGAGAACTTTCACGATGCTATAACATCAGGCCAAGTGAAACCCAGAGAAGGAATGCCAGCCTAAGCCCACCACCAATAAGCTGTAGCTGATGGAGAAACACAGCTTGAATGCTGCTGGAGCAAACAGACCACATTCTCTTTCTTTCTCACAACCCACATGGGCTGACTTCTGGGACTGGTACAGAGAACAGAGCGGACATTCCTCAAAATACTCTCAATCTAGGACAAGTGAAAAACAGACAATGACAAGTGGCTGGTGCAGTGTTACTAGGACAGTAATCTGAGGACAGGGAAAAAAGTAAATAAATAAATAACCTTTGTCAGATGACCGCGAGGCTTGCCCATGATAAAGTGCTATGTTGTGGGACACTGTGGTTTAGGGAAACATAGCACAGCTTGGCTTATCCTTTTCACTCATCCAGATAAAAGTTGGCAAGAGTGTGAAGTGGAGTTCTCTCGCTGGCTGAGTATGAAAATGTGTTTAGCGGCAGTCTTAAGAGGAGTTGATTGGGGGTGGAGGATTCTCCCTGAACACAGTGCTTTTCCTGGGAGAGTGAGGCCAGGTAGTTAATAGGGGTCAGAGCCAGGGCTGAAGTGTAAATTGGCAGGGGTGCATCAATTAGAGGGTGGCAGAGGCTAGGATAAGGAGAGGGGAGAAGAGCTAGATGGAGCAGGAGACAAGCATATAATCTTTATCACCACTGCAAGATGCTGCAGGAGGTCTGTGCAAAGAAAAAAAAAAAGAAAAGCTAAAATACTGCACAAATTAATGAGACAAAGTACTGGCTTTATATTCGTGTCCAGAATGAGATCTGAGTAATCACTACATCGCAGAGTAGCTTGTCAAGCTTAGCATGTCAGCCTAGAAATATTATGTTTAGTCTTTTTCTGAAGAAATACAAATAAGCTTTTCTGCTTCTGAAGTATCTGCATGTATTTGCATGAAAAGATATAAGCAGCCCACCTGTATACAGAAGCACTTTGGCATAGGCAGAACTACACAAACAGCCAGGAGAAAATGACTCAAGTAGGCCCTTTTTCTCTCATGCAAAGCAACTGAATGGATCTATTTGTGTGCATATATATGCGTGGGTGACAGTGTGACCTCTTCTCTACAAATATGCATGTCCTTGTGTCCATGTGCAGAAGTTATTCAAAAGGAGAGGTATTTGATTATATTGTGTTCACCTATCCAAGTGATCCAAATGATTTGAACATTGAGCATTGGAGCAGACGGGCACTACGAAGCTTACATTTGCAATCTTATACCGTTTAAGTGTATATTGGAAAAAAGACAATCTCGCTTATTGAACACATTCACCCTGGAGGGCAAACTGCTACGGTAATGAACACCACACTCTCAGAGAATTACAGTGTCCTTTATCCTGCTGTAGTGGAGGATGAAAAAGGATCTGGCCGACATGTACACAGACACACACACGGAGAAAGATAAAAGAAAGGAAAAGTAGAAGAGAGGGAAAGAGAGTAAACACGCATTTCAAGACCCCATAAACCTGTAAACAAAATCTGTGGAGCAGATAAATTATAAACGCCACAATGCAATTAAAGCCAAATTCAATTTGAGCGCACACTGTCCATCTGTCACGGTGAAACAAAAGCCGAGAACCTCCATTATTACCAAATCCCTGCTCCTGTTAATTTGCTTGCTGGGAGATTTTTAGTTTCTAGGAGCGGGCCGTACTTAAATGCCAGGGTTGCTCACTCAGGGCTACGTCCTCTGAAAACAGCCTCCAGATGCTTCCAATCAGCCTTCATCAAACTGCTACCTCTTTTACTTTAAAAAGAATATTTTTCTTTTTTCCCTCTGATCTTAATGAGTTTTTTTGTTCAACAACAATACAGCCAAACAAGGATACCTCTGGAGAGAGGCGCAATAATCTACATTCTCCAGCGTTTCCTAATGGTGCAACTGAAATTAGCATTAAAAAACAGTAAGAAAATTGAAACATCTAAACACAAATTTGTATTGGAGAGTGCTTTTTTAAAAATGCTCTTTTGATCACATCAGCATGTCTTACAGAGTATGTCTAAAAGCTCCTCTAACAGGTGAGAAAATAACAGCTGATACAGTCACAGTGTGCATCTAAGATCTTTAGTCAAGCTCTGGTGAATCATTGTGTACGCTTCCTTGGTCCTGGTGAAATAGAAGCGCTCCTCTTCCTAATCCTGTTTGGCCACTCTAGAATGGGAGATAGAGATCTGTGCCCCAGAATCTGAGAGTGGGGTTCAAGGGACTGAGCTTTCTGTGCTTTAACCCAGCGGGGAAAAAAACTATCATCTTCAAAGGTAGAAGAGTGTGTCAATTTAAAATCTGAAATGTATCTGGCATCTTTATGCTTCTTAAACTACAATACATCTCGGCTGATTAAAGCACATCAAAAGACGGCTCATTCATTCCTCAGAGCAATGAGGGGAGATTTTAATTGCAAAATGTTAAACCTCACAATTAAAGGCTTTGTGCTACTCCGAACTAACCCAAACACAACCATTAAGGACAGCATACAAATTAGCTTCAGCGCGAATGAGACTCAGGGACAAGGATGGTGCTAACAAGTGTGATACGCAAATGATAATCTCCCATCAGAACCATCTCAAGGCACTGTCCACGCTATTAGAGAGTGAGGCTACAGATGGAGACAGGCTTTTCATGATCTCTTCTTTCTCTTTGACACTTTCTCTTACACAATGAGGGTCAGGTCTGATAAAAAAAAGGGGAAAGAAAACAGAGAATTATCGCGTTTCATCACTTCAATATTTTTAAACAAGACTGACATGAATACATAGATAAATAACAAACTGCACCTCACATTAATGTGGAAACATAGATGCATGCATGCAATCAAGTGCACAAACACACACACACACCACTGAGGTGTCAGTGTGTCAGAAAGGGCTGTGTCTGCCATGATAAGAGGCTGACAATGATACTGTACAGCTATTAGGCTGGAAATAGCCTGCCAATACAAACAGTTGTCGGGCCAGCCCATTGTCAGGCTCTGGATTTACAGTGAAGCCCAAAGAATTTAGTCAACTGAACTTTTGTAGGTAGTTTCCTGAACCTATTCACAACATTGTTTTCCTTCAAAATACTGGAGCATTAATAAAGAAAAATAAACACATTGGAAAGGTGTGACAGTAAGTGAAAAGATAAAGCCCACCGTTATCTTGCACACCCAACGCACACACATGCCTCGTTGTAACAAGCACAGAGCCCCCTTTTACAACCCCTCAGAGTAACTACCGTGTCTAATTAAAATTCACATTTCAACCAAAAAGGGAAAACAAGCCATCTTTGAACAATCCCGTCCGTCCTCACCCTGGTCATGAATTTCAGATAAACAGTGCGATACAGCGACAGTAGTGCCACATTAATTAAAAGCCTTGATAGACATGGCTTCCATCTAACAGACCTATCAGGAATTAAATTTGTATCAGCGGCAGAAAGAGCAGTTGAGGGGTCCCTCAGGGGGATTAATGAAACAGACTTTCATAGAGGAGCCATCAGAGCCCTGGGCTGAGGGGAGGAGGCGGGAAAGAAAGGGCCAGCAGCAGGATGTCATGTGTGGGACCGTCGCGTCACTGACCTCTCATTTCATACTTTAATAAAGTCGCACCCAGGTGTCCTTGATGCCTTCCAGTCGCCTAGGGCTCTGGGAAAAGCTAAACAGGAGGCGGTCATAACATAATTCTGAACACTCACCCCTCCCTTTCTGTGTTCCCTCTGTAGGGTTGTGTTATACTGTACATCCATGGGTACCACACACAAACATACAATGCAGACACTTGATATACTTCAACATATGTTCATTGTACAGATTTTAGGCCCTTTATCAAGATGAAATTGTGCTTCGGTTGAGTAACATAAAACTATTTCCTCATTAAAGTATTTACTTGAGTATTCAACTTGTGCAATGCGAAGTAACAGTGTTACATCAATTTCTGCAAAACAGGCCTGAAATTCTGTTAAGTTGGTACAACGTTCGCCGTGTCACTTCAGCTTCATGATTTACTATCATGTGCAGTTGGTTACAGGAAATTGGAACAGCACTGACTTACTTTTGAATTGTGGTTGAGACAGTTTTCTGTTGAAAACAGAAGCAGATTATCTTGATGAGAAGGCAGCAGATTTAGAGATGTACTGCATGCAATATGTTATCACAACACAGTCAGCCCAGACAGCTGCTATCTGTCATAAACTCTGGCTATTGTTGGCCACACTATACAGCAACATGTGACCTAATCTAGATGAGCAGCCACTGAGCAAATACAGTGTGGAATGGTGTCATTTTTAATAAAGCTGTTTTATGGACTCCAGTCAACAGAGCCAGAGGAACAGGCTGAAACTTCCTTGTGCAGATGATATGGCAGTAGGAGTTTCATAACTTCCTCTGCTCAGACAAGCCTGTGGCAAGTCTCCTAACAGAGCACAGTGCAGCAGTCAGAGAGGGAAAAAGAAAAAAATAACCTCAGTCTTATCAAGATTTTACAGAGACATTTCTTTAATTAGTTTTAATATTTCTTGTTTAGATAATGTCAACCAATTGACAATTCAGTCCCAAACGGAACAAGGGGGGAACTCTGCACTTCCCTGATACAGAGAAAACGGCTGATTAAAAAGATTGCTTATTTCATTTGATTTAAATGCATATGCATATTTTGGACAGGAATCAAATACCTTTGCATGCACAAACTTTCAGTGCTGATCGTATCGCTAATGTTGAATGGTATCACACTTCAGCAATTGTTAAATTCACAAGCAAACTGTTGAAGAAAGGAAGCTATCTCTGAAACATTAATTGTGTAAACACACTCATAACAGCTTTATGCTTTCCTAGTGCTACGTGCTCTATTTGCTGCCTGGAAGGCAATGTGGACGTGAAGAGTTCTCACTGGTGATGGAGTGGTGATGGAAAAATAATTAACATTGCTGAGGAAAAGTTTCCTCTCTCTGAGATCTCAGACAACACAACAATGTTGATCAAAGCACGTAAACATTTGGAGCAATGAGACTCCTGTCTTTGGAACAAAGATATCTATTTATATTTTTCCAAGATTACCACTAAAGATAACCAGGCTTTGTGCATGAGGGAACACTTAGAAACCAAAGGTTTAGAGTGTGATACTGTAGCGTACCTGCATATCCCCCACCTGTCTCTCCTCTAATCTTTGTTTTTTCACAATCCTCACTCCCACATTAACACATTCTCAGTCTTTTGTACTCATGTCGCCTCTCCCTAACCACCTATCTCTCTCTCCCCCCTCTCCGTTCTCTCCTGCACACACCTTTTCTCTTCACCGGGCAGCAGGTGTTGAGTAGTAGTGTTTACTCCCCCCGCCTCCCTCCTACCTTCTCCTCTCACTGAGGCTCTCTTTCCCTTTCTCTCTCTGTCTTTCTATGTGTGTCTCTCTCACTCTGTGGCAGCTGGTAGGAGGAGGGAGGAGGCTATAACAGCTGCACAAGAGGGCGGGTGAAGGAAAAAAAAAAAGCACACAACGCAAACAGCTCCAATCCCCTCCGGGTTGTCAACTCCAATCCCCCCAACCTCTGGCGTTTTTTAACCAGGCAAACAGAGGGAAAACTGTTGCAGTCGAAAGACATCAGGGTCCTCATTCCATCAGCCCTACTTGGTGATCTCAGCCACAGCGAGCAGAGTTTACGCTCCCAGAGGGTCTGAGTACAGAGCGGTCTAGTAGCCTGCATGAAAAGTATCCACTTAAATCCACTTACTACCATTTAATAATTTTGAGTTTGAAAAACATGTCACTTTCGAATGGAAATTTGTGCTGGCGGTACTTACATCTGTTGGAGAAAAACACAAAACAACAGGCACCATCAGGGTGCTTTTTTTTATATCCCTCTCAAAGTCTGAGCAGTATGTGTGTCGTTTTCACAAACAGCATCAAAATACATGAGATCAGCTCTCGGGCTTTGTTTGGCCCTGGCAAGGTTAGGCCAGCCTCATTCCAAATTTCCTGAGGGGGAACAGAGAGAAAAACGATTCCACGCAGATAAATCACTCGCACAGATCAAAAGACAAATCAGTGGCAAAGACAAAAGATGCTGACTCGCAGAGAACAATGGAGACAGGGAGACGTGGGTATCAGAGGAGCGGGCTCTAAGATCCCCGGCCCCGCTCAATCAAACCCACTAACCAGGGTTTGCAGACTAGGTCAAACAAACTCTGTATGTGCAAGACACAACGTGTATTTAAACTGAGCTATTTTTTGGAGAGGCTGCTGTGAGTGTTTTGTTTTTGTAGAAGCACAAGTAGGATTGAGTTTCTGGCTTTGCAAACTCATCGTCTAGGTTTGATTTAATAGCTACCCCAAGAGTCGGAGATGTCCTGGTTTGAAAAGAAAAATGAGAAGGGAAAGAACGAAAGGGGGTAAACTATTTGATATAGAGCATCTGTCTTTGTGGGTAGTTGTACAGGCACACGTCTGTGAGGTTTGATGTATGCCTCAGCCTGGCTTTCTATAGTTGCATCTAAGACAAGAAGTCCTGTCCCATCCAGCCCTTCACGCATCACAGCCCACAGTCGTCTATTAACTTCTTCAATATGAGCAATAAATAAATATATAGAATCCACAACTCTTTATCATCCGCTCATCGCTTTAGAGAATCGAGGTGTCACAGAGAAAAGAGGCCCTTGGGAAGTAACATGTAAAAGACAAGAACCAGCGGTGCCCCTTTGCCAATATCACATTTTGATCAAACTGCTTCATGGAAATCAGCGGAAGCAACACATCATTTTGAAAGCTCTGTTCTGTTTGAAAAACTGTTCGCACAAAGGGAAGGGTCATATGAAAAGCACCTTGTGACTTAGCTTATAAGCATATTTTATAATGTAGCAAACTAACTTATGTTCAAATACACAGCTTAAGATGCACCACTGACAGTCATTATTTGATCCCTTCCTCTGAGATCCATGTATGATAACACATCAATTTAGATTAAGGTGATATGAAAGAGAAATGTAAAATAGGTTTCAAGGAGGAGGAGCCGGTGCATTTGTGATGAATAAAATAATATTAAAATTAACATGTTGAGCTTCGGCACAGTCACAATTGACCTGTGAAGTGTGCTTAACAAGGAAATATTTAAAATTGAAGCACTGAGTCCAGATAGACTGTAATAGCAGCCCATAAAATCTGCTGCACTCGTCAAAAAAATGTCACCCAAGTCTTGACATCAGGTTTTATTCACATATCGGCGGGGATAAGAAGGCCGATAAGGTCAAAGGATTTACCTAATAGATTTGGATAGAGGGTTAGAACTCTATTCAGGTGTCATAAGGAAGATTAGCATGAAAATATAACTGTTAACTGGAGCTGGGTCGAGCCCCTGATGAAACTGACCCACGTTCCACATTCTATTCGTTATCTCCAGTCCAAAGAAGTGAGATTTGATACTGCTGTTCTGGCCTGGAACAGAGGGAAAAAACAAGCCCACTGCCACAACAAAGACAGGAAATTCAGCATAGATTCCTACTTCTCTCTTTTCTCCTGCCTCGCTATACCTAACAATGCCGGTAATGGAGAGAGAACAGTGCCCGGAGCTGGCAGAGACACCTGCGACATATTTTCTCCCCCACATCAACCTCCCCCCTCCGCCGACACCCCCGTCCACCCTCCCGCTCTTCCTACCCCCTCGACATTAAAGTCCTTCACAGAAATCAGAATTTAATAAATCACCCCAGAGCCTGACAGAGTTTATCTCCGGGGGTCGCCTCCACTGTGCAGAGACTCACAGACAGACAAAGCCCGGGCCGATAAGATGTGAAATTAAATACAGTTAGCAGTTTGAGACAAAGGAGGGAGAGTGTCACACAGAGCTTAAACGGCTGGCTGCGAGTCGGGGCACATACACACGCGTGCGCATACACACATAAATGCTACAGAGACAGCAGGGTGATTCATTTCAGGTTTCCTCTCACATTTAGCCTCATTTGCATCATCCACTGTCAACATATCGCCTCTCCCAGATATGTTCAAGAGCTTTCATTAGACGTCCAGGGGATGACATCCTTTTTACCCAGATGCACTATTATTAATCACTAGCTCTACTCCTATGTGGACTCATCTCCATCACGGATCAAACGCTATCTGCCTGTGTTTTCTTTCATTCAGCAGACATCCCTGACATCAGCCATCACTACAGCTAAAGGAGACTTATGGGAGTGTGTTGGGGCTCAGACGACCTTATGAATGCGGTACATAAGCATTTAGTACTGAGAGGATATAAATGTGAGGATTTGTTCGACACTGGTAGGATCTGTCAGAGCAAACCTCCTGCAGCCTGGCGCACATACTGTACAGCATACCAACTGGAGGACTCGGTAAAACAATTAGTGTTGCTAAAAAAAATGAAACATGCAATTTGAAATTGGTGCCTGGTGTTATAAAGAAGCATGATTGCAATGCTTTCATTTGAGTATACAGTAATATTCTTTTCAATTAGCTGTGGTCTCCAATTCACATCAGGATATGGCCGACCTCAGCTGTTCAAAGCTGATTTTTCCCCTACACGGTAGTTAAGAGAAAGCACAGTCAGGTTTCCAGGAAGAAGCGGTGCGGGTTGTTTAATAAGCTTAGCCTGGTTGTAGGACCTGACCTTTCCCTTTAACAATACTGAGGCCAACGGGCTTGGGTCTGCGCTGGGAACACAATGACCTGTGGGTGAGGCCTAATCTTCTCCAACTCCATTCTCGTTGCTGACCAAACGGCCTTCATCCACTGCCACTCTGTTGCCCCAACTTATGTCGTCCTGCTGAGAAACATTGCCAAGGAACTGTCAACAGGCCTGGCCCAGCAGGGCCCCGCCTGGGCCTCTCAAACAGAGCCCTTCAGGGTCCACAGGCACCAACACTCCACACTCAGACTGCCGCTCTGCAGAATGTCGAGAATGACAGGAATGCTGGGTGCCATCATGCATCCTGAGAACATTCTACATCAAAGTATGATTAGCACTTTCTAAACTCAATCCATCTATGGATATGATTGAAAAAGTGACACTGGGGATTGTAGGCCGGTGATTACAGTGCAGCAGCATGCCATTTTGAATAACCTGATCTGGAAACCTCCCACATCACACATATACACATACAACCATCAACTAAAAATCCTACCACAGTAACCATACTAATGCAAAATCATATGTGTAAATGGGGGCTTTAAGACTTGAGAGTACAGTAATATTAAACAAGTGCTATTAACAGAAGTGCAGTGGAGATTTTACAGCCATTTACAAGTCATTCTTTAGTTTGGTCTTTGTGAAAAGCTTTTTGGTAGGCAGCAACAACTAACACCCAGCAACAAAAAAGCAAATGGAACAGGTGCGTAAAAAGGTTTCTATTATAAGTGAACGATATAGCAAAGCAACAGTATTGTAAATGCATGTTTACACACATACAGACATGCTCAGGAGCCCCCAGTCGTAGATGATAATGAATGCCCTCATACAAAGCCCAACGCTGTGACAAGCGTGTATCAGGAAGAAATGCCTCAGAATCCAAACCTTTCCAATGCTGCATTACTTTTAACTTTTTACGTGTTTGATCTGTGCAGGTGCTGACAAGTCATTCTTTTCCAAATATGTTTTGGTTTTATTTCTCCTATTTTCAAAAGATGGGCTGTGAAAGGTTGTTCTTTCGTTACCATACAAGTAAACTATACAAAGAGGTGTTTGATCTCTGAAATCCGATTTCTAGCATTGTCTCCAGTTCCTACTGTGGCATCTTAAAGGTCAGGAGTGAAAGGCCATTTGATAACTACAGAAAGACCTTTTGGCTTTATTACACTGCCTTTCATCTCCTTTCCTGTGGAGGTTAAAACAAAGCATTGCATCTTTGGAAAAAGAAAGGATAAAATGGACCGCTTTGCAGCCTCAAGCCCTTTTTTGTCACTGAGGGAAGTCTGGCATCCAGTGTACAAGGAAAAATCTACTGGGATATGTTTCTGAGAGAGATGAGTCTTCTCAAGCACAATTAGCATATGTCCTCTCAACCTTCCACCAAACCTCAATGAGACCCTGAAATCCTATTGAGATATTATTACCACTCAAATTGGGCATTACACAAAACATCTAAAGCATGCACACACAAACACACTCACACAGATGCGCACATGCAAAACACACACACACACACATACAATCAAAGCTCAATGACACCCACTTCCCACTGAATATTCCTTTCTTTTTAATGGTAACCTTGGGAGACGGGCTGCACCGGCGCGACACTTAACAGCCACTAGTCTGAGAAAAATGTTTTTGATATGCTTGTGTCATTTAATCATCCACATTCTGCCGAGGCTGTGCAGGACAATTTTGCAGGATATTAACTCCCAACTAAACCCTGGCTTGTATCATTTGTGGGGCTAGTCAAGCAGGAGTCCCAGGAGGAGCAGAGACTTCCTCCTCACAGTCGTAGTAATCTAAGCTTGACTGGGAGAACACACTCACACAACCACACACAGGCAAACACACAGCTAATAGACAGGTAGAATGAACCATAAAGGAATAAAGGCATCAAGAAATGTATGGCAGGCATAGCTGACACCCTTTGTTGACAGTCACCATACACACACACACACACACACACACGCACAAAATTACTTCCTTTTCTTTTTATCACCAAAGTTAGATATTGGAGAGCATTCGTAAAAATGTCACTTAAATGTGATCCATTTGGACAGCTCACATTGCTTAATGGGGTAGGAAATTCATTTTTCCTGCTGTAGAACAGACACAGTGGATGATGTGATTCTATGCAAAATATATGAAGCCATTACTAGAAAAACGCATGAGTTTCAATAGTTGGAGGGAAAAAAGTATCTCATTGCATGGAGGGTATCCCTATTCTTTACCAGGGAGTGTCTCTGTCTCTCTCTCTCTCACACACACACACACACACACACACACACACACACACACACACACACACACACACACACA
>JAUBNQ010000013.1:6733789-6746914 GCA_032353495.1 Ctenopoma kingsleyae
TTAATTAAATTTGGCTTATGGATCTGAAACAAGATGTCCGGAATGCCACCCTGGCATCTGGAAAACTTTAATGGGTGTTTTTGATCATTTCCAGACATTTTATAAACCAACTAATGTAATCAAGAAAACAACTGGCATATTTACTAAATAAAATAATCATTAGTTGTGAGCCTTGTCAACATAAAACAGCATTTTTGCTTCACAGTTGTTGTTTGCACACACTGTATTTGCCATCTAGTTCTGATCAAGCATTTACATATAAACTAAAATTTGAGTCACCTTATGTATAAAGGTAACCCTGTCTGCTAAAAAGGACATACATACATATGCAACTAAACTGCCAATGCAGTTTCCTAGAGGAACATAAAAACCTTCAGTAAAGTCTTACCTAAAAACGGAGAGCATACAAAGTGCAGGACTGTCACCGCCCCCAGACTCAAGTTCCACTCCTGAGCCCCAAAGTGTGGTTAGGCTTAGGCAAGAAAAGAGAAATATTATGGTTTGATTACAGGTTAATAAACATTGTATGTGAAGTGACTTAATTCCTTTTCTCTGTTAAGCCAGACCATAATCTTTCTCTAACCTTAACTAAGTGGTAAGTGTGCCTAAACACTACCGTAAAAAAGTTTAATTGGCAAGTAATAATTTAATGGGCAAAAACACATTGTGTGGAAACATTTTACAGATATGTTCAGTATAAGTGTATTTGTAATTTGTAATTTACATTCATTGTTTACACATTCTTATAGAGAAGAGTACACAACACACAAGACCAAGAATTCTGGTAAATGAAGTATATGTCAGCTTTATCTTCGAGCTTCTTCTTAACTTTGAAGAGAATGAAATAATTTAGAACAAACAGCTCAGTTACACAGTATACCTAATCAGTTGTCCACTCTGATTTGGGAAACACACAGACACACTACTTTTCACCCCTTCCTACAAAAGGCAGGACTTGAATGCAGCTGAGCCAATAGAATGCCCCTTCACACAAAGTATGCAAAATAGCTTTCTAGTCATGTACATAACTGCTCAAAAGAGGAGCAAATGGAACTCACTTCATTTTCAAAGATCCAGCCTCACCAATAGTCTCACAATTAGAGTAGTCACGGCCTACATCCATCAGTACTTCATTTGATGCCACACAGCTTCCAATATAACTGTGGTGCAAGAAACAGAGAGATTTGTGGATATCTAAATTGCTAAAGCAGAAACCTGTATAAACAGCGGTAATTACCGGGCCATTGACAGTCTCTCAGTGTTGTGCTCATTCTGCCACAGCCGCAGTGATTAAAATGAATCCTCATCGACTTCTCCATTAAAGCGCTGGCAGGAGCGATCCTGTGACCTTTCCCCATTGATTGAACATAACAATCACAATTCAATTGTAATGCAAAGAGAACATTTGTTATAATGTACATGAGATGCATGAGCCATTTCCTGGGAGCGGGGAAGGGTAATCAATGGAGTGACTCTTGGCGTGATGCAAGGAGAATGAGGCTGTGTTTGCAGGCCCTAATTCATACAGCCTGAAGTGTATGATGGAGGCCAATGATATGCATGTAAACGCTCTGATTTCTCCATGGTCATTGTTCAATAGGATAACAACAAATCCTAATTTCTCTGTCCATATACACCGACAGCTCAATGCTGCTATGATTGGCAATGGCATATATGTACACACAGCTTGACACACTTCTGATTCAATCAAAGATCAAAGTTTGAATCATGAGTCATGTCACGTGGTGTTATCTCTTTCAAATTATGTCCCACAGAACATCAACTGCCATCTCTCGAGAGCAGTGACTTTATGTAATGTATAACTTAAGACACAAGTTGCAGTTGCCATGAAACTGGTAGAATTACTAAGCAGAAGGCCGAGTACCCATATAAACCAAATATACCATTGAAAATGCAGCTATATTGTCTGTTCTAATGACAGTCAAGCAAGGACAAGCTTGTAAAAGCATAATTACTAATGATTAGCTAAACTCAAGCTAGTGAAACCACAACTTGCACAATCCATGCGCCACAGAAAAGAAAAGCACAAGAGGCATAACAACCCATCGCCGTTCAGTCCCACTTTAAAAGCTGCACTCGATCATGTCTTTCAAAAACTGTCTTGTGAAGAGTGTATGCGAATGATGTCCTTAAGGGATTTCTTTTTAGAATCAGGAGATTATAGTTTACACGGACATTAAACAGATTAAACCAGCCAGCTCTCTAAAGGCAGTTTATCTAATGGAGAAAATGTGGTATGCTAATTGAGAATTTCTGATGGTAAAATTATATTTAAACCCCTCTCTCTCTCACTCACACACACTCTCTCTCTCTGTTAAAGGATTTTAGTTTAGTTTGATGAAATCAAATGGCTAATCACAGCCATAAGCTGTGCAACGTTAGCTGAGTCAAACAGTGTTTGCCATGCTAAAAGGTAATTGTCCCAGAAAACTTCATCGATGACAGATTCAATTCCATTTAGTAAATGTTTAATAAATGCTGTACAAACAGGCAGGCCTATCTTACTGTGCTTAGAAAACAAAGGGAAACTTTAATTGCTTTAATCATCTCTAGCTTTGACATTGTTATTGGCCTTAAAAATAGCAGTTAACAGAAACTGTCCTGCTGAGGAAATTGAACCACATTTGGAAAACGATCCGCAATTAAGATAGGGGCATCCCGAGCAGCTAGGTCCAAGCAAAGTATTGTGACTAGGAAAAACATTCCCAGTCATACAAAGCTATTCAATTAACAGAAGGACCTAAGGAAAACAACCTCCCTATTATGTATCACTTACTTTAATCAGATTGAAAGCGATTGTATCCCTTTTTTGAAAATCCCTTAACACAAACATGTTAATTAACAGATAGGAGGGTGGAAAGATGTATTTTTCATTAGTGGGTGAAATAATGTTCCCCTTTAACATCAAGGAAAATCAACTGCTTACTGCAGTTAAACCAGTCAGCGGTGTAAATTCCCTGCCAGCATTTTTATTTAAAACCTCATTAATGTGTTTCAACCCAGCATAGCTGTACCTTTAATCTGCACTAAAAGGAAATAATGCGTTTCCTGCTTTATTTACCAGCCTTACTTAACAAGTGTTCCTGTACAATTAGAATTGTTAATAGATCTGGAAACAAAAGGACTTTGAAGGTGGGAAAGTGCTGACATTATTTCACGGGGGAAAAACACTCTTGAGAAAAAAGATCTGCTGTAAATGTAGTTTCCTGAAACCCAGGCACACTGCAATGTTGGTCTCTCTCATTAGAAATGCCATGCACAGGACATAAATCAAGGCCCGTAAAACATTTCATTGCCACACAACACTAAATTACACACTTGCTGGTTTGCCACACTGATTGTGTTTAAACATTGTAATTTTACTTTATTCCCATTAAATCTATGCTAAGTTTTACAATCAATAAACAGAGTATCTGTAATAAAAGTTAATAAATGTCAAAATTTGCATGTGGAAAAAAAACAGCCTGCTACATTTTTGCAAATATCAATCTATGAACCTTTCAACATTTTGTCAAACAAAATGCTAATTGTACCTTTAGGAATTTAAAAGACAAGTGACAAGAAATGAGATGCAATGTCCTCTGGAATCAGGAAATCGGCAAAGCTGGAATACATTAAGTGTGAGGCCAAAGCAAAGTGGAGCAGATCTGTTTAGGTACAGATCAAAGGAAACAGTTACAATTAGCAGTCAAAGGGTATACAGTATATTTGTGTAATAAATTGTAATAGTGTGGTTTAAAGTAATTTAAGTAGTAAAACATAAACTATTTGACCATTTTGCTTGTTAGGTTCTTTCTGTATCACTTAATCATCTCATCGATTTTCTCTACTTATAATTATTATTGAATTATACTGGTAAAAGATACATGGAACTGGTCAGGGCCACTGGTCATGAGAAATCTGATTACAAGTTATGTTACAAAAGTAGGATTGGGAGTAACAGATTAATAGTATCAGGTGGACCTTTTGTTGACAAAAGTACTTTATCTTAGTTGATGACTAAGATAGGTCACTGATGGCTAAATAACTACATATCAAGCGCTATAAATCAATGAAAACCCTTATGATACTTTATGAACTAATGATCCCCCAGCCAAGTTTCTGTCTCCTGATACAGTTTGATCCAAGTTATTGGCCAATACAGATGACTTATCTAACACCAGTGTTTTGTTTTAATTTAAAATCTGTATATTTTATTTCTTAATTGAAACTATTCATTTGTGCTTAAGATGACAGGCTGTAATATTTCTTTCTTTCAAGAGTATTTCAAGAGATTCGGTAGGTTAGGTGTGTATATATTTATTACATTGTAAGTAACAGATTTTTTGGCAGTTCCAGGAGAGTGAACCAAGCTGTGAACACAATCACCTGCAGCACAAACGTTTTCGGAGTTGTGTTTTTGGCCACCTGGTGAAAATAGAGTAAGTATAATAATTTCTATATACCGTATAAGACTCTACCTTTAATTTCCAACAGTGGCATGGACAGGTATGCATCATCTGCAACAATTGAAGTGTTGTGCAAGCCCTGCTCTTGTTCACGTGCTGCTCTCTGATACCCATCTACAGCAGCACACAGACTTCTGTAGAAGAAGAAAGAAGCAAAGCTAAATGTTACAGTTTTGTCTAAACACTTTCAGTATGTAAATGTTGTGCAGTGTATGTGCTGAGTTCTGCTTGATTTTATGTTGTTTTGGTCTTTATAAATATGAGTTGTCTTATTATCAATAAACGTTGGAAGGCGGCAGAGAAAGAGTTGGGTCTTGGTTCCATCCAGTAAATGGGCCAATCACCAACGAAGAGTCGTAAATAGCATGGGGGTTAGCCACCTGCACAGTAAGCATGAATCAGCCTATATAATGCTCCACCATGTTCACAAGATAGTCACCAGCATTTTAATATTGCTCATGTCTGGCCAACAGTATGAGACACAGTCTGTATCAGAAGTGATACTGATCCATTATTATCATTAACGTGAACCCCAGCAAACTCCAAATTACCCTGCTGAAAGACAGGGTAAATAGAAGATGCTCCTCCCTAATCCATCAGCATCTACAGGTTGTAAAATTGAAGGGAATCAGTCATTTGAAGCCATTGTTAGTGTGTCACATTGATCATGTTCTTCTTTATTTATCATTATCATGGTATAATACTGATATTAGAGTGCAGGATATGATCCTAGAATTTGATATTATGATCTTGTGCAAGAAGTCATTCTTCATTTTCGTACCCAAGCTATAATAAATCAAAAAGTCTTAAAGCAGGACAACTATAATATCTCTCAGTTTGCAGTATAGGTCACTATGCTCTGCTGACGTACTAAACTATGCATCCAACAACAATGATTATTCATGTCATTCTTCAAAGGTCCTTGAGAGGATCTCAATGCAGCAGCAATTCAACCTTTCATATTAATTCAAACTTGGCTAAGACTGTACCATCTGGGCCCTTGTATTTGATGATTAATGCCAAATAGTTGATTCATATGTGCAATTGTTAGTTTAATAAACAAGGATTTCAGAGTTAAATGGCACATACAAATGCCTGGCATGAACTCATTCGCAGTATCTAATATCTGTTCTTTGCAATAAAGCCTACACATAATTGCTTCACCACAACTATTTCCAAATACACAAATGTAGGGATTTTGTGATTAACATAATGTGTTTCTTCCAGAGGGAAAATAATCCTACAATTCTAAAATGCCTTCAAACATATGTACATAAGATTCTTTATTTGGGCTAAATTAACTTACTACTGGTACAGCATGATTAACATAGGCATAAAAAATAATTACTGTTCATCATTGTACAGATTAAGCATCAACAAACTTTTCCCTTTTAAAATTATGTTTGTACTAGACATTACAGCTTGGCCAACAAAATTAACTTTGTAATCCTTCTCTTGCTCACATTCTTGCAGTCTATTTCAATGTCACAGCACGTGCTGCAGAAATAAATGAAGGCATTAGGGCTGCTGTTAAAATTCCACCATGACACGAACGCACCACACAACAGTGACCTCTACAGGAACACCGAACACATCAACAATCTACTGCATGGTCCTGTATCTATTATACTTTTCTGCATGTTTTAGACATTTTCTGGTAATGGATCTCAAAATTGACATATAAAGTCTTTAAGTGATATGATTTTGTTATACTAAATGAAATTATTTGTCTTTCCTATAGTCAATGATGTTATGTTATACACAGTATTTTTACATAACCAACCAGCATTAAGTTGCTCTTATGAATGCTTTGACTTACTGTATAATACATATCATAATTATTCCTTATTATTTGGAATCTTAAGATCTGGATCAAATAGTGTCTATGGATGTGCAAATGTTCATAGTAGTTATACAATTTACAAAAAAAAAGTATGTTCTATATATCCTGGTTTTACTAAAAGCTGCATGTAGCGGCAGATTGAGATGAAGACAGAAAAGATAGAAAAGTGTATTGCAAACAGGTGAGGCTACTGATTATCAAAAAAGCTATGCTCTCACACAGTACAACCCCTCTGCTTTTAGTTGAAGACAAAAAGAGTGCAGAGAAGTGTCTTTATTGTGGTAGATGAAGAATGAGAGGGTGCCAAGCCACACAGACCGCAGCCAAGTGCAGGATCACAGAGGAGGAATGAATGATGCTCAGATAAGGGACAAAGTAAAGAGGGCAGACCAAACAGGAAAACTAAGAAGGGAGAATGTGCATGGCATTGCCTTCACGAGCAGGAAAATGTGCTGATACAAATATGTTGCATTTTCTGTTGCTGTTGTTCTGTTGTGTAATATATGTTTTTTTTTTTTGCTGAATAAGTAATCACTGAAAATCAGGGCATAAATAGAACTGTGAAACAAGGAGACAAATGCAAATCTCTTACAATGCAATGATTACATCTTAAATTATATTATGACATTGTAAACAAATCCTTTAAGGTTTGACATCAAGTTCCTGTTAGTTTTACAGCTAACATAAGACAGTCTTGTATTAAGAAATCCTACACCCAAAACACTATCAGAGTCTAATTCATTGCTTCTTGGCCCAAGGCCCATCTGTCCACCAAATTCTGTACAAATCTGTTGAGGTTTTGAAATATCACACTGACAGAGAGGCACAAAATTAACTAACTAGGTGGAAACATGTAACTTCTTTAGTGGAAGCAATAAATCTGGTGTAAACACTTTTACTACAATGTGATGCATCTATAACAGATTTTTTAGAGTGGACACTTTCATTAGAAATAAATGAACTACCATTGATGAGCAACACATTTGACAGTTAAATTGTGACAACAGGGGATAAAATATGCAGTTGTTATGTGGCTGTACTAACAGTACAATTGCAGCCTTAAAATGTAAAATTAGTAATTGAGAACAGGGCCAGAGTAGCAAAAAAATGGGTAATCTGCCTCTTCTCCCACACAAGGGACCAGGAAAACACCGGCTATGTTGTACCCCCCTTTCCTTTTTACCCAAGTTCTCCTTTATGTATTCAAATTCACTTCAGCAGCATAAAATTCTCCCAAGAGACAGCATTGTCCTCCTGCTTGTCCCCTGGGCTTCCCCTCTCTCGGTAACATATCTTCACTCCACACAATTTAGCCCTACACCTTGCATACAGACTTTTTCCTATGTACCTTTTTTTTAAATAGTACAATGCAATCTAAAGAAAATTAATGAAAGTGCTTTTTAAAAGCAACCACTGAATGCACATAACGTTTAAACGTGTTTTTAGAGTTCTCAGTTTTTCACTAGAACAGTCTGAAACAAATGCACTGAGTAGCTTTTCACTGTTCTTACCCCCTGAACAATAATCTCTGTTGTGTTATTATGTGTGAAAATAAAAGGTACACACATTTTCCCTCACTCTGTCTCTGCCGTATTTAGGAAATGTGGCAACAGAATAGAATAGCAAATTTTACACTGATGACTGAGTTGTAATTGCAGTTACAAATGTAAGAACACTATAGTTTCATAATAACGCGGTCCAAATGCTTCAAAAGGCGCATAGGTTTGCTCTAGTGAACTTGAATGAGTGGTCCTTGGTGCATAAAGTAAGCATAAGGCCAGCTCTATAGCAATGAGGCTTTACTGAATGTAATGAAAAGCCTAAGGCATGAGAGTTACTACATTAATAGAGTGGATGACTAACAGACAAAAATACTAAGAAGTGTAAAAGAGCAAATGAAAAGGAACAGTAGTGACATGAAAAATTATTCTGGCTTATAATTAAATGGTTTCTCATTAAACTCGTGATCATACGATTTTAGTCTAAAGATAAAGATTTTAAGAAAAAAAAATAAATGAATGTACGACAGCAGGGTAGACTTTCTCTCTGGTAAGGGGTTCTGCCAGAAGCTCTCACCACAGACAAATCATCACATAAACCACTTTGTGTGAGTGATTCCAAAGTATTCACAATATTATCATATCTATTCACTGCTAGCATGATGCAAATAGGCTCAATGACATGCTTGCCTCTACAAAACTATCCCACAGGGTTCTAATAAAACAGTACAATTTCCCACTCTCCATTCTCCCTCAGAAACATACCAGTCTGAAGGCCTGTGATCTGCTACAGACAAAATGAGACGCAGCAGCTACAACAGAACTGAGACACAGTCAGAGTATTCCCTGTGCTCCTTGAATAGATAATGCTTTTCCTTCACATTCCTTTATTCTTTCAAAAAGAATGCATCAGAGGCCAAATATTAATTCTTCTCGTCATACGGAGGAGCTACGCAAGTGGCATACTAGGATGGGCTTTTGAATGATTAAGAGAACACATAAAGGGTTTCTGGTGGCGCTTTGAACTTTCTGCAGAGTTCTGAGCACTCTCAACTTATTCCCCACTCTGCAGGAGACTTGATGTTAAAAGACAACATTAATGAAATCTCTGTAACAGGTAGAGACAGACGGATTAATGCAATCTAAACACAGCAAGCCTCACAGAACTGGCTCTGGCTAGCAGGTGACTAGGGAAGCACTTTTCCCTCTCTTTTCCTCTTTTCTCCCACCATGAATCTCCTTTAAAGAAATGCCAATAGAACTGATTGCCTAATTCTCTATTCTCTCCCTCCCTCCCCAGGTCCATGAAGATGCACGTGTGGGGGAATCACTTCAAGGAATGACATTGACTGGGCAAGTGCTGACTTGCACCACTGTTTGTCTTTTGATGTGAGAGATCAAATCAATGTATACAGCGCTCTCTGAGCAATGTGCAGGGAGATTAGCATTAGCCCGAAGGTGTCTGCTTGCCCTCAATCATTAGCGTTTACATCTGACTTTCCAAATAATCAGGATTTACTCAGTGCTGTTGTGCTTCACATTGATAGGTGCAAAAACAGAATAACATTTAAGACAGAAGGTAATGTAAGGCTGACATAATAAGACTTAACACCTACATAAGCCATAGCCACTGACTGACACTGACATTTGTTATTGGTGTGAGCTGTGTTATTTGTCACTGGTCTGGTGTGCAATGGTGCCTTCACATGGAAAATACCACGATGAGATCTCCTGAGTGCTTAAGTCAGATGGATTGAATGCTCTTGAACACTGATAAAGGTTGATTTCAGGTTGTGCCAACATTATTGTGGCCAAACTAATGCAGAATAATTGTCATATTTTGTCCTGTCAAAATCCAAAACAATGACATATTTAATGCTGTAAAGTTTAGCTTTGCATCAGAGAGGTGAGCATATTATATCAATATTTCAGTATATTCAGATTTATATTTAGGTATACTTTATGACAAATACACCCTAACTGCCTTGTCAGTGTTAAAAAAGAAGTACTGAAACAATAATTGTGTAAAGAAACTATTAAGGGATGCCACTTTGAGATTAAAAAGGCATTAAGATCTTGGCAGTGCATATCTGCCACATTTGAATTCATACTGTTTGCCTGTAACTTCATGCTAATGATCAAAGTTGAGGGGGGAATCTCCTGAGTGCAAGTTATGAAGATGAGATGAGGAGAGAGAGGGAATGGGAGAGGGAGAGAGAAACTGCTTTGCTACCATGCTTTGAACACTTTTACACTTTCCAACAAGCTTTGTTTTTTAATTGGCTGAAATTAATCTTAGGGATGTAGATGCCTGATTTGCATTCATTAAAACCCAACCAAAAGAAGTCATGCTTAATTCCAATCAAATTTGCTTAATTATGCATGGCGAGATATTCCCAAATGAGCTGTGGATTTTTGTTAGACCCTTTTTTTGTTTCCTATAGCAAATAAAATGTAATGAAGCTGTCTTTTTGTGTTTTACTGAATGTTGAGGAGCATATGAGGAGCACCTTGAGCCTGGGCTGAAAACAATATTACTGCTAAAGTAATTATAAGAATCTGCATTTTTCATTGTTAATTGTGGATGTCAGCATCATTAATTTTAATTTACGGCAGGCAATAAAATTAAGAATACTTTGTGCTGATGTTTTAAATCATGCCTGTGAAGGGGACACATAATGCAACTTAAATCTCAAGTAGATATTGATTGGGGTGGATGGTCTTTTCTATGAATCTTAAATAGGCAGATGCTGGGAATCTGCTTGAGACTTCACTTTTATGAGTTAACTCGAGCACCAGATAGCCCAAGTGCAATACAATTAAAGAAGTGTCAGTTTATGCAGACATGCATACGTGCACGTGCGCGCACACACTTAATCAGAAAACTGCATAACAACAGAATGATGATAACCAGATAACAGCCAACAACTCATAGAGGAGCAAATTCAACAAAATATAATCAAAGCATGACTACCTTCTTCACTGAGAGTATAAAATGAGAATACACCTACATATTCAAAATGAAATAAACCTGCATTGTGCTACCTCTTCTCAACAGTTTGTACTTGTTTTGATATTTTGACAGTAATATTAATTACATTGTTGGATACTGTCAAACTGTACAGACAGAATCAAAGCAGAGTGGAGGAGTTTGAGGTGCGGGACTGTACAGTACGTGGTCTATGGGGGATGACATTATGTGTTTCTGCTCCAACACTTGATTTATAGCTTCATTTGGACCGCGCTTGTACGAAACACATCCTGCTGCTGCAGGAGCTTTAGTGCATTGTAGTCTGAAAACAAAGGAAGAATAAAATTGATCTTTTTGGACACACACAAAATCAATGAATGGCTATTTCCTGTTCCATGGCATGTTAGTCCAACTGACTTGCTCAATCCTTGAACTTTCCTTGTGTCCTCACTGCTGGACAGGAAAGGTCTTCAGAGTTCAGTGGAAACTTAGGATGATGTCATTTCAAATTCTTTGGATCACAGAATTTCTCTGGTTTCATCCTATGAAGAAAACATTAAAATACCTTCTGTTTGCCTTGTTTGTTTGTTTTTTCTAATGAGCTTAATCCATGTTTTCAATTTGTATTCTGTTAACTTTTGTAGCAGGCTATGCAATTAAATAATAATGAGGTAACTGTGACAGCCAAAGGAAAAAAAACGCCAAACAAACCTACTCATAAGTGTATTGTCTTGAAATGTGTCAACTGGTTTGGCTAAATTCAATGTGCTCGGCTATTGTTCCAGAGGATGTGTTTGTACCTGTTGTGCAGTGCATTCTGTTCTCCAACAAGGTGATTGTGTTTCCAGCACAAAAAGACTCGACAGTGATGTTCAATTGTTCTATTTCAGGCTGGCTGTTAGCCAGTGGCTCCTTCATGACACATGGAGCTGGTACACTATCAGCTCCCCTCTTCTCTTCCTGTCTGCTCTCCTGGCGGTGACTGAATCAAGTCACTCTAATGCAACAATGATGGTGATTTCACTTTGCTTATCGAGGCGAGTAAGTACTTAAGCAGCTGCTTGTACTTTGATCCAATTTACTTCCTGAATGTGTGCTTCCTCATGCACAGTAAACAGGCCTGCCTAAACTGTCATCAGTTCAAAGCCAAGGCAAATAGTTCACATGATTATTGTTTGCTTATTTTTTTGTTCTGCTTTGTACAGTAGCTCTGTTAACAAAAGAAAATTAGCTTAAGTGACAGGTCCTCTCAATATGGGGAATATTTCAGGTATCAATTTGTACTTTATGGCAATGGCTGTAATTCAATATTGCCAGTAAAGCTCTTGAGGTTCAATGGGAAAGCCATAAGTTGAATACCACAACCTTTAACATCATTGTGTGCTTGACTTATCCCCAAGGACAGGACAGATAAAAGATGATCAGTAAGAAAATTGATAGCACTGATTTAATAAACATCCTCAAAATGATTTCTGTGACCTGCAGGTAGCGCAGCAGTCACTCGTACTTCTCCTGGGTTAAAGAATCAAGTGAGATGATTCATTTGAGTGACTGAGGTAGTTGAGTTTGATGGATCATTCCTAAAAGCATCATTGCTAATCTTCAGCTCCTCTTTTTTAGGTTATTCACAGATCAGTGAGTTTTCCGGCTAATCCTGAACCTGACGCTGCTCTTGTCTGTGTACATGGTATTCATCATACTCTGACAGGGAGAGTCCTTCAGACGACAAATAACCTTCAGAGAGGGGAGGCAGGCAAGCAGTAGGTGTGCAGTTATTTTGGATACATTTCACAGTGGAGTAAGAAAGCTGCATGGGGAGATGTATGGTGTCCTTGTTGGGTGCAGAGAGATGGACCCCTCTCTGTTTCCTAGCATAATCATTCTGAGCCTCAGCCATGCCTTCGACAACTCAATCAGACAGCCCTCTACCTGTAAAGTGGCTGGGTTGATTTGATTGCCATTTTTATTGGATCCCGGTCACATAAATCAAACCAATGGGGACGGCTATACAGACGTGACCACTCGTCATTCGCTAGTAGCCTTGGAAACATTGTTTCGGGGGCCGCGTGGCTGTCATCAGAGGTAAATCAGGGGTCTGAAGTTTCTTTCCTCCAACACAGGAGCATGGAGTTAAATCATCTTGAAAATTGATGTCACTGTGCCCAAGTGTTTTCACCTATCCCTTGGATAGAGTCCCATCAACTGGTGACAATGTCAGCACTTTTACCCTTCTCAAAAACGGATGTTTCCTGTCTTCAGGCCTACAGACCTGTTGTGGCTGATAAGAGCTGTTAAAGTTTTGACCTTTTTCATTACAGATTCTTGTCTGCTTGTTTAATGTGT
>JAUBNQ010000013.1:6747014-6776200 GCA_032353495.1 Ctenopoma kingsleyae
GACCTGTTGTGGCTGATAAGAGCTGTTAAAGTTTTGACCTTTTTCATTACAGATTCTTGTCTGCTTGTTTAATGTGTTTTGCTGTTAATCCAAATGAACTACAAACTTTTTAAGGTTTAACCAGCAAATATGCAATTAAACTTTCAGTAGTAAATTAGTTGCCAATCTCTGATTTATACAGGAAAATCTGGATCAGTAGGTAGAATAGTTGTATGTGCCGCTGTTCAACAATAACCTAGTGGGGATCAATAATGTCATTATTATTATTATTATTATTATTATTATTATATCTTGCCCCAGTTGGATTCAAAACAACTGTATCAGACAGCCAGGCGTATTTGTATTGTGTGAGTAATGTATCCTGTAAAATAAAGTAGTCCTCCTTTCTAGGTGGTAAGCTCCAAGACCTTGTCTTTGAAACTTAATAGTGTTCCTCACTAAGCATTGTCTGGTGAGCTTTTTGATTCAGTGTGAACTGATTAAGTCTATCATGTCCACCAGCGCTTACAGTGGGAACATATTAGATTAAATACAGGTAGCTAATTTCCTCCTCTGCATGGGTGAGTGGGAGTATGAATGAAAGTGATGTAAAATTAATTTAGACCTCTAAAATTTTGATCACGCCAAGGCTATTTTGGTTCTCATGATGACAAGTAATAGGAGGTTGTTGCTTTCTAACCTCACAATATTACCACGTTTGCCTATAGGGCTTTCAGGATCAATTTCATTCAGCATAAATATCACTTGATCTGTAAAACAAATTAGAAATAATAAAAGCCATAAAAATGCACCCAAGCTCTATTGAGATGTCCCTCCTAGCCATGTGTCAAGACTGAAGACATTAATGATACACGCAGGAGAGAAAATTACCATCTAGGATACGTCCAAACCAGTAAACTGGTAAACAAGCTGGCCGTTAGGAGTGGGGATGATTTGAATCAACAAGGGTGAACAGATATGGATACTAGGCGCATTAGTGTTAATAGGAATAGATTATGGAGGGATTTCGTGGAGTGACCTTCAGTGCACTAATTGAAATAGTATTCCGAGTCAG
Organism: Ctenopoma kingsleyae; assembly: GCA_032353495.1. Classification (NCBI taxonomy): domain Eukaryota; kingdom Metazoa; phylum Chordata; class Actinopteri; order Anabantiformes; family Anabantidae; genus Ctenopoma; species Ctenopoma kingsleyae. The sequence continues at coordinate 6,748,069 of JAUBNQ010000013.1, forward strand.
CAGTGGAGTAATCAACTTAAACACAGAATCATAAATCATCATGAATAGCGCTGTCACAACCAAGCCATTAGCCTCGTGTTTTTTCCCCAGCAACCTCATGAAAATATCTGCCACACCGATCCGTAGGTTAATAGGAACAGAAATGGCATTTAGAGTCTATTTGGATCAAATGTACTATGAGCCTGAAAGTAGAACTTTGCTAATTTGCAGGTAATGTGAATTGATGTAGTAAGGGTTGAAGATAGTTCAGGCAACGAGTCAACAAAATAACTGGAAGAAAAAAAAAAGCAAGAGCTTGATAAAGTCTCAATGCTGCTTTGTGACAACTCTTCTCATATGTAAGCAAGGGGTCCAGTAGTGGCTAGATATGTTATCAGGCAGGGGTTAGGTAATCATGTTTGCTTAGTGTAACCTTTGTCTTTTATTATTAATTATGGCTGACAAAAACACAATAAATAGAGCCACACTTGCTCTTTCTAAGAAGCGACTTGGGTGATCATTGCATAATTCACAACAACATTGTGTCTGTGTGCAGCATTGCAGGTTGTTAGTACCTACACTTTTTATTAGCTCTAACCCACATTATGCAGGTTTAGTTACTTATTATTACTTAATGCCACATGTATTTCAAGTATCGATACAGCGTGCTTTGTCAAAGTTTACAACATCTATATTAATATCAACAAGTGCCCTCGCAGCAAATAGCTTTTTAATTGCAACCAAAGTGAATGAATTAGATACTAAACAGTCTGTTAGCGTCAGTAAAACGTCTTTCACACAACAATACCCAGCAAACTTGTCAGAAATGCTGATAAGAGGGCCGATCCTGAGCGCTTACACGGCATTAATCAAATAGCAGGTCTAATTAAAAGCGCTTTAAACAAAGCTTTTTTTCTAAATGTTGCTCAGGTATGGCAATAATTTTTGATCAGCCAAGCCTGGAAGACAAATAATTAGAACTGCCACAGCGGCCTGATGAGTGATGTCAGCATCTCCGAGTGACCTTCCCCCGCTAATTAATTTTCATTCCAGGGAAAAAAGACCCTGTTGTTGCACATTATTAATTGAGTTCATGAAAAGATGCACCTGATTAATTTTTGTTGATAATACTTGTCATTCTGGCCGCCGTTCGTAATCATTTTATGGGTTTTCATCTTAGTGTTTTTCAAAGTTGATCTAAGTCATCTTTACTGGAGATTAATTTGTCCAAAGCAGAGCTGCCCTGTCCCAAGAGACAGCACGGCTTCAGTCTATCACACTTAGATGCCTGGTGAACACATGGTTTCTATATATCATCATTTGTTTATTCTTATTTATCCAAACACTATTTTTATGTGCACATTGTGAGAGTAAATGACAAGTGTACTTAAATACTTAAATATTATCAGTATTTAAGCACAGTTGTCACTTACTCTGGCAATTATTATTATTATTACTACAGGACAGTCATTTTTTTTTACAGATATTCAGGTACAGTATAATTTCCTACCAGGACTTCTGCAGTTCTTCCCAAAGGTCTGCTGTGCTGGTTAGGCAGTGTTTCTGAACTCTTCATTCAGCGTCTCCCACACCAGCTTGATCAGGTTCAGATTGATTGATTTAGCCATTACAAGAGTTGTCCAGCAGCTACTTTCTTCTCCAAATTATTCTCACACAACTGGGAAGAATGCTTAGGATCACTGTCATCACCATGCTGATTGACAATCCCATTGCCAAAACATCCCCAGATCACCATGATTCCACCTCCACACTTCATTGATGATATTAGGCAGGCCTATGTCATTTTTTCATTATTTCTGTATCTGAGCTCTGTAGTGTATGTTCTTCACTTAGATCCAAATATCTCACACTTAGACTCCAGTCCACAAGACTTGGTTCCAGTCATCTAAAGTTCACTCTTTGGCCCACTGCAACCTTTTCTTCCAATTGGTCAACATTAGTACGGTTTTAACTACCCAGCTCTGCCCACAAGACCAACTGACCTGATTCTCCTATGCACAGTTACAGTGTCAGCTTCTCTCTTGTTTTCAGCTATGCAGCCAATTCAAGAGCAGTGAGGTATCCATTTCTCAAGGGGGACAATCACAAGTACTTGTCATTTTGAACAGACTTCCACTGCATCTTCTGATTAAATCCAGTTGCAGCATGTCTCTGGAGACTATATTGTACACTATTTAATGAAATCTTAAATTACTTAGCTATACTGTATGACATAAATAATAAGCTTTGAATCTCAAGACAAGTATAAACTGGTGAGTTTCTTAAAAAAGCTGTTTTTGTTTTGGTCATTTTTATTTTTAATTTGCACTGAAAATGGTCAGTTCATTCCTCCTCTGGAGGAAAAGCTTAATTTAAACTCAAATTATTAGTTTACTGGACATGAACTTATTTTAACATGTTTTAACAAGTGGTAATGCATACATAATCATTTTTATAATATAAGTGGTCCTGGAATATTATTAAATGTAATCTGGTATCAGACTATACAAGCCTCAGACTGTGTTAAAAATGCAAGTGAAAAAGGAATGCTAGACAATCCAGGAAGCTCCATTTGAGCAATATACAGTAGATCAATGAGTTTGAGAGCTTATCAGATGCCAAAACACTGTAAGAGGTTTATAATACTGTGAGACTGAACTTGATCCCAAGGTAAACTTTAGAATAACCCCTTTCAAATTACACTGAATTGTGGCAAGAGCTGGACCAGGTTCAACTTTACTACAAAGATGACCTTGCATTTCTCTGCTGTGCCAACACAGTGGCCCCATCCTGGTTTATATTATGATGGAGTTAAGGAGGAAGCCAGCACTGTGTGAAACTGATGTGCCGGTACAGTCCATACAGCTTTTTTTCCCGAAGCAGACTCTGCTTCTACCATCTATTGTATGATTTGGCATGCCTATCAGATATCAGAGACAGTAAAGACTCTTCTTCAGAAAATGTTAATTATTAAAAGTTACATTCAGTAGCTTTTCTGATTAATCTGCTATAGTGAGAGTTTTGCTCTCTAAGTCAACAACTTGAGTGAGAAAACCTTTTTTATCTCAAAAAGTGTTACCTTGACTTGAGGTTTACTTGTCAGATCATTTTGGGAATTGGAGTCATTTGCCAACACTCTCCAACAAGGTGGAATGGATGTGCCGTACTGACAAGGATCAGCAGTCACTTTGGTCAGAAAATCCCAAACACTGCAAATTGAGAGCATATTGTCCCATTAGGTTGTTAGTATAACCCACATCAGGCATTACTTAGATTTAGCTCTACTTTCAATCACTTTGATCATAATAGATGTAAATACAATCACATACCACTAAACATGTACATACTGTAATTAGTAAATGATTAGGAAAATGTCTATCCCTTAGATGAATGAATGAATGATAAATGATTTCTGGACACTCTGGACACTGGATTATGGCAAACACAGAAATCAAACTAATAAATTATTATACAACAATCTTTCTAAATAATTTGCCTACACCTTAATTCAGTGTGGTTGCAAATATAGGTTAACAATTGCTCTTTAAGTCCTTTGCAAACATAGGCAAAGAGCCAACTAGTGTCTTATAGTCATTTGAGCTTAACCTAATTTGAAGTAATTAAATTCACTGTTAAATGTATTCCTCAATAAAATTTTATAAAAACTGAGCAGTAAGTTCTAGTCCATTCTAACTCTAAAAAATACAGCAGGGACAATGTCATGGTAATTATTAAATTTCTACCAGTAACATGCTACTGGACTGTCACTTTACCATTACAGCATAGTTCCTTAGTTCAGCAATAGCATGATACTTTATCTTTATCTGCAATCAATAAACTATTCCTGCAATATGATTATTGCTACTTTTCTCTACTTACTTTTCCCACAACAAATGAAGTGATGGTGAGCTGAAAAGCTGACAGCAAGCTTACTTTCACTGACAGTAAAATAGCTGGACTGTAAAATGTTTTTAAAATGTACTGGAAGTTGGCCTAAGTTTATCATCTATGTGTCATATCATATTGAATAAGCTTTCAGCAATCATCTGCCCTGAAGATCTGTGATAAACAAGCACAAAATATGGTGAAAAACAAAAATCACCTACATGCCAGAATTGTGGTGTAGCTGGTTCTGTTTTAGCATTTTTCTGAGGGTGTTGAAGTCCATTTATCCATGCATCCATTATCTTAACTGATTTTCCTGTTAAGGGTCGCAAGTGTTTTTACCAAACCATGACTGAGAAAGTCAGTGTGTTTGGAAGTAAAATAGGGCACACGCCATTACCTGAAATAAACCATGCTATTTTAATTTTACAGTATTCAATGCCTTGCATTACGTCCTATTAAGATTGACAACTTAGTGAATTTTTACTTTTTTTAATACACAATTACAATTATTAGACATTTCAGAACATGTCTTAAGTTAGGTTATCCACCTAAAAATATATTAGCAACACAGCAGGGTCAGCAAATTTACCAAAGTTAGCTTGCTAACTTTAACGTTAGCCTTTAGCTAACATTTCTATGCTGCATTAGCGCAGGTTAACGTTAACCAACCGTTTTTTTTAAGCTAACGCCATTTTGGCTAAGAGTGGCTAAAGGTATTTACGTGTAAGCTGTGGGAAAGCTTTACGCTGTTTTGTAGTTGTATGTTGTAAAAGCTAACACAAGATAAGACATTACAGCTAACATTTTATGGGTACCATTATAATGCGCACCTGTGGCGGCCGCTGTATTTAAATCCCTGCCCGGTGCAGATGGTTCCTCTGCTGGACAGAAAGACGCCCAACACCTCAGTGGTGGAGCGAGTCAAACACGAATCTAAACGTAAAGGTCAGAAAAACACTAACACACGATAATATGGCAAGTGGATTTAACATTTAACAGGTAGACAGGATTTACAATTAAGACGTATTTCCGGTTAGTCAAAAGTGAAATTTAAGATATCTGCCACTACAGTTTGACTAGTGAAAAGTCTAATAAAGGTATCGACTAGTCATAATACCAGTTTACACGTTTAAAAGATATGTCATTTATCTTTTTAGGTGTGTCAAAGTAAGATATTACTAGTCTAAATTCAGTTGTAGTCTAAATTCACTTTGGAGGGAAAAAAAACTGTCAAACAGATTGAAGTTAATTTATACAAAATTGTTGTAGATAATGAAAGTTTAGAATTTGAAAAAATGTATAATAATTGATCATTTCTAAACATTTGAATTTCTGAAAAAAAGCAATCATTATTCAATTTGACTAACATTTGAAAATATTTTTTGCATTTGTAGCCATAAACTGGGTGTTCATAATGGTTATAGTAAAACATGGTTTTCCATTATTAATCTTTCAATGCAGGTAAAGACAAATAGTTGTGATTTCTGTAAATAAACACAATGATGATGAGAATGTTATGTTTAATTTCTTGGCCCGTAGAATTAATGAAGGACCATAACTATCTTTGTATATATATATTTTTTAATGTCTTGTGAGTACATAATCCACAATTACATGCATCAGGAATGTTTTAGAAAGGCAACAATCTTCATCAAAAAAGTTAATTTTCATGCTCAGGGAGATGTTAATTTGTGTATTTGAAGTTAGCAGTATGTAGTAGTTTTCATTTGTCATGTGGCTGTGTTGTATCCCTTTTTACCATTAAACTCAACAATGCATTGTAGTTTTTTTTTCATCTTAATGGAAAATACCTTTACAGCAAGAAAAGCCTGTTATTGTATGATAAGCTACAAATGTAGAGTGGTGTCTGAAAATCCATTTAGAATTAATAATACCAAAACCATTCTTGTTAATGAAAAAGTGTAATTTGTCTGAAGAGGCTCAGAGTCATCTTTGAAATGCAAGATGTCACTGAGCTGGTATAAATGTAGGCTTTAATGGATACACTGGCAGTGCTGCTGTATTGTTCTTGACAGTGGAAAATGATGTGAATAGCTTTGCTTGTCATTGTTGTGAAACTATTAATACATCTGTAATTATGGTGGGCAAATTGTTGATTTTTTTTCTCTGTGGTATTTGATATGCTCAGCACAATGAGGAGATGAATTAGGACTAATAAACAGGTCTCATGATTCTGTCTCTAATTGGGGGATCATTATATCTCTTCCAGAGAGATGCCCATAGCTAAAGCCTTTAACAGCACTATTTCAAACAGGACACAAAGGCCTTAATGAATACTCCTGTGACTTCACACCATCTCTCACAAAGGGAAGCACATATTCTGTTTTTGTCTTATACATAGTTTCCTGTAATTGTTGGATTGAGGTGCAAGATCAACCCTTCTTCCTTTGGAAATCACAATAATTGCACAGAGATTGTTTTTAGGTTAAAGAGCTAACAGAGCTTTTGAAAATGTGTTTGCAACTTAAGATAGTAGTGGCATAATACTATGTTTACTGTAGATGAATATGAGTGTCTGTGTGTGGGTGGGAGGGTGAAGACAAAAAAAAAAAATCTGATATTGCTATGGTGTAGTGTCAAGTGTTTTACAATGTCCTTACAAGCATACTTATGCATTACCATTACAACACAATAAAGAAAATATGGAGCGAAAATGTAGTGCATGCTCAGGGAATGTGCTGAAATCTCTGGGTGCCATTTGCTCCCATCAGTGTAGCTGATAGAGTCATTAGAGAGCTGCTGCGGCTCGGCTCTGGGGTCTCTCTCCTGTAAATGGCCCTGTTGGATGGGTGAACAACCTTCACATGGCTCCCTGGTCTCAGAGCACTTCACTAAAGCTAATAGGTCATAGCTGCAGAGATGGGTGACAAAAGCATGAGTGTTAACAATGGATAATGTAAGAACGGATTGCAGTTATCTAGCACTTTCTCCATCTCATGATTCAAAGTGTTTTGCATTGCATCAAGTGAATTTCAAATGTAAGTCATATTGTTTTTTCTCTGACTGCAACAACAGCAAGGTTTGGGAATTTTCACGCTGCACACATGACCTCCATGCTAATGCAGGAGCCTCTTCTTTATCTATTAGTGACTAACGTGATCACCCTTGGACGGCCGGAAAACCAAAAGTGCTGAAATCGTCTAAATGATGAGCTGAAGGATCTGTGGGTTTTTGCATATCACACCTCCTCTATGGCTTTAAGAAAAGGGTGAAAGAGGTCAGCTCAATATGCATATAATTTGGGGTTACATTCGAAGTTTGGGTTTTAAGCTTCTTGATGAAAGACAGCTATGAATAAATGTAATCTTTTCTCTCACATTTGGTCATTTGCTGAGGGATAGGAAAAAAAAGTCTTTGTATGCGCTTTCACTATTAATATTCCTTGTTACTGTTCCTTGCCCTGTTCATTGTCCTTCTAAAACACCCTAAACGATTGAGCAATGTCGCTGATTTCAAGTGTGTATTTACAGAAATAAGATTTCACTGATTTGTGTTATTCGAAAAAATATATCTTTAGTCATGTTTTATGCCTTCAGTTTGTTGTGGAATGACTGAATGGGAAAAGTTTAGGCCATTCTGGAGGGGAACTTATTTGTTGAGCAAGGAAAAATACAACGAGACGAGGGCAGACTGTCAAAGGACTGAACGCCATTCATCTGCTAACCTGTTCAAGGTGTGCCTGGTTGATGTCCTCCTCCTTTGGTGGGGAACATATGTCCACAGCAGCTGTGCCACCGTGAATAGGCAGTGATTGTGTGCTAGCTAACTGCTTTCCCGGGAGCCAGGCCAAGTCTGAGTGGAGTGAGCTGTCCCATTTTTGATACAAGCATCTCCTGCATTCCACTTGATTTACATGTCTCTTTTTCCACAGAACCATTCACACGGGCCAAAATAGCACCTGACTGAGAAGATAATTTTTCTCCAACCAAAGATGCTGAAGAGGTGATCTTGAGACATATTTCAGATAAAGAGCTAAGATGTGTGACTTGAACAGCTGTGTTACTGTATCTTCCCGGTGACACAGTTTTCAAGTGCTGCAGTGCAGGTTCTAGTGGTGTGACTGTTGTTCTAATGATGTATGGTGGAAGTTTGATCCATGCTGGATTGTCTAGTCAGGCAACGCTATTTCTGTTTGGGATGAGTGAAAGCTGAAGATAGAAATGGCTGTATCAACATTTTTAATGAATATTTTTAAGATGTCACTTTTTGAAGACTCCATGAAGCAGCTGAAAAACAAAGCAAAGCATAAATGACAGCTCTATCTAAAACCTCAACAGCAGCTCTGTGAGACTGTACCCAGGCATGACACACAATATCAGCATCCTAACATGCTTATATTTAGTAGCATTGTGTTTACCACGTTCACCATCTTAGTTTAGATGCTAATTAGCATTAAACCCATGGAGCTGATGTGAATGTAATACCTATAGCAGGTATTTGATCAGATGATGGAACTAGATAGGAAGTTAAAGACTACTTGAAGCTGAAAAACATAAAGGTCTGTCCTAAATTTCATGGCAGTCAATCCAATAGTTGTTAAGACATTTCACTCAAAATCACAAAAGTCACCCTCATGGTGGCACTAGAGGAAAAGTCAATCACAAAGTCAATAGGACAAATCATCTGGAGACCATAAGTGTCTGTATCAAATTCCATGACAATCCATTCAATAGATGTCAAGATAGTGCAAGACCAACATTGCCATCCCTGGAGCCTTACTGCTCTAGAAAGTTAACTTCTTATATTGCATTTATGCAGAAACAGCACTTTTATTATTTATAAAGTAGTAAGTTGCTTTTGCATTTCTAAGCTTTTGAGTAATGAATAAATTGTGGTTATATCTAAAATCACCCTAAAAAACCTCATGCAGGTTATCACTAAATAAAGCAGGTGACAAGGAGAGTTCCTTAGCGCTAAAGCAAACAAGACTTACTGACCTCAAATAATTGCATGAAAACAATCAGAGCTAGGGAATGTTGTGTACTTCGTCCTTAGATGTGACAATTATTTTTCAAATATGGCAGTCATCCTCTGTTCAATAAACTGAAGCACCTGTAATTGTTATCAGACAGTTGCACAGGAAAACAGGGCCCGTGCTGACAATCTAAGTGTAAACATTAAAAGCCAATTGCGAAATGGAAATGTCATTTCTGTGTGGGCTGATGTCTGATCACAAACAAACAATAGGCATCTGAAATATTTCTCTGTCCTATCACTGACCTCCATCCCATGAGGAACAAGGTCAATAGAAGCGTTCCAAATGGGATGGTGATCCCAAAATAACAATCCAAAGCCCCAACACCCCCCCCCCCTCCTAAACAACACAATCACACAATCAAAGCCCTACTGCCTTTCCCTCATTGTTTAATTTCTGTTGGCTATCTTAGATATCTCTGCGGCTGTTCTTATCTTTGACCTTCAGCTTGTTGCTTTGTCGTTAACCCCCCCCCACACACACACACACACACACCACACCACCTCCACCTCCACCCACCTACCTGCTCCCACCCCCCACACCAGTGTGCTGCGACCTTCAGAGGGGTGTCATTACTCCCTGACCCATTTGACGATCCCCTCATGTGGAATGTGCATATGCCGAATCGCTGCGGATCTGCACAGTATGGGGTGAGGTGAAGTACTTACAGAAATATGACTTGACACGCTTTATCAAATGGGGAAAGATGAAGACGAAACAGCTGCTGGTGCTGTCGTAAGCAATCTGGCCGTGATTGAATAAAAGTGTCAGGAAAAGGGCCGCTTGATGGTCTTTTGTTCTCCCCCATCCAGCTTGATGTTAGTTTGAGCTGTCAGGAGGGAATCACAGCTGGGTGATTTATCAATACTTGGAGTGACCTTGCAGCCACAGTGCTGTGTGTATGAGCGTATGTGTGTGTGTGTGTGTGTGTGTCTGTGTGTGTGTGTGTGTGTGTGCTTGTGCACATGCTCATATCTGTGTGTGGCTCTCATAGATTAAAAAGACACAAAGTGGAATATTTTCAAAATAGTTGGCACACACAGACAAAGACTTGGCTTGACTTGGAACAAAATTCTCTCTTCTCTTAGACACAGTAAGTGGATTGTTCTGCCAACACGATAAGGGTATTTTTCTCAACATCAGAGCACTCAAAGTACCACTAGCAAATGTTTGGGAAAAGTGTGCCTCTTTTAACTAACACCGCTTTTGAACAGCTTTTTCCTTAAGTCTCTTCACTATTTTCCGTAACCTGTCCACACCAGCTCCTCACCTCAGTACTTTTCTTTGAGATGTACTTGGACAGCCTGTATTCACAGCAGCCATTGACTGTCTCTGTTGTGATTAAGCAGATGTTTTATTGCAGACTGGAACAGTCATTACTGCCATAAACCCATCTGTGGAATTGCTTTTTATGCAAATTTCCAAAGCATCTGCATAAATAAAGTTCTAATTAATACCTTTCTGCAAACCTCTGCGCTCTTTGGTTCCTAAGTGTTCTTAATTGTGTACAAGCAGGTAGAAAGTACAAATCAATGCTCACAACATGAAAGGGTTTTGTTCTCCATGTACACTATTTGTGATTTTGTTGTAACTCTTTTGGTAGAACTGTGAATACAAATAAATCTTGTTTTGCTATATTTTACAGGTTTATGGATTTTTCAAAGCACGTTGCTCAGCTGTCATTTAAAGAAATACTTTATATTTTATATGTAATTAGATTTTGTCAACCCAACATGGTTAATTATTGGCAAATCTTTGATATTGAATGAGCTTAAAGCGATTTCAATCAAGGAGAACATTTATGTAAAGTTGCAGTGCAGCATTTTTAGCTCTCATTGTGGGTTACAAGGGAAATAAAACAAAATCTGCTGCTACCGGTTGATTGGGAACTACTGAAGAGTAAAGTTTCCCTGAGAACATTAATGCTGCTTTATAGATCCCTTTGTTGTGAGGGTGCCAATGGAAGCTCATTAATTTCCCCAGGTTTTTAATGGGGAGTGTTGAACATGTGGCAAGAGTTGTCTTGGTGGGACCCTTATGAGTTGCACCTCTGCTGTTGAAAAGATGCCATGCTTTTTAATTGTAAAGGTGCCCCTTTGCTAAGTAATCAAACACATTTTATTATTTGGAGAACTGTAAAAACCAATTTATTTAGCAGCATGGTTGATTTATTTTTTATTCTAATTTTGGCACCTTTAATATTGCAGTTTTTCTTGCTGACTGACTGACTGCAACATCTTTTATAAGTGTCTGAGTACTGGAAAAACAAATATTCTTCACCTTACATTTACAGTACCTATGATCATGATCTCTGCAAAAAAAATGTCATTCTAATGAATCTAATCTAATGTGGTGCAGCTTTGGTATGTTTGGTCTTGTGTACAAAAGTACAGTAGAAAAGTTAAAGGCATTCAGAGTGAACTTGAACTTCTATCAACTCTGAAAACAGAAGAAGAAAAGAAGTGGATAAAGAAAGACTTTGTTTAATGATTAAAGGAGGCATCTGAGACGTGAGTTAGGAGGAGGAGCTTTAGTCAGTGAAGTCAGGAAAGATGAAGAAAGGCATAAAGTACATTGGAATGAAAGCAGGGTTTGCTGATTTAATTTTTATTTTGTGCGATGTTCCTAAAACAAACGGTTGCTTGTACTTGTTAATGTTGTGAAACCACAGGTTATCTTAAATCGATTCACTAGGTGGCAGTGTCACATTTTAAACCCATTAGCACTTCAGTAGTACAGTGGTCAACTACTGTGTGTGTGACTGTGCACTGAATGACTGTGTTTAGTTTATTGGTGTCGAGATAAAGAGAAGCAAACCAAACATTTGATGTTAGAAATAAGACATTATAGCTTATTATGGTCACTGCAGCTGCATGTAAATGTTTATGCATTTTTTACCAACTTGGTGAAAAATCTTTGGTTAAAAAAAACAAAAGTGAGAACTCCGTGATAGAGGAGAGTCTGCTTTACACGCAGGGCCAAGATTTCTTATACGGTGCAAAATACAAACACAGGTAATGCTACTCTGTCTCTCTCTCATCAGGTAGTGAGATCTAGCAACTTTTAGCATAATGAATTTAGCAGGGATGCCTTCTCTACACAGTCCATCAGGCCTGCCATCTAGGAGATTAAATTATGTCTGTAAGCATTAAAGCTTTGATGTTGTATTTGGGCGGCATGCATGCATCCATTTGCAAAATTCTATATAACAAAATTAAAAACATGGACACCTATGGAAAATGGCTTGGCACTAGCACTTAAACCCAACCACTCCAAACAGTCTGCTGACTAATGCATTTCTAATCATTTCTGTGATCAATGTTAGCTACTGTGCAATAAGATTAATCAGCCATATGCAAAGCTAGGATCACCTTGAACAAGGCAAGAAGAAAGAAAAAACGGGAGTTAAAAGGACTGAAAGGCGGTGTCTTAGCTATTATGTATGATAAGCGCATCATACAGAAAATAAAGCACACCTGCATTATTCACGTTTTTCATGCCACTGGTTGTGTGTGTGTTTCAGTTGCGTTACACCGTTGTGCTCCCCTCAGCTGTGCTTTGGCATCTGTGCGTGGCCATCTCACTGCTGAATAGCTGCCTGATTATTCCAAATCTAAGGGAATATTCAAACAAGGCCGATAATGCATTCTTCCATATGATTCTCCAGAGCTGGGACAGCTGTTCAGCAGCTTTCAGTGCCATGTTCAGAAAGGGACAGATTTCTGTGCTAAATTAATAGGCCCCTTTACAAATCACGGAGAAGTTCGACAAATGGAAAGAAAAAAAAGATGCAGTTTGTCTTTGGAACAAAAAAATAAGAACATCTATAGCCAGTAAAAAAGCTGCACTTCACTTCACTTTGTTAATGGTATAATCAAAGGTCACACAGAATTTCAGTTTGCCATGTGGACAAACCCAACTGATGTATTGAATCAGCGCAAAAAGTCTCATTTAAGTTTTTAGACAATAACTGTCAGTAACATCATCATAGTTGCAGTTGTCCAAATCATACAGATTACAACCAGGTCAATTTCACAAACCTGTCCAACAAAATGATAAAACTTTAACGACAAGTATTTGTCAGCTGTATCAGACAGGTGGAATTACTGGACATCAGTGTCTCTTTGTTCACCTCGTTCTGGCCACACGGTGATTTGAGAATACAGAGTGGCATTGCTATGCTGGTGCCTTGTAAAGTTTCAACTGTCAGATAAATTCTTCTAGTCTGGCTTTCTCCCGTCTCTCTCTCTCTCTCTCTAGAACAACGAGCAGTTTGTTTGGCCAAGGGCACACCTGTAAGGTGCAGACCCTCTACAGGCTTACCTCAGTGGCCTCTCCTGCTGTACTCAAAAGGCAATTATTCTTCCCACAAGACAGAACACTGTCAACTTCAAACACAGGACATTCTTTAGGCAGATTAGACTAAAATTATATTTTATTATTTGGGCCCTGAAGAGTGAATTGGACTCTATTTGGTCGTCTTTGTGGTGAAATCCAAGACAGTTTAAATGGCAGAGGTATGTTTGGAGTCAGGGTAATACTCTGGTGTCTTTATGAAAGGGCAACAGAGAGGATCAGATTAGAAGCTGAACAGCGAGAGTCTTTCAGTGCGGCTGTGCTATCATCTCTGTCTTCTTGTCTGTGCCTGTAGAGAGGTTAAATTAAATGGCTGTAATAAATGTTTTGGTCTCGCTGATGTGGTATGGCTGGCTATCAAACGAAAACACTGTGGAGAAACGGCATGGTGGAAGATCAGAGAGAGGAACAAATGGAGGGTGGGGGAACTATGTCAGCACATTACCAACATTAGAAACGGACTTGTTTTCACTTAAACTTCAATTATAATGGTGGCTCCAGAAACAATTATATTGATGAATGCTTTCTAAGTTACTGTAATTAAATTATTCCATTTAATTAACGAATTATATTGAATTTCTCCCCAGAGGACGGCATTAGCCTCATCTGCTGTTTTACAAACAGGAGTACTCTAATGTTGTGTGCTATGGAAATGATTACTAATGCCTAATGAAACTGTGTCAGATCAGATAAATGCTGTACAGAGTCAACAAGCCAAGCTTGTAACACAGCCAAACTTGAGACAAAATAATAAAGCCAAAGAAGAAATTATTGATTGCATTTTTCCAAGGGCAGGCTTTGTAAAGCTGACATAGAATAAATTATAATTCTGAGTGTCTAGTCGATGTTTTAAAGAGAAGATGGAAAGTCAAACTAAATGTATGTAAATGTATTAAGCCTGTTTTTAAATTATTGTTCTAGAAACAGTATATACTATATGTCAAGATTTTAGTGTAGAAAAACATATAATCAGTGTTTTAAAAACGACTTGCTCAGTGTGCGTCATTAGTTTCAATAGCAATAAATGCAAGTGTCACTTTATTGCATAGAAAACATCTAATTTCTTTTTCTACTCACTGACTATAGAGGGCAATTATACGACATATAAAGCTGGAATGCATTAACGGTGTTTCTTTAATGGCTCAAAAGTACAAAGCTACAGTACATAAATACATAACTGAAGTTCAACTGCAGCTGGCCATTGCCCTCTAGTGGGAGTACCAAGCACCTGCTTGAAGATTTACCAAATGGAGCATAAGTAAGATTTGTTTGTTTCATGTGTTGCATTAAATGCAATTTAACATTTAGGATAATTCTCAAAAAAACAAAGAGAGGACAGCTGTGCATAGAGACACACTATTAGTTATATCAGTTTCACAAACAAAACACGTCAAATATATTGATCATTTAAAGTTATTTTGCTCTATCAAAATGAAAAAGAAAACATGGGCTCAGTGCTTACATTAGCTTATAATGTGCTGCATGTGTTTATTGTCCTTTCCCCCTTGGCTTGGCCATATTAGTCCATGTGAGAGCAGAGAGGAGTTGTGATGCTGTAAGCACATACCGTGCATTCTCTCTCCTCCGCTGTGCAGTTGTTGGGCATATTGTGAGGTTTTAATACGGGGGATATGGAGGAGGGCTCGGCTCACATTCACTGTACAGGAAAAGCCACGGCCAAGAAAGACAGTTGCTCCTCTTGGAGCTGAGACATCCATGGATTTAAATTGCACTTTGAAAGGTCAGTACATGACAAGCAGTCACTCAGCTCCTAATTGGATGGTCAGCAATCGTTTGAATATATTTTACATTTTTGTCTGCTTCATAAAAAAATATGAATACATGAACATTTTCTTGTAGTCGGTTATTTTGGTTGAATAAGTAGGTTTAAACTGTATCCATACATCCATAATTGTAATATTTCATAAAATCAAAATAAAAGAAATAGCAACTAAATAATATTCAATAACAATAATATAAAAACATTTGTGTATAAAAAACAAAAACAACATTGCGTGTTTTACAGCAACAGAAGAAAAATACAGGAACAGAAGGTAAAAAATGAAATTAAAGCTGTAAAACGTAAACTCACATACAACGAGTTACAACAAGATAGAAGTTGATAAAAAGAATGTTCTGGTGATTTATAAGAGGAGAAGATCCTCTCACACCTGTGAGGTCTGAACAGCAAAGATTTGTCACTTCCTGTTAAAACCCTAATGAATGGTGAATATGACATATACATATGGAAATTATAATGTCATTTTATAATTTAATACAATTTGTGACAATATGGCTTTTTCAATAGTATATGACCCTAACTAACCTCAGTGACACTCACATTTAAAACATGTTCAGTCAAGCCTGCACTGGGTGCAGTTACATTATTAGAGGACAAAAACTGCCTCAGGAAAAATAAGGATGGGAGTGGCAGTAAATGTCAAATTTATAAATCCTTACACACACAGATTTTTTTTTATTGTTATGGTGAAATCTTTCGCTGCCTTGTTCACACTCGTGCCAACATTGTGTCATACCTGTGTTTCCAGTTCCAACATGTTACGCTGGCGTTACATGGGGTAATGCTTCATACACCTGTGTGGGAAAAAAAAAGTAATCGTGACAAGACGATTGCGCTTTGTTAAGTTGGATCTCAAGAGGGCTGGAGGTTGGATTACTGATTCCTTTTCATTGCTGTGTCAAAGTATATCCAAGGGTATAAAGAACCATAAAAAGGAGCACCATATGTCAAAGGACACGACAAAGGTAAGTAAGGAGTGAAATAAGTGCAAAATGAATGCAGCAATTAGGGAATAGTTTGGTTTATTATGGGACAAAGTTTGAACAACTGCAGGCACATTTAGTACAGGTCATCACTGCTGAATGTAAGTATGGCACACAATGTGAAATGAGTGAAATGCGAAGCTATTTTGATGGAACCATCCAGTGCCAGTATAGTGTATGTGCGCAGGCTTCACTGCTGGCTCAGGAATGTTGGCATCAAGTATGCAGTCCTGACAGACAGCTGCACTGCAGTGGCGTTTTTAACATGCCACACCAGGACCCAAGTGCGCTGGAGGCTCGAAAGAAAATCAGAAACCACGTCAAAAATAATACAAAAGTTGTATTAACTCCAGTCACTGTGCTGGCAGGTGAGAACTCAAGTTTGAATTTGTCTATAGAAGTCTTAGGTCACGAACTCAAGTCACTGTAATAAAATATGGAATAACTGGCTTCATTTTCAAGCTTTATTTAGTGCTTCTTGTCTTTGACTCTCATAAGAAATGGTGGATATAACTATGTATTGAAGTGCTGTACTTAATCTTGAGGAGCTTGTACTGTATTTGAGCATCTTATCTTTCTCTTTCTTCAGAAAGAGACATTGTACATTTTACTCCACAATATTTTTCTGACAGCAGGATTTACTGTGTAGATTCCAATTATCACTACAATATATAAACTGTAAATAAATAAAGATGTAAGCTATCTTGCAGTATATCATTTATAACAGTAGAGAGAAGAGATTTAAGAGCAAAACTTTGTTCAAGCCCACATAACTTTAGTGCAGTACCAGATGATCCATGGATATAAAATAAGTAAGACTGAAATTTGATAAATGTTCTCAATATCAAAAGAACATTTACATTTTATGAAATGGAGCAGCTAGAAAATCTTTGACTTTGGGTTTGAATATTTACCTCAAATCTACTGTCAAAACTGTGTTTTTACCAACGTTAGAAAAAATTATTGCAATCCAATAATATAATATGTTCCATCACTCTGAAATAGGCCATTCTACATAATGAGTAGTTTTATGTCGGTATTTTAAGTATATATATTTTGTAGGTTTACTTAAATGTGATTCTGAATTCAAAACTTTTGCCTGTGTATTTTTTTTACACTGTGTAAGTTCACGTACTTAAAAACAGATCCGGATACTTCTTCCAGCATTGCTCAGAAGTCAGTGGGGTGAGTGAGCTGCGGCCAATTAAAACAAATCAACGGTGATATGAAGGTGAACAACCTGTTCAACGTGTACCGGAGGAATACTGAACTCCTACAAGCCATGACTCACTGACTCAATAAACTCATGGCTACTTGACACGTTTTTGTCCCTTGCCTCTTTGTCCCCACGTGTTTAGTGTTAGACGTCTCACCTAATTATAAAGCCACGGTATTCATTACAGTAGGTGTATCCCGATTGCCTGGTTGTCCTGTTTATTTTGTACATGTCCAGCCCCGCCCTGCAGACGCACTGATACCACGCACTTGCGTAATTTGACAAGCCAGCGCAAAATAGGGAGAATGAACGTTTGACAGCTGCCTCCTTGCTCGTACAGATGGTTTGGAAACAAAATAATACACATGCTTAATTTATTTGTTAAAGATTTCGGATAACTAGACAATACCTCCGCTTTTATGGCCGCTGCCGTAAGGAATAATGTTTGGGCTGCTCCGGGGCAGGACGCGCAGTTTCTCGCTAAAACCGCCGCCCCGCTGACCGCCGACTGTCTGAGAGGTGAAGATCATGGACAAGTGCTCTGTAACACGAGGGATGCCATCCCGGGAACTTCCTCTTTTCATGATTACAATTTGGTAGGGGATTGCATTATTATCATTATCATTATTATTATTATTATTATTCTGCCTCAGAGCATCACAGTGTTTACTGATGCCCGCTGCTTTACGTTGGATTGTATGTTGCTGATCAAAGCAAAAACAGCCCGTTTTCGTTTATACATGCAAGCCCAACATCGAGGGCAGGCCTGTGTGTGTTCTCGTTATGATATTGACGGCTGCTGTCCCAAACCGTGACTGAAATTCTGAGCTTTCTGTGTGCGTATGTGTGTGTGTGTGCGTGTGTGTGCAGCCTACTGATGCTGACATTCATTGACTATAGGCAGCGTGTGAAACGTTGCTCCCACTCCCGAAACTTGTGAGGAATAGATACGCAGCGCTACAGAGCAACTGGATGTTCTAATTTCAGACAGCGCAGGCTGCTGCGTTTCAGACGGGCGTCTGCTGCTTGTAAAGGGAGGGGGTGTTGATGGCGTCTTTGATGTGGCTCTGTGTACTCTGTGCAGGCCACAGACACGTCCCCCCCCCCAAATGTATTCACCCTCGTTAGTAGTGTTGCTCTGTAAGTGTTAGAATGCATTTAGCACCAGTCGTCTCACAATTGTCTGACAATCTCGAGATTTGAAGATTTTTTTTTTTTTTTTTTTTTACACAGCGAAAAGTTAAAATAACTGGTGATATGCGCAGTGTCCACTACAGATTCAATGCAATTTCAATTTCTTTTTCTTTTGTTTTTCAGTGTAAATCAGAGATGGACAGCTACCTGTCTCCACACCCACAGGACATAGTAAATTCTAAAATGTTGTGCAGGAATGGCCCTCTCATGCTAGAGCCACCTTTTACCGAGGACTTCACCTCCCCTTACAGTGTCAACATGAGCCTGCTCCTCCCTGATGTCACATACCTGCACCCTGGTTTTTGCAGGACTATGAGACAGATCAAAACAGAGCCGTCACACCCCCTGATGCACTCCACCTGTCAGGGCAATGGAGTTCCACCAACTCTCCCAGAATACCCAGGTGTTTTTAGTACATCTGACACAGCAAACAGTAACTTTTTCATCAAACAGGAAGTGCCAGATTTCCAGGATGTTCCCTTGTTTCAGCTTTTGAACTCTGATTTGGAGCAGCTTGTTCATGGATCGCACCTGAACTCCCTCCCCATGGCTCCATTAAGTCTTCCAACTGGGAATGTCCATGTAAGCCCTGGGCAGAATCCAGCTAAATCCACAAGCAGTACTCAGAGTGAATGTTTTCCATTTAATCAACACTTAGGCCATCAGCAGAGACCAACCTATTTGCCACCTTCTCCACCAAACTCTGAGCCCCCAAGTCCAGAAAGGGGGAAGGAGCTCCTCAACAATCTGTCCCCTCCTCCCTCTTACGAAGCCAGCATCGCCTCTAAGTTAACTTTTCAAACTCATGATCCCGTTGATATGGGACAGACTTTGAGTGTAGCTCCAATCCAAAGTCCCGACCAAAACTCCAATGTTGGATTAGTCCAAAGTCCAGGTGTTGGACCAGTTCAGCGTTCAAGTCTGACACCAGTTCAGATAATACCAAGTGCTGGCCCACTATCCCCAGTGTTGGCCCAGTCGGCTCAAGTAAAGTACAATCGAAGGAACAATCCCGATCTGGAGAGACGGCGGATTCATTACTGTGATGTCCCAGGTGAGACGTCAGTCCATGACAATAAAGTTAAATTTAGAGTTTTGCAACATTAAAACTGTAATGTTCCCTTTTTTTTTTTAAACTCACTGCTTAATGAGCACTTTGTCTTTAGGATGCAAGAAAGTATACACCAAGTCATCTCATTTAAAAGCCCATCTACGGACCCACACAGGTAAAATGTTTGTTTTGCACTTGTTATTTTGGGGTGAATGTGGCGATGTTGCCAGGCAGAAAAAATGTACTTGGCATGCAGATGCATTCTGTATGCTGACAGACCAGGCTCATGTCTCACTGCTGTCAAATCACATAAAACCTGCAGCTCTCATAAAGGGGCAGGGAGAAAGACAGGACATGTTGTGATTTATGGATCAGAGTTAAGGTCTTTTTCGTCATTAAAACTTCATCAGTCATTTGAGATACAGTGTGTAGTAAATATGGATTTCATTACAGTATTATTTGCACTTGTTAATGTACTTTTAAATAATATTATTTATTGAGGATTATTAATTATTGTTTCTCTGCAAATGCTTTATTTTCCTGTTTTTTTTTTTTCCCCCCTGAAGGAGAGAAGCCTTACCAGTGCTCCTGGGAGGGATGTGAATGGCGCTTTGCTCGGTCTGATGAGCTAACGCGCCATTTCAGGAAACACACCGGGGCAAAGCCTTTCCAGTGTGGAGTGTGTAACCGCTGTTTCTCCCGCTCTGATCACCTGGCCCTGCACATGAAGAGACACCAGAGCTAGTTTGTGGAGCTGCAAATCAAGTCAATATTTTGTAATAAACATGGACTAAGAACTGGTCTAAACTTTTATATCAACAAACAGACAAAATAAAAATGGTGGATTATTCCACTCACTCCCCAGTGGCGATTCTATTAGCAGTAATTATTTATTTTGTTGTAAAAAGACGTATACTGTTGTTGCCTTATTTTATTTCTATGTGTGCTGCAATACTGGGGGAGACTTCCTACACTTCCTAAGGTGTCAGTCAAAAATCATTAGACAAATGTAACAACAATATAATATTTAATATTTCCAAGCTTTATTTTCATTACATTTTGTATTACTGCCAAGTACATGGAGAACATAATAGGAAATATAACTCATTCATTTTCAGGGTTAGCATTGTACAGCTCATATCAAAAATGTGTTATATGGGCATTTATTTAATTAATTTACATAAGAAATTGCCATACAGTAAGTTCAGAGGTAGATAAAGTAGCCTATAAATGGAAAAGTAAAAGTGCTTTGTTTTTGGTCAGAAGAATCGAGTGTGTGATTAAAAAAAAAGTTGTTAAGTAGTTTCTTGAACAAGTTGTGCATTTCCTAAAAGGCAGAGTAGAAACGTGAGGACTAAATGAATAGTGGGATGAGTGCTGTCTGCAAGCTGTGGTCAGTGCAGAGCTAACAGAAGATCTGGCAGAAGATAATGGCTACAAGATGTTAATCACGTTCATCAGAACATTACGGAAAGTAATACATGTTTTTGGGCAGGGATAAATCCAAATGGTACATTGTTTGTTTGTTGTTTTTTTCATTTCAGAACTTTTGTAATCACTGCATGGATTTAATTTAATTAACGAAAGGTTTAATTTAACTTGTTAACTTCAAGACGATAGTACTGTATGTCACGTTATTTTACAGTGAAGACAGAATACTAGAAGTGGACATATACCATACTTAGATCAGATATAATTTACAACGGTTTGAGTACATGGCATTACAGCAGTAGGTCAGAGTTTGGTCTAGTTTTCTTTCTCCTTAGAAAGTTGTTATGATCGACAAATCAAAGTTCTTCATCTCGACTTTGTTTTGCTTGCAAGTCATGTGTCCCAACATTCGATGTTCTGCTCATAACAGGATTACACCATCATATCACTGATGAGTTGTCGTCCAAAGTGGTTTCAAAGTGGTGTCTCTTGAGTTTGAGATTTTTTTTAGACTTGGACTGAACTCCTGCCAGTTTGAACATCTGCGAGAGCTTTTGTTTTTTGGGTTTTTTTTGACTACGATCCATATTCAAACACCTTTTAGAAAGTGCCTTTAACTGTATTTTTTTGGATGCATGCAAAACAAAGCTGCCCCATTGAGACTGGAACATTTTCTATTTGACCAAATTTATTTATAATTTGAGTCTGGTTAAATAAAAAGATTTATGATGTTTCTATAATTTGTTAAGATGTATATATTTTGTATCTGCTGTTTGATCATAGAATCCGTTGATTGTTTTGGGCGTATAAAATGTTTTAAACTATTTTTATTTTTGACAAAGTCTGTAAATCAAATTACAGAATATTGTCTGCACTGTCATCCCTTTCTCCAGCCAAGGTAGCAGCTCAGTGAAGTATGTGCCACTGAATTATTGCAATACTTTTAATATATATATACAAATTTACTGTACACACACACACACAGATATTTTGTGTGTGCATGTAACTCATGAAATGTGTTAAAATATTTTGTTTCTTAACTTCATAATACAAAAATGTAACTTAATTTGATAAAATGTGCTATGAAGCAAAGTGACTCATAATGCAAATAAAAATTGTGTTGAGTATTATAGCTATGTTGACTATTTCCAGACTAGGTTTGATTTTTGAAATGTAAAATGTCTTCATTTTCTTGAAATATATTCAGCTCTTAGATTAGGTGACTACAGTGCTAATCTGTTGAAATGGTCCTTTTGTTTGTAAAAGTAAGATTTTGTAACTTTGCAGCATCTTATTATATCCATCCACACACTGACAAATTGTTAAAGGTGAAGATGGTTTTGGTGTAGAGTAGATACACAGTATTGATAGAGATATGAAAAATAAATATTGCTGTATTAATACATTTTGCCCTATAAATTGGAAGTTTAGTCAAGCCAACAAATTTCACTCCCTCTTCAGTTTTAGATCATCTTTGCTTTTGCATTTCTTTTAATTCTATCTGGGACACCACTATTAATTTGGCATTCATTTTGGTTTTGGTATTAATTATCCAGGAACTCAACCTTAATTCAGTTAACACAGTTCTAATCAAGGCAAAACATGTTTACGTTTGTTTTTTATTCTTGGAAAGTTCCTTTGAAGTGATTCATAGCAGAGGTGCTGCCAAAAAGGTGCTAACAGAAGCTGTCCATTACAAACCAGAAAATATGTCTGAGCATGTCCTGAGTGCAGAGGAAGTTTCCAACCTTTATGTTTTTTCACTGTACTTGTACAGTATACAGTAGCTTAGACAATATAGACTATTGTGAGCGATAAATCACACATGTGAGCGGAATGGAGCCTTGTTATTGTAATCACCTGATCTTTTGCTGGCTGACAGAAACATTCATACAGATCCAGTTATAATAAAGTGCAGTACAGGATGTACTGGGCGTTTTCTTTTAAGTGTAACCTGTTCTCAGAAAATGCATTCACTACATGCTTTTTAAACATACTAGGTCTTAAAATACAACTCTCTGTTGGTACTAGATAATAACAACAGAGCAATATGATCTTAGATAGATGTACATGATGTTACAACACGTGGGTGTGTGAGGATTTCAGGCACCAAAGGTTTTATTAGATATATTGATTATTGTTTTTTTAAACAACTAATTCTAAGGTTGTGACGGATTTTTCTCTTCTTCCTGTATTAATCAACTGTACTCCGCGTACAAGCTACGCTGTATATCAGCTATCATTTAAAATGGCTTTCCTAATACCAAGATTAGGTTTCTGAATGCCACTGAATGTGAGTGCAGTACTCACATGTCTAAGTGACATCGATACCACATACCGTCCATCTCAGTCATAGATAGAATTAGTTCCAAACCAGTCTGTTACATACAAAATGCAACTTTATTAACCTTCATGCCTCCATTCATATTAATATACATGTATATGTTTGAACTTATTTTAATTTCACAGCTCCATCCATATGAAAAATACAGAGAAAAGGCAAAACACTGACTGGATACTTAAACAACTCTTGGAGGAAAGTAGCGTAACAGAAAAAAGGACACCTGTTTTTGAAGTTTTGAAAAATATCAGAATTAAAAATGTCTTTTACAGATGTGGAATTCCATGAGCAGAATCTCCCTTTTGAAGCGATGCTGAGCAATATCACAATTTTTTTACGGTAAGAATGAAAAGATTTGAATATATTTACACTACACTCACTTTACATAAATACAGAAACAACGATTACTGTACGTAATATCGGCAAACTTGAAACATAGGCATTGGCTTCACTACTTAAATTTTCAAAACCAGGAAATCAAAAGCAGATGTTACACAGAAAGTAAAATAGATATTGAATTGATAGAAAGAAAGATCAGTATTCATAAAGAAAGGCATCACTCTATAGCTGGAACCCCAGCCACAGGATTTTTTTTTTTCCTGCGAGTAAGATTCTTCATTATCTTCCATGGAATCACTATGTTGAATTAATGTGCCGGAGCTGAAACATCAAGAGGCTTTTGTAACTCAGTTTTGTTCCCTGTAGAGGAAGTGAGTTATTGCAAGCAAAGTAATAATGTGTGCTATAAACAACCTGTGAAAGTGTTATGGGAGGATGCTGCATTTGACTCAATGGCATAAGGCTCAGTGCGAAAAGAAAGTTAAACATTAGAGGTCCGACTTGCATAATGTTGTCTGTGCTTTTCCCCCCCCCCAAAATTCATGATTTTTTTTCATTTGAAATTTATTAATTTGAACACGTGTTGAAATTGAAACTATTACAAGTTTGTGAAATGAGGCACTAGTCATTATTATTGCATAACTTTGACCCTGGTTACCGTTACAAAATTATGCTTCAAAAGTGAGGAAAGGGATGCTGAAGGGAAATACAATACACCCTGTCCTGGCGACACCATCTTCAAGTCTAATTGAATTTTTCAAAAACTGGTGTATTAAGGCATGCAACATCATATACTGAAGAGTATGTGTGTTGTTGATATGTGCTTCATCAGTATAATTTCTTGTCCAGGTAAAGCAAAATAGCGACACAGGGAATCGAGTACCTTAATATGGTCAATGTAAATAAATAATTTGTTGATTATAGCAAACACTGGTTCAGCCTTGGGAATAAAAATGATTTGATTGTGAACTTAGTTAACTACAAAAAAAAGCAAACTATTATATAACACCACATATGATCATTTACATGATGAATACCATTAGCCCCATTTCACTGTATATCAAATTAGATAAATTACAGTCTCTGAAAAAGACTTTACATGTATAAATGTATTTCCTGCATCTACGAATCAAAAGCCCTATTTTTCCAATGTATATACAGGCTGTAGAACTTTGTAATAAGTTTTTCTCTTCACTATGACATATATTACAACATTTCAAAAGATCCTTTATACAGAAGAAAAAGTTATATGCAATGGTGAAGTGCCCCTCAATCACAAAATGTTCTTATACATTATGTGGATGATAAAATATGATGACGAGTATTTGTTTATAAATTGACATCTGAAATAAAATTATCTGAAAATCATAAGAAACAAACAAGGTGCTGATATGCTTTTGCCAAAATGATAATACAACTGGGTGTAATGATCTTTGTGCACAAACAATATACATAAATAATGATAACATACATTACCATTCTCCATTACATCAAAGGGGTGTCACATATACTGGGTGCGTGTGTGGAAACGACTTCCTGGATTTGGCTACTTACTGAAAGTGAGGATGCTGAATACGAGTGTGCAGGTGTGCGTGCGTGTGCATAAGTGGGTGTTATGTGTCTAAGTGTAGGGTTTTCAAGGTGCTATTATCAAAAAGGTTACCATTTCCTTTTACTGGCTTCGGTCCAATAAATACATTTAGCAGCACTATCAAATAATATGGGTTGGCCTGATACTCTGAGTTGATGTCTGCTGCTTTTACACAGTATAAGAGCATTGGAAACACTTGCAAAAATGTCTGTTACTATGACTATAAAAATACTTTTCAAATTAAAATTCCTTATTAATTCTGAGTGATGTTTTCTAAGAGATATTTCTGCCAGTAACTGTATTTACAACGTACTGCACATATGTAATGTGTTCGCATATTTTTATAACTGTACTATGTATAATTATGTGATTCCTCAATTTTTTCAGCATTGTATATAGCCAAATCCCAGCTAAGTCGGGTAAATTAACTTGTCTGGTCTGAGGTGATAATATTTCAAGTGACTTTTTGTGTTTGAGACAAAAAAAAAAAAACAACAACAAAATTATTCGGAGTAACTCACTAACTGAGACACATCAGATTAGAGCCTTGTGCTGGAGCTACAAACCAATCAGTAACAGAGGAGAGGCATGGTACAGTGTGAGGAGCCGGCGCAGGTAGAAAGTTCTCCTCGCAAAATGACATCAGCAAACAGAACAAAGATGAGGTTGGCTTTCCTTCTCATCACTTTGTTCAGAATGTATTGCTCTTCTGTATTGTACTTCAGGTACCATGCTATCCCTGTAATGCTGCAGCCGGTGTCGATGTCAGCTTATGGTTAAGTGCTGCTGTGCAAAACTACAACACATATTCCTTTCACTGTCAAACTCAGCTGAGAAAACACAGCTGAATAGTAAAAACAGATAGATGAGGACAAAATGAAAGCATGAGTCTATAAGGTGCCTCTATTACTTTTTTTTTTTTCACATACTGGAAATCTCCTCTGATTGTTTCAAAGTTCACTGTACATGAGGGGTTGTATTTTTCTGAGTCAAACATAAGCAATAAGCAGGCATTAAAAAAAGCAAGATTCAATAAACAAAACGCTGTCATACTGAAAAGTATATTTATCCTTTAAGATTGCACTTTACTGATTGCTAATCACAGCACAAAATCCACCAAAAAGATTTTTTTTTTTTTTAGAGAAATGCTTTCAAGAGGCTCAACATAAAGAATAGCACTGATGAGATTGATGATGGGGTTGATGGGGTTGTCCGGCCCTGTGAGTGAATCATTAATGGTGTGTTTCTTTGCTGGTGTGATGATATGCATGTCCAGTTTTCTTTCTTTGACGTAAAGCTATGAATATCTGAAACAGTGGAGGTGTTGATGAGGTTGATCCATTCAGGTTGTGCCTATTTGAGCCATGTTGTTTATTATTTGCTGGCTACGGCAAAGGTGAAAGTCCAGCCCTCTTTTAGCTTCTGTATGGGATGCCTCTGATTTGACAGAAACATAACAATTTGTGAAGAATTGGCGCCATCTGCTGGTCATAAATCAGACTCACAGGGAGGCACAGCAAAACAGTAGTGCCTGTAACTCCAACTAGGCCCGAGTCCTTTGCTGTAATCCAGACCAGACTTAACTTCTTTCTGCTCACACAGAGTATCCATTCTTTACAATGGGGTCTTTCACATTATGAATGCTGAAAAAGCAGCCATTTGAACGATAACGAAAAGAAAAATACCAAAAAGAGACAGTTGCGATTGCATTATATATTTTTTTTTGTCCGAATAAAGAGTGCGAGTTCATCTTAAAAATCAAGGTGAAACATTTATGAGCAGTGCTGTAAAAGACAGTTCCCTAATATACTCCAAACAATGACAATAAAAGATCCTGCGTCTATTCCTTCCAACCCAAAGAGGATCCAGAAGTGACCCTGTTTTGTGCTCCACAAGCTCTGTGCACCTCTCCATCTTCTCTCCTTACGACGGATAAGAGAGTATGTGTGTGTGTGTGTCTGTGTGTACGTGTCTATGCATGTGTTTGTGTGTGTGTCCATGCCAGCTGAAAAACATTCATAGGGAGATCCCGCTCCCACGGCTGCCTGTGTCTGCGTGTATGTTCCACTGATCTCTCTCTCTCTCTCTCTCTTCATCTCTCGCCGTCTGATTCACACCAACATGTGTCTCCGTCGGTGCAGGGCCAAGTGGTCAGATCTGGAGAAGCTGCGGTCACAGTCTGCACACTTAAAGGGCTTGACCCCTGTGTGTTTTCTGTAATGCCTCGTCAGCTCATCAGAGCGGGCAAACTTCCACGTGCAGCCGTCCCAGGTGCACTTGTATGGCTTTTCACCTGAAGAGGAAGAGAGAAAACACAGTTTATGCTCAATACCTTGTCACTGGTTAGTTTACATATTCAGAGATATGCAGCTAGTGGCTGTGACGCTACCAAAAAATTGGTAATTTACATTACATTCTGGAATATTTGAAAATCATTTATCAATCTTGAAACTTAAGTTTCGTGATTATAAATTTCAATAAACATAGAGTTTGCATTAATTTTTTTGTGTATTACATTATCATTCCATAGCAATAATTAATATTTAATATTATTATAATATAATAATTTAATCTTTACTTAATATTTAGGCTTATAGAATGGTGTGTAAGTTTTTTTTATTAACTTGCTCACATCTCAGGCTTGACTTGGGATCGATCATTGAGTTACAGTGGACTGGACAGTAGTCTTATCCTTCCTAAATTTAATTGGCACCTTGAGCAGACGCTGCAGTAAAATAAAATCACAACATATTAACGTACACAGTAAAGCTTACTGACCTGTATGTGTCCTCCGGTGCGCTTTTAAATGGGAACTTTTGGTGTAGACCTTATTGCAGCCCTCAAAGTCACATCTGTGGATTCTTCTCTTTTTGGAATCTGGTGACTCTGACCTCCGGGGGCGCCGTATACTGTCAATACTGAAGGGTGACATGGAACTGCAACAGGAGAGGAAGAAAAAAACATGA
>JAUBNQ010000013.1:6776300-6805954 GCA_032353495.1 Ctenopoma kingsleyae
ATTACATAAAGGTTGACACTGGAAAACTGACAGAATACAGTAAATTTAAAACAGAATGCACATTAACACAAATTTTGACGACAGTGTAGATGAATCCTACCCACATTTAAATATACAATGAGAAAGAAAACTGTGGTTAAAAAGAAACAGCTCCAGGAACAACTCAGAAAAACTCAGAAGTAGTACCCTTTTAATGACATTTAACTGGTGGTGAGATATAAAAAATGCAGTTTACAGTTATTTTTACAGATGTAAAAATAATAAATAAAAATGCCACCGCTTCACTGCATCATTCGTGCTCCTTTATTTATATGTATACTAACTGAAAATAACAATATACAGTACTATAAATATGAGTATATTGTACAGCATACAGACAGTTAGCGTGTAAGGTAGTAGAGCAGTTTTGTCAGCAGGTGGCAATGCTACACTGCTGCTGCTGAGTGACTCAGAGGTTGCAGATGAGGTAAGAGGGCTGGTATTCTTACTGCTCAGATCCTTTCATCAGTCAAAAGAGAAACTGTTTTATTTCACATTGTTGTTCAGTGAGGTTAATGACTCCTGAGTGATTTATACTATCAAAATATCAAAATTTGGCATGACATTTCCTAACCAATAACTAGTCAATATCACTGTTGATGATCTAATTTGTCACTGGTACCAATAGCCCTGTAGCAAACTGTGTGTTTGTATGTGTGTCTGACTTATTAGTGTCCATGTGTGTATTTGCAGTGCAGCATCTCATATGTGCCGCAAATCTAAATTTAAAAACGCTGGATGCAAACTCGTACGCAAGTAAATCCAGGAAGGAAACAAAAAATTGTAGGGTTGTGGTCACCAGAGATTGCTGACAATGAAGCAGCAAGCACCTTTCACACAGAGATAAACACATGAGTGCTGCACACACACATACAACAAACATACAAGAAAGTGAATAATACAGTAAGGACAGAAAACAAGAACATCTCTGTTTACTAGAGGGGAGGAGCAATATCCATGGGATGTATTTAACAGGACTCTTTTCAGCAGTGGAGGAAAACAGATGCTTTTCTTTCAGGTCTCAGAATCTCTGTTGTGGATATTAAGAAAAAGGTAAGAGGGTGAAGGTGGAAAGGGAAAGAAGAGATAGTACAAGACCAACAACTTCAGTCATGCTAGAACAACTCGAAAGAGGAGCAGGGGCTCACAGACAGGCCCTCCAGTGAACTGTCTCCACCACACACACACACACAGAACCCACTTCCTGTCTCTCTGTCTCTCAACGAAGCATGATTTGTCAAATGCAGACTCTGAAATACGCGTGCAATCAAGATGCGCACATACACACAGGCTACACAAACACACAGTTCTACCAAAGAAAACCCACACACACATATATACGGATCACCTGTTGCTCTTGGCATTCTGCCAATCTGAAACTGTACAGGAAATGAGCACATGGATCAGATATGAAGTGAACTCCAACTCCCCTCTCATTTCTCTGTCTTTCTCTTGCTCGCTCTCTCTACAGCGAGTATTACACGGCAGCATGATTCGAAATTGAACACTTAGAGACAAACACAAGTATTTATTAAGCCGGAGTCAGATTTCAAATCTTTATTAGAAATGAACGATGAGATTACGATGACAGCTAATGATCTAACAGGGAAACGTAGACATGTATCTAGAACCTGAGGTGTGTGTACAGAAAAGAGAAGAGGCTGGCTTTTCAGTGGAAACACTCTGAGCTTAGCCACCGAGCTGATGAGGCGGATGTTTACATAATGACATCATCCATGAAGTGACTCCATGATTATGATATAATTTAGAAAGGTCTGAGAACAACAGCTTTTAAAACAAAGAATATTTGACAACACATTACTCATTATGAATCAATTAATTTAATGTGCTACAACTGCTTTTCTTCTTCTGGTGAAAAACCCGTCCTCATTGAACCCCCATTTCAGAAGCCTGGGGACAAATTTCAGGTTTAATCTAGATTTGGTTTTGATATAAATTAAAACCACTAAACACCAGCCCAACAAAAGCAAACAGCACAGCGCTCTCACAACTTCAATAAAATTCTAGTTTCAATCACTCAGTCAGTCTAAGAAACTTTGTCACCACAGAAAAGTAACAGAATCAATGGACAACATCTGATGTGAAGATATTGACTTCAAAAGATTTTTCACTATTATAAAACAATTATTCAAATGAGCTGAAAAATCACTATTTAGCCTTAAGTGAAAGCAACAAGCTCCAGAGTTTATGTGCTGCATGACTCCCATGGTTCTATGGGGGCTGAGAAGAATTCAGCCACTGTCTATTTTGCTTTGCTCCTAAGAGATGATAGTAGCAGTGTAAGGTACTATTTATATCAACAGGCTTACTGCATGTGTAAATACATAGTAAAAGATCGCTGTGCTCACTCTTGTTCGACTGGTGTGTTTGAAACCAGCAACATCATTACTGTCCAACTGGAGAGCAACTGGTTGACAGATTTTGATATATAAACAGGTTGTAATAATAGAATAAAACCTTTTAACTGGCTCAGCTGAATAACCCAACCCCCCCCCCCCCAAAAAAAAACGTTGGGTTGCTGAATTAAACCTAAATAAAAACAGAAGGACAATATCTGCAAATCATTTAAAAACTACTGCATTAAAAATTGTACAAAAACAACACATCAGATGTTGAAAGTCACAAATTTCATTGCTTTTTTGCAAAAATATGTTCTCGTTTTGAATTTGATGCTGGCAACACGTTAAAAAAAAAAGAAGTCATTTTTACCACTGCGTTGCATCACCTCTTTCTTTTAACAACACTCAAAGTGTTTGGAACTGAGGAGACCAATTGCTTCAGTGTTGAAAACAACATTTTTTCCCCATTCTTAGCTGTTGTAGGATTTCACTTGCCCAACAGTCTGGGGTCTTCTTTGTCAACATTTTCGCTTCATAATGCTCCAAATGTTTTCAGTGAGTGGAAGGTCTGAAGTGCATTCAGGCCAGTGTAGCAGCCGCACTCTTTTACAACAAAGCCATGCTGTGGTTATGCTTGCAGAATGTGATTTGGCATTGTCTCGCTGAAATCCTGAAAAAGACGTCATCTGGATGTCAGCATATGTTGCTCCAAAACCTTTATATATCGTTTAGCATGAACTGCGCCTTCACAGATGTGTTACCCATGTTGCACGCAGCTCCACAACATCACGGATGCTGGCTTCTGAACTGTGGCTGATAATAAGACGGATGGTGGCTCTGCTCTTTAATCTGGACGATGTGGAGTCCAAAGAAATTTTGACTCCTCAAACCACAGTTTTCCTCTTGTCTTCAGTCCATCTTAAATAACTTGGGCCTGTTGTCTGCATGTTTTTCCTTAGCCTTTCTTTGTCCTTGTCTCTTGATTTTCAGAACCTTTTAATGACATACATATGATAAAAGAATTCATTTCCAAATTCTTGGCCAAACACTCAGCTTCTCTGGGATGCTTGTTACACCCAATCAGGATATTGACCTGTCAGTTAACCTAATTACTGCAGTTGTGAATTGTTCCACTAGGATCTGTTATGTTTCTGTTTCTGTTCAGCATCCCAACTGTTTTGAAAGTGTTGTATCTGTAGATCTTTAACATCATATTTCTGGTAAAATAAACCGTATATTTTGTGTGAGAATCATTTTGTTGTGTTTTTGCATTCACACTGCCTTTAACCCTGTGTCAGCGTGTCAGCATACAGCAGCGTGTACGTGTCTGTTGAGGTGTCCAAAAGCAGAAATAGGAAGTACAGCTAAAAAACAATTTGAAACAGAGCTGACCTCTGTTTTAGTTCCTTTGTTTAACCTTTTTCCCCTCTTTATCTGCTGCTCTCCACAAGTACAACATAGAGACTGAGACGCACAGTGAGAGGAGGACAGCATGTATGTGTGTCACCTGTAAAAGGGGTTTCCCACAGTGCAAAAAAAAAAAAACAGTTCTCATAGGAAACAAGGTCAAATGAACAGTTCCAACATAGCAACAAATGGTTCTTAAACAGACTAGCTCCATTATCAGCAAAATAGGAAAGGGAGTGTCTGTGACTGTGTCCATCGGGCATTCCTGTACCTGTCCGAGGATACTACCCATCACCTCATCCTGCTCCTCTGCCTCCACCTGCTCTGCTTTGTGGCCCCCAGGTCCTTGGAGATCAGCCAGAATTCAGCAGAAATAACCAATCCAAACCCCTGCCCCCAACACACACACATACACACCCTCTCTCTCTCTCTCTCTTTCCCTCGTGCTCTCCCACAATAGCCTATCCACTGGTCCCCAGGGAAACGCATGAATATGGAAAAGAAGCACATGACACACACACACTTTCTCTCTCTCTCTCTTTCTCCTTTCACTCATTTATTTATATATGGATACCTGGATTGGAGGCTGCAGGCACTCCTATCCTCCACCCTTACATTTCTTCTGCCTGATGCTCTCTGGATGACTGCTTGTGTAAATATGGATACAAAATTACATAAAGCAGCACCTTCTACACTCACAATGCACATGTTTAAATGAAAAGAAACGAACTAGAGCAACACAAAAAAAAAGTGATATGTTTCGAAGAAGTGCTTTCAGCTTCTGTTGCAGTGCAGATGTCCACAGAGCGCATGTGTTGTGTCAATACAGAATGCACATTCTTCCTCTGTGTAGCCAAACCAGCATGTAACTCAAGAAGACTACAGACTGCTTTGTTTTTCACAGACAAACATGCAAGTCTGTGTTCCTGTTGACAATGGCTGACCTCCTTCTGGAACCAGCTGTTCTGTCCACTGTGCAGAAACACGTGTATGCATAGAGTACAAACACATACACCGGAGGATTAATACTTACAGACGTACACACGTACTTATTCACACGCACAGTCACATACACAGCACGCAGCACACACACAAGAGCACAGTTTCCACACAGCACAGTCTGCACTTTGCACACAGAGAAGTGAGTGTGTGGGCAGGCCCTGGCAGGGTATTACTAAGCCTGGCTGGTGATTTATCTCCATAGTGAAAGCTTGGGCAGTGAAAGGTTGGGTCCTGCCAACCTCTGTTCTCTTCTGACCACCCACTGCCCACGTGTGGCACTCAGGGGCACGCTTGTCCCTTTCAATAACCTGCACCGAAACCTGAGTCTGCCAGTGAGCGTCCGTGAGTGTGTGTTTGTGTGTCTTCCTGTGAAACAAGACAACCTCTACTTGTACCACTGAACAAATAAAACCACACTAGTTTTTACCACACTGTTGCATAGTGTTCCACAACTTTGCACAGTGACACCACAATAACTCCTTTAGCTTCATTACTGTAAATGCTCACACAGTTAGTAGTCCACAAACAAACAATACAGTGTCTTGTGCACAATGTCAACACCTTCAGCTGAAGCATTACCACCAAAACACAGCCAGTTGGGGTTGGGCTACTGTCAGCCTCAGCCTTGTTAATGTTACTACATCATTAGCAGGATTCTCAAAGAGTCCTAGAATACTTTCCTTTCACGAAGTCTAAATGAAAGCCCCGTGGCCATTATTTTAACTTGAGTCTGGCCAGGCTGATAGTTATGACTGTTTTGAGTTTATAGGCATCAGAGGCGGGGGGGGGGGGACAAGGCAGAGCCAAATGTTTCTCTGAATCTTCATGATTCTGATCAGGATACTGTAAGTTGCCATTCGTTGGAGAAGGAAGTCTTTTCATTCAACACAGATGGACTGGCACCACAGGAGTAGTGATGTCTGTAAGCTGAACAGGGCATAAAGTATGTCTGAGCCATATGCAGTCAGGGATATAGATGCACACCCACACAGATACGTCCAATACCAGCCACAGAAATACATAGAAATGCACTATGCTACATACTAGGCTTGTGTGTAAAAAATGCTCTCACCCAGGGTGACAAAAAATTTTAGACCTTTGAACTCTGTCATTTTTTTTCTCATCCATGCTTCTAAAACTTGCATCTTGTTAACTTCTGTTGGCCATTTTCAGAAAGTTTTCCTTGTTGTTTAAGCCATTAAACCTTACTACACTGTTATAGACTAACTAAAGGTAAAGGAAAAGATACTATAAATGGGCTTGACAGGAAAACGGTGCACATTCAAGAGGATTCCGTCTTCAAAATAAAGGGCTCAATAGACATCTGCAGACACCATAGCTGAAAAATAACTGTTGCTGGTGACATTTTATAGTTGGTGAGTAATTACAGGGTGTTCTATGTAAGCATTGCAAATACTCACTCTGTGACTCCCATATCAACAACTTTGCTATCAGCCTTCAGAAAGCAGTGTAAGAATCAAAATCATACTTGCTAAACATCTTCCTGACACATGAAATAGAACAGAAAACACAGCTCACGACAGACAATAAATGTTTTGTTTTTTTTTCAAGCTGTTACAGTTAGTAGATGAGAAAAAGTCAGTGTGGAGATTTAACATTTCTTACACACATGTATAAAGGTCATAATACTCACTCTTGTACGGCACGAGCTATAGACAGCGCAGTGGAGCCAGTCTCATTAACACTGTCCAAGGTTACGTTTGGCAGGTCGTCGTCATCACTGTCACTTTTGATCTGTCTTGGCGACAGGCCGTTGGGGTCCGTGTGTGCTGCGAGGACAGGGCACAGACACGAGAGTCAGACACATGATACTGGAGCTGGCCCTGGAAACTTACAAGGCATATCACATTCTGTGTGTTGGAAGGAATTTCTAATTGTAATGAGGTTATTGCCTTCATACACTGTCATTACATCCATGGCTTTTCAGAGGTTGATATCTACTGTATGTCCTCAGTCATATAATATGCATTTGTAGGTGTGTATGTGGGTGTCAAGCATGACACTTTCACAAGAAGTTCCAGTGCACAAAGACAGAGAAGCGCACACACACACATATTCTTTATCAGAATCCAAATTAGAGATAGCGAGCTGGGCGGAGCATTGTGTGGGTGTTGTTGTTTTCTCTGAACAGTTTGAGGGAACTCAGCCATTTGTTACTGAGTGTGTGTGTCTGTGTGTGTGTGTGCGTGCGTGCATGTGTATGTGTGAATGCATAATATATCTAAGTTAAAAGTACACGTGCATGCTTGAGTGCAACTGCTGGGCACGTCTCTGTTCCCCTACAAGTGCAACTGACAGAGAATCATATTCATGATAATGACAAACTTTCACATAAAAAGCCTGAATGCAACACAAAAGCCTAAACCCATCTATTCACTACTGTATTCTTTTCACAGAACACAGTGATAATTTGCAAGCTAGCTTTGTCCCTTCTCTGATTCCTTCCTTTTGCACTGAAAGCAGAAAATACGTTTGACTTGAGAGCATGTGATTAACAATGACCTTCTGAACCGGTGGTTAGAGGGGTCTCTTTCTCTTGAGCTACATGACAAAGTTTCATCCATTCCACAAATTCTGACAACTTCTCCCCTGGCCAGCTCATTGGCTGTATTTCCACAGACTGCAGTCATTCAGTCCTCTCTGTCTCCATGGACACAGGCTGCGCACATCCTTGATAAAAGGTAAAACCTGCCGGAGACTACTCACCAAAAGAAAAGTTGTTGCAAATCTACAGATTAAACATTCATGTTGTAATATAGTAATTTAATGAAACATGATGAAGAACATGCAACATAGAAACTAAACGACAAAGATTTTATAATAACTATTCCTGTTTTAGAAGATGTAATCACATGTACCGAATATACCGTGATACATTTTCCACTGACTTCTGTAACATCCCTGTCTGCTGTAAGCCCGGTCCTTTTATATGCTATCAGGACTTCACCACCTCTGCCCTCTCAGCCGAGACTGTGGTCATAATGGCCCATAATAAGGGTCTAGAGTTAGGAGCAGACATGGTGTTATTACTGGGGGGGGGGGTGCAGAAATAATGCTGTAACTCTGCTGGAGCTTTTGCTTTTAAAGGTTTCTAACTGTTGTTGCAAACTAAGACATGCAGAGTGGTCACCAGCTCGCCTACCCTGTGGAAAACCTGTAATTAGTTAGAAATGCATCATGTGTCGGAAAGGGGTATTTTGAGCGAGGGACACAAAGGAGGAGTAGTGGAGAGGTGGGCAGAGCACCGGATTTCTTTCTTTCTCTCCTGTTGTTTCCAGTCAAGCCCTGTTTCCATGGAAACCTCCTGCCGGAGACAGGGAGAGAGCAATGAAAGGAAGGGTACCCGCCCTCTCTTAAAGAGGATGGCCAACCTGTGTATGTGTGTGTACAGGGGGCATGTGCGAGAGTGGATGTGTGTGAGTGTGTGCATGTGTTTTTGTATCTATGTTGAGAGCTTCAATAATCATATTAAACTTCACAGGGAGGGAAGGGGACTCCAGTTTTCGTCTGCCCTGATGTCAACAACTTATTTGTTCAACCAAAAGTGCCACCCGAAAGAGAAAACTCCAGGTAGGAGAGAACCAAAAAAATAAACTCATAAACAAACAGAAACACGATGTAGTACTACATTATTTTTTATTTGACTTTTACTGTGGGAAATTTAAATGTAAATGTTCTCATCAGGTCACATTAAAACTAATAGCTAAATGCTCTGTTTGTCTGCTGGTTGCTATCTCATTAAACGAGCCCGAGTCCACCACACCCAACATTCAGCCCATTTCTTTTGTGCTTGGTGCCTTCAGAGCTATGCAGAACTTGTGTTGGACTGTGTACATGTGCATTCATGTGTTTGTGTAAGTGCCACCCATCCTCAATATCCATCCCCACCCTCTTATGCAAGTCTTGTTTTTCCTGTACTTCCTTCTTCCCTCTCCTCTGGAGCAGACATCCAGCATTTAAAACATCCATCTCTGAGGACCACCCCACCCAGCCGGCCAAGTGTCTGTTTTTGTGCACACGCTTTAATTACACATTTCTGTTTGTTTGCTTGTACATTTAGTACATGCATGGCTGTGTGCAAGCACAACTGTGTCTGTCCATCCTGTAGGGAGGGGCAAGATGAAACATCTTTTACAACTAACAGTTGCTCTGTGTGCAGCTCAGAGGAACACCTACTGTAAGCTCACTCCCAGTGGTTGGCAGTAAAACCGCACCCAGAGAGAAAACCAACAACACACACTAGCCTGGGACTAATACTGCCTTAGGTCTAATACTGCTCCAGATGTAGAGGAAAAGGTAACAAGTGGTGAGGCCCTGTTACCTGCACCAAAGGCTATTTAAGACAGTCAAGCAAAATCTCTTTCAGTTAAAGACAGGAGAGCTATTCAACCTGTAAACCTCATCTTCACTCTGAAAGCGTAACATTATCGCCTGAGGTGCTGTCTCTAAAAGCATATACACATACAGTCAGCCTTGACAGCGCTGTGTCTGCAAGAGCTTTGACTAAAGACAGCACAGGACACAAGGACAGGCAAATATACCACTGTACACAGATTGTCACTGGGACAGTTCTTGCAACATCACACAGGTATTTCAGCCGGTTCTTTACTCTCTAATGGACCTGTCTGTGTCATCGCTAGAAAAATATAAAACAGGCATGGACTGATTTTATTCCATTTATTAAAAGGCTTCCACTGAAAGTTTTTGCACCACTCAGCAAGAATGTTGTTGAAGTACACTGTGATGGTTGACAACTGCTAATTGAAAATATCTGATTAATCAGATTTAAATTAATATTTTATGTTAGATAATTGATTTCTAATTTATATTTCTCAGTAGGTGAAGCAACTGCAACTGCCTATTAAAGCTGGAGGCTAGAGGTTCTTGCGAGACACATCAGACAGCTTATGTTATTAAAATAAAAATATAATCACGAGGCAGTAGCACATAGTCTGAATCATAGTGTATCCTCATTTCCTTTACAGATCTAACAATGCTTAAATCATTTGTAGTGAAGCTGCGGTATTTCTAACTGACAATGATGAAAGAAGATTCATAGAAATCCCAAATGAACAAAGTCAGTTTTATGAATATGGAGTAAATTTGGAGAGTGTGGTCTCACCTTTGCCCTGGCTTTTGGCCTCATCCAGCAGAGGTAGCATGATGGCATTGTTGAGGCTGGAGGGTGATCGAACGGCAGTGGTGTACATGAGGGGAAGTGACTGTACCACAACTGGGATGCGGTGAACATGGCTAGTCAGTTTCCCTGCTCCCTGCAGGCTCAGAGGACTGGATGGAGGCGGCGGCACAGAGTGCAGGATGTGCAAATACGGCTGACCTCTCGCCCCAGTGCCGGGGGCAACCAGAGAGCCTGGTGTGAGCACCGATGAGGCTGAGGTGATAACTGATGGAGAGCAGGAGGAAGATGATGAAGATAAAGACGACGGGGAGAAGGCAGATCTGAGAGGGGACGATGATGAGATTGCAGTGGCGGGGAAAGTAGATGATGAGGAGGGACGGGGTTTGTTGATTGACAGGTCAACAGGCTCAGTCTGTGTGTGGAAGTGCAGGTCGTGAGCGAGCAGGTCCTCTGGAGGTTCGGGTTTAACTCTGCTGAGGAAGAAAGGGACGCTGTCCATCGCAGAGTAAGGGCGCACTTTAGGTGACTGTGGAAGTAAAAGAAACACTGGTGTTAGATTTTCATTGAACAGATTCATTTTATTGTCTTGCAAAAAAAAGCACAATTTATATTTCTACTCTATCGTCTTTCATGATCACGTATACAGAAATGAATCAAAGGTATACAGCATTTAGTGACTTTTATAGAGCAAGGAGCTACTAATTTCCTCATATTCATTCAGCTCCTCCTGTGAAGTCCCTCTGGTTTAGCATGATGTCATACACAGATGAAATGCAGTAAAGATAGTGTCTCTCACAGTCGCCCTCTTTCACTCACTCTCTTTCTTTTTCTAGGCGTGGGTTGCACTCTCTCTTTCTCTCTCTCTTCCTCCTGTTTTCCATCACTCCCACAGAAACACAGTTCTCTTGGCTATCCTTGTATCTCTCCTAAATCTCCTTTGTGACGATGGAAAAACATCATATGGGCTCAATTTCCTGACCGTCTCCCTCTCTCTGTCTCTCAGCGATGGGCCTCTTAAGGCCAACGCTGGTGGCTCAGTGTATCCCTCAACACATCTTTCACTTAACACCAAGCAGACTGTAACACAAGCGCTCCATCTGTCTGCACAAGTTTCAGGAACCTGTTTACTTGGAAAAGATAATGGAACACATACACATTAGTAATATAATACTCTCATCCTGCTACTATCTGTTTCTCCGGTGCTCCAAACTTTAGACACTATTTGATATCATAATCTACAATGTCAAATTAACCACATTACATGTGATGTACCTGACCTAGTCTCAGTAAGTTAGATATATGACTGGTGCTAGAGCATGTGGTGAGCGGTGTATTTGACAGGCTGAGTCACAGACAGGGGCATCAGGGAGTGAGCACATCCAGGAATTTTACTTACCCTACAAAAAATATTTAAGGAAAAATTCAGATTGCAACACCAG
This sequence comes from Ctenopoma kingsleyae, assembly GCA_032353495.1. NCBI lineage: Eukaryota > Metazoa > Chordata > Actinopteri > Anabantiformes > Anabantidae > Ctenopoma > Ctenopoma kingsleyae. The sequence goes on from JAUBNQ010000013.1 coordinate 6,787,709, forward strand.
CAGAAATGAAAAGGTTTTTTTACCCTTGCATCCAAGGATTTTCATCCTTGCGTTTGTTTTAGAGACGTACATTTCTTTCCCATTACGCAATGCTGGCTGAGAGTGGATCTGTGGTGAATTACAAATTATTCTGAGTGGTGTGTGTGTGTGTGTGTTCTTTTATGTACATGTAGTAGCCTACTATTTTTACTCCAGACTTGTATACTTGTTTTCAGCCTACAGGAAATGTTATGACCCCATGAATCAAAAAATCCTTCTCACTGTTTAACTCCTCCTTAGTTGAAAAACAAACTCTGCCGCATGAAACATGCTCTCTGATGGCCTCTGGACCTTGGTTGGGTTCAGCTCAGGGTCAGTAATGTCAGGTCAGGGTTCACAGCACATTATGATCTGCCTCATGATACTGCCCAACGTGACCATGAAGTCGAGTTTCTACAGGACTGCGTGCACATAATTATGTTTTGTAGAAAAACATTTAATCGTTGTTTCTGTAACATAAGAATATAAACAGCCTGAGGTGTAACATCCACAGTCTTTGTAAAAGGGTGAGAACTTGATCCTTTTCCTGTGATGCCTTCTTCAAAGAAATTAGTAGTTCATTTTTCCTAGTAAAACAGTTTGATGACTGACAGTTCCTTCGAAGAAATGACCATTTATAGGAAACATTTGGCAGAAAGAGCTCATGAAAAATCAAAGCAAAGATAAGGATTCTCATGGGAAAACTAATACCCCTAATAAAAACATAAACACACAATTATTCGACAAAATAAAGTCAATATTAGAAAAGTGTCAAGACAACAGGAGGAGTTTGGGTGGGGAAAAGGACTGCAGATGACATGGGCATGATTGGAGTTGAATTGTCACCTGATAGCCAATCAGCTGATACAAACAAGCACACAAGGCTCAATAATGCATAGAAACACATTTCCCTCCTTCTTAGTAGAGTCCAGATTTAACCAAAAAGTTCTGCATCTGGGCTGCACAGCTGCAATTTAATGACTATAATTTCTGCTCCGAGACTTTACCTTAAAAACATTTCAAAATAAATATCACTTCATTGTCATCATGTGAGTTTGTGATGTCAAAAGCCCTCTGTGCTCCTCTTGCTTCAACTCCTGATGTAGCCTTTCCTGACAGACCCTTAGGCTACCATCCAGCAGCTTTTGCATGTGATCTCTGTGTGTTTGCATGTTGTGTATAAGAAGTGAGTGTCATGGACCGCCTGGAGCTACACTGCCTTAAGGCTTTGAAGCCATTAGATCCATTGAGGCTGAGCTAAATGTTTTGGAAACCTTGTCTTCCTCAGCAAATGCTGTTAAGAGTATGTCTGGTCGGCTAAAGTTTAGCATTTGCCAGTTCTGCAGTGAAAAAAAAACACAGAAGAAAAAAAATGGAGAAAATATATTAAATATAATAAATATTATAGTGTAACCTGAAAACACACAATCCTAAACTCTTCTAAGAAAATTTGTTTCATTTTGCTTGACAGAAAATTAAAGCATCCACATGTTTTGTTAATGAGGAAAATTTTGAAAATGGACCGACATAATTTGAATACCAATTTCTGTATCATAGGTTGAATCGATCATATTTACTTGTAGTGATTCAATCACTATTACGAATATTTACTATTTCGATATTGCTAGTACCTGCTTGAGGTTAATGGCGACAAAGGATGGACATTGTTAGATTTTGTTTGCATACATGTGACTTTTCCGGCTGCAGTATAAATTGCGTACTTCTTTGAGATCAGGTGAGAGATAAAAAGGAGACACGACATTGAATTAATGATTTCCTTTGTTGCTTAAAGCGAGAAACTTCAAGCATCAAGGCAACTTTCTGTCTGAACAACATGCACTTCGACCACAAGAGGTAAATAAACAACACTGTCTCACAATTTCGCCTACAGATCTTATCAATAGGCAAACATATTAAAAAGGTAGCTAAGTTATCAAACTGACTTAATATTGTCAGCGTTGCTTTAATCGTCTTATTTGAAATTTGAACTAATAATTTAATGTGGAAGAAAGTGAATAGTGTGTGTCATATGGGGAATAACAATTTAAAAAAACAACCAGAAAACAAGTGAGATGTGTTGAATGAATAATCATGACACCAAACCATTTGAGTAGCAATGTGGGGAAGTACTTTAGAGCATACATGACAGCACAGATAGCAAGACTGTGGAAAAAGGCAAGCGTGCAACTGCCTTGCAGTAATGTTAGCTTGTCAATCAAATGAAGCAGCAGAGACACTCTGGATCACTGGAACAATGTCAGTTCATCAGTGTAGTTTACTTTGGACGACATGACTTCCCTTCAAATGAATTGTGTTAGTGTGAACTAATTGTAAATACATAATTTGAAAAAAGTGACAGCTGTAATACTTCAGTGGAGCGAAAAACCCCCCCAAAAAAACGTGTGATTGTTTTTGCTGATAAATACCACTCTTTCATTTGTGTAAAAAATAACATGCTCTCTCTTTATTTAAAAGTGTTAGGCTTCCTTTTATAGAAATACAATGATCATGACAGTTAGGAATATAGTCTGTTGCAAAAGACCTGTTCAAATCGTCTGTTTCTTCTGAGTCTAAAGGGGAACATTCGAGTGGAAAGGTCAAAACAACACGTTGTATAGTGTTGCAGTGAAAAACAGAAACCTATTTGCATTTTGGGGTTATGTTCTTGAACACATCTCAACCAGCACCAATGGAAAACTTTAAGCCACCCCCCACTTTCATTTTGACAACTACAAACACACATACGCACTCAAATCATACTCACACACACACACACACCGACAAACATGTAAAGATATGCTCGACCCGCCTTCCTGCCTCTGTCCTCATGCCATTGTCTTTATTAGGGGATACTGGTTAGCAGGGCAGATTTTCCAGGGCCTTGCGGGCGAATTGTCTAATGAGGCGGACCATTTCCAGCAAGCCTTTGGCCCCCCGCCACCTAAATGAAGACCACATTTCTGCAGCAGCCTAAACTGTCTGTCTGTGCCTGCCGTCTAAAGGGAAGCTCAGTCTGTTAAGGCAAGATTGGATCTCGGTGCACTTCAAAGCCGTGTGGGCTGCAGCTCACATCCTGTCTATGACTGACATCACTACGTGTATGGAGGACGACTTCAAACCCCAGGCATTAGGTATCAACGCAGCTCTCAAACCCTGGAGCCACTGATGAGACCAAGACACCCAGAAAGCATCCACCTGCTGCACTTCTGTCAATTTCACTGATGTGCAGAGGTAGAGTTAATTCTTATCAACTCAAGGCTGCTCCACAACAAACAATACTCTATACAACCTTAGATAACCTGATGGGTTATCAGCACCTTGTATTTTCCTCATCCATCACGTCCTAATGTAATGTAGGTTTGTCTCTACAGAAACTACTTTGCTCTCTTCCCACAGTGTTCCTGATATATTAGGGGTCAAAATATTATTGATATGTTATGAATGGAAATCAATAACAACTGAAAACTTATTCATCATGATTACAAATATTACATGGCCTGAACCCACTACATACAAGGCTATGGCAGCAACATAAACCCCCTGTAACCTAGCAACAGCTTCACCATAACAAGAGCAATTTGCTTCTAGGTATGTCGGACCACAGAATACTAACGGTACAGTATACAGTATGTGGGCCATGAAAGCCCTGCATGAAGTAATGCCATTATATGATGATGCTCAGTTTGATTGAAAAAAATAAAGATGAATTTTGCAATGTAGCCTTCTGATTAAAACAAATCCAAAATTGCCGGTGCAAACTTAACAACATAGCATGGAGTGACAAATTCATATTGAGTGACAGAAACAAGGCAGAAGTGACACAGAGCCCTCTGAGAGAGTAGAAGAGTTCATGAGATACAATAGAGTAAGAGATGCTATGAAAGTATTTGCAGAGGAAGCGTACAGCATGATGTGTTGTTTTGTCTGTGTGCGCTTTTGCTTATTTGTACGACAGAGATATGATTCATGTGTGTTTGTGAGAAAGAAGGGCAAGGGAGTATGAAGGGAAAATGAGAGACATAAAGAAGTAGGAACAGACAGAGATAGATAAGATTTAGAGTTTCCCATGTGACCCTCCTCCCCGGAGCAGTGACTCCATCTGCGCAATAACCCCCAGCCAGCACGGTCTCTCTGCTGGACCCAGTCACCTCCCCGAAACCCCCCATTGCATTCCTCCTCCAGCTGTGGCTCTCCTCCTCTTCTTGGTTCTTCTCCTCTTCCTGCTTACTACCATGCTCTCCGACCACTCCTCACCCCCACACTCACTCACTTACTGGGGCCTGGTAGTGATTATCGGCCCAATGCCGGGAGGAGGAAAGAAGGAAAGGAAAGGAGGAGGAAAAAAAAAAGGAATTGTCTGGAAAACAACTGCTCTCTTACCCCTTGTTCCAATTCCAGGGGCTCAGCTTTGACTCGGACTGCAGGCATTCCGTCAAGCATTAACATCCTGTTTCTTAGGCTGCCTGTGAAGGGACACAGAGGAGGTGTAAGACGAGTGTTTTAGAATGACTAAGCAGGTCCCACACTCACAGTTATTCACACGTGGACATCTACAATGTTGTGCTTGCACCCACTGAGAAATAAACACATTTTTAATAGACACACATTCATGTTTCAAAACCATCAGAAGCTGACAGACAAAAGATGTGCGCAAACCATGTAAACTCAGTCAGTGCACAGCGTGAGTCTCTCTTCTCCATAATACAGATTTTCAATTGGCTAGTGGGCTGCTGTGGGGCTAATAATGCTTCATAATGCTGAATAAAATCCTCTTAAGACTTCAATGGAATACAAATACTTCCATTGATATGCAGTTACTCAACAGCAACGGAAACAGTACAATCAGACTTTCCTCTTTGTGCAATCATAAAAAAGACAGTAAAGGACATTGTAAAATTGTGACATTTTGACATTTGACACCTCGGAAGATTGAGTTTTAAACTCACAATGACACACTTAATGTTAAGACAATAACACGGTGCTTACACAAATGAAGACACATCTTAGTATCCATCCTTCCCTCTGCTGACTCTGAGCACTGTGCCTAAAGTGGGCAGCAGTGCCCGGCTCCTGAGCTCCGTGCTGTGGCTTTAAGAGGGATAGTCAGATAGCGCCAATGACAACAATGCATGTTCCATATCCCTCAGCTGGGGCTGAACTGGGGTAACACTCTCTCTTATTATTTTAGCAGCAGTACATGGAGGAATGCAAGCAAGGCTAACAGCCTCTAAACATCTCTATTACTCTTCACTGCTGGCACCAGCAGCTGGACGTGTGGTCCAGTCCTCGCTATCAGCAGTGTTGCGGCCATCCTGACTTCACTTGTGTGAAAGACAAAAGCTCAGCCAATCATGAATGACATATATTGTCTGTTCACCTGGTCTCCTGACCATTAATGTACCCCAAACATCTACAGTCTCACACAACATCCACGTGACCTGTCACATAATGTACTAACCAAAAAGTCCATTCATAATAGTTAAAAACATTTTGTTTAACAGATTTAATTAATAAATGTCACATCAATTTTTTTTTATGTCACATGATGTTCCACAACCTTTTAGATTCTCAAGCATAAGGATAATCCTGACTGTGTTTGTGAGTGAGGGAGGCAGAGAAAGAGGGAGGATTTACTCAATCTGCAACCCCCCCAGATCTCGCCTCTCAGGTCTTAGTCCCCCAGGTACCCTGGCTGTGCTCCTATTGTATTGTTGTCCAGGATGTCCTTCGGCTTCAGGTCTTGGTAGGCCCAGATAGCGTTGCCATAGTAACGGCTGGGCGGGTGGAGCTGCAGCCTCGGTCCAGCCTAAAGCCATGTGTTGGGGAGAACAGAGTGGAGTGCACTAAGATAGGTTGAAAGTGGGGTTTGTTTTCCTTAGGATGACAGTCATACTGGGAGAGGCTTTGTCTCCTCCTCGGAGAAAGAAAATGTATTTCAGAAGGAGACATTTAAGATAAAATGTTGATTTTCTCATGCAGTAAATTTTACATTTAAAAAAATCAATCATCAAAAATCTTTTTGAAAGTCTCACAAAAGTTGACCTCACCCAAACGTCTTTGTTCTCTTTGCTAAATGTGTGCACGCCTCTTCAAAACACCTGTCAATTCCGCCTCCCATGGCACAGTCAGAATTGTACATTTCTTGAAAGCAAATCCTCTCCCCATGTGCCTACAGTCTATTCATAGGAAATCAATGGCAAGTGCAAACCCATTCTTGTGACTGTAATGACCAAAGAGCTAACAGCAGTGAGAGACCTAACACTGAGTAATGAGCTAACAGGGGGACGCTCTGTGTTGAGGAGTTCATGATGAAATACCGAAGGATCGTGTCTGTCAGTTATTAGAACTTTATAATCACAAACAAAAAAGATTAAAAATAACATTGACTTTGAAATGAAGAGAATTTGTTCAAGATAATACACCAGCGCAAATCCAGCCTGCTCTATCTCTAAATTTGGTGTGCTGGCAGAAAGCTCAGGCAACCAGCAGTGTGCCATCAGTGGTATGAGGTTCTGTGTGTGGGAGATGGAGAGAGGGGGGGGGGGGGGGTTAGAGGGAAACAAGGTAGATTAAGATCACCTTTCCATTTGCTGCACTCTGAAATGAAATGGCCATCCCAGGTGTGTGGGGGAGCTGGATGGAAAGAGGAGGGCAGTGGAGTGTTGAGGCATCTCATTTCTCCCTCCTATAAACCCTCCTGTAGCCACCAAAATCCACAGGAAAAGGTAAAGGCAGCAGGTAAAAATTGAGGCCAGTTGTTGCATTGTAAACGTTTGCATTATTTGTGTGTCTATTAATGCATTTTGAAGTATCCTCTGAAATTCCCACCACACATCCACATTTATGACCTTAGGTTCACTATCTCCCACTTCGCTGATGGTATCAGCTCTGTGCTAACTGAGGTGATGGCAAATAGCTGGAGCGAGAGGATAAGGCTCAGCCAAGCCAACCCTGAACAGACTAGCCGGATCAATTAGAAGTGACAAACACCTCTAAAAAAAAAAACCTCTAACCTTCTGAGACCAAACTGTCCTCATATACCAATAGCATCATACACTGCTATACACACATTTTCAGTGTCTATACATATAAACCCAAAACATTAGGAAAGGAAAATGGGTAAAAACAATAAACATATGACGAGACGACAAGAACAGCTCTCTGGTCCATACACAACATGCCTCTTAGCTTTAGCTTTCCTTTACTGCCAGCATGCTGGTAACACTATGAATTAAATGAATTCTAATAATATTCTAGTAATTGTTCATTGTTAATTGCTGAGGTTTAAACAGGAAGCATTCTGATTGGGAAAAAAAAAGCTCAAAGGTGTGTGTTGGTTGAGTGGGTGGTGTAAATCACTCTGAGTTCATGTTCTTTCAGCACATGAAAGTGTGAAGACAGATCCTGCTTAATACTATCGCTTGGTGTTCACTCACACAGCAACGACAACACATTTTTTTAAAGGAGAAAGTTAAGCTTAAACAAACTAAAGAAACTAGATTTAGTCTCTGGCTGCATACTCTCTTCTGCTTTTTTTCTTTCATCTCTCTCTCGTGTGCACATACTTGCATACATGCAAACATACCCTGAAACACACTAACAGACGGGCCCTGCCAATGCTTTGTTCCCATGTCGAGTGCCCAGAGCAACTGGGTGCATCTGTGTCACAAAGGCTGGACCTGCTGCCATGGGCTGGGATGGAGGAGAGATGGAAAAGCGTGAGGGGAAGGGAAGGGGGCAATGAATAATGGGAGGAACACGAAGAAGGATTAAGAAAGGTGATAGCAAAAGAAGTGAGTGAAGGTGGAAGGCTTGTGAAGAACAAAACAGAGTTGCTGGCAGGAGTAGTGGTTAGGGAAGCAACTAAGGGGAGTTGAAGAGGTTGAGGAGGGAGGGAAGGGTGTTTAGTGGGGTGGAGGAGGGATGGTAGTCAGAGAAGCGAGAGAGGGTAAAGAGGGGATATGGACTCGAGCCAAGGCCTGGTCGAGCGCAAAGCACACGGTGCAAGAATGCCAACAGACCCCCCTTCCACCCAGTCCTCTACCAAAGCGGAGACAGAAAGAAAAAGGGAAAGCCAGAGAGGGAAACTGTGCAGAAAACATTTTAAAATGTTGCAAATCAAAAACAAATGATTAACTGGTGTTAAAAGTCAAAAAGCAAAAAAAAAAAAAGCACCAAGTCCTGTAGGTGATGTGAGATGTGTTTTGTGTATTGTGTGTGCCGCTGGCCTCTCGGCCACAGCTCACTTCCCTTTTCCGTACCCCTGGCCACCCCAGTGTGACACATTGGCCTGATAACCAGCCTACAACTGCTAGCTCACCAGCACCCTCCTCCACTTCCTCTCTTTTGAACCACACAGTGCAGCAACTTTTAGAAAAGCAGTGAGAGTTGAGAGTATGTTGACAATATGCTCATTGCACAGGTAACAGAGAAAACTGGCTGACTGACAATTTTGTAGACCTTGGGGGAAAAAAAATGGCTAGATATGTTTGTTAAAAAACACATTTATCTTGTTTTCTTGTAGACGCAATAGAGCCAGAGCTAAATCACAGCTGATTTTCAATCTGCAGTTTCAAACTTCAGTCTGCTTCATGTTAAACTATGACTGTTCGTGACCTCATCTTGTTGGCCTCATTCCGGTCTTGAAAGCCATTCAAATAGTTCCCTGCAGAGCTACTACTTAAAAGGTAACTGCACCCAGCCAAAAAAACAGCACTTTGTGTGGTCAAAGGTTCAAAAGACTTGAACCTTCAGTGCAGAGGTTATTGCTGCCTTACAAAGAGAAAACGCAGAGCCTACATTTTTAGTCAAAACCAGCATTTGGCCTTAGTGCATTTTGCTTAATAAAAATATGCAGCTGTCTTTCAAAGTAGGCATTTTACTACAGTTCTGTTCCTCTATACACGATCTAATGTGTTATTCTTCAGGTGGAAACTCCAAATGTCCTTGACTTGGCTAAGACTTTGTTTTTTTTCACCTCTGTTCAAACAAACACTTTAGTTAAACTCTCTAAAAGTCATTATATTTTTCAAATGTGTGCTCCAGCAATGTGGCCATAACACTTTGAGCTTACAAAACACTGAACCTCCAAAATCAAAAAAGCAACAGAACATGAAAACGTGTCTCTGTATATGTCACACTTACATATACTCAATGAGCCTACATTTCCCATAATGCCACATTTTTTTCATGAGAACCTCCCTGCCTAGTTAATATGACCATTTGTCAAACTGGTGTCTATAGTTTATAATACAAATGTACTCTCATATTCTCATAGTTTTTAATCTATTGATTTAACTAGCCTTTATGTCTAAAAATGGTGGTGTTCCCCTTTAATAACTTTCTAACTCTAAACAGCACAAACTACATAAACTATGTGCTGTTGTTATGTATATGTCCGTGTGACCAAGATGCGGATGTGTGTCTTCCTTACTCTTCACTCCTGGATTTCCTGAGATGGACATTGTCTCTTTTTTCTTAATCATTCATGTCTCTCTGTGAATGGTCTCAGAATTTCCATTTCATAAGCCGTATTTTCCTTGGCAGGAGCAGCAAGTAAAGCCTTTTGGATGCTTCTGGGACATTTTTGAACCAGGCTCAAGAGAGCAGAGTGCTGCTACCTCTGTGCTCATAGAAGCGAAGCCTCCTCTATCCCCCAACAAGTACAATGGCATCAAACCAGTTATGTGCACTATCCTTTGAAAAAAAAAAAAAAAGACAGAAAAAAGTTTCCTTTAGGGTTAAAAACCCCTTAGAGATGCACTCAACTGATGCACTTTACCTCAAAATGCTCAGCTTTTTCCTCTGGGAATAAATCAGTACCACAGAAGGAAAACACATCTCTTTTCATGAACACAGCTATTATTAGAAAGAATACACTTCTCATGTGTTGAATGTTTTCATCTCCGGGACAGCCAGAACCTAGGGACCTAGGGAGTTTATCAGTTCCCAATCAATCTAAACAGAATTTCATCCTGTATCTGTCTGATTCTATTCAGACATCACTTGCTGTTGAATCTGATGTGGCTTATGTGAGCTCCCTTTTGCACCCAGACACATAGTCTGCAGTTCAGAAACCAACTAATGGTTCCATAGCTTGACATCACACAACTTCGAGGCACAATAAATGCGTATTAATTAGCACAGTCTGAATGGCGATGACAAAGGATGATTATTGATCTGATTGATTTGTATGTGACAATACAAATCAAGCTCCATTATGATGAAACACAGCTTCAAGAAAAAAAAAAACAGACACATAGTGGGATTCTTCCCATGTCTTAAATTACAGTTATATAGTCGACAATAAGTTATTTACAATCTCAGATATATCAAATAGTGTATTGTCGTTTAAGGCAGGATGGGTGTCATGTAAGGTTAATGAATCTGGGTTCATGGAGTTTGATACAAGATCTGCACATGGAAATAGGCTCAGCAACAATGTGGTGTGCAAGTTTTATTTTTCCAGCACAATGGCCTCATTATGCGAGTTCCTGTACACATCTAATACAACAGTTTTCTTTCATATCCAGTCTAATATAAACCTTCTCTACAGCAGAAGAAACGAATGAAGAGTTAAATGAGACAGGCAGGATTGTGTGACTTGTGTGTGTGTATGTGTCTTTCAAAGGCCATTTTAGACGGTGCTTACAATTTGAAAGGGTGGTTTGGGGGTTAAAACTTGGTTCTAATGTTGTGGTCAGAATTGGCTCTAGTATTGGGCTGGGGTAAGTGTTGGGTTTTAGCCACTTAATTGTGATGGTTAAGGTTAGGTTTGTGGGTTATGAAATATATTTGAATAAGTATCCTCACAAGTATACAAAGACATAGAAATAAATGCACCAGGGAACACAGCACCTGGGAGGAAACCAGCTCCACTGATGGAGAGCCGATAGCCACGTAAATACAGAAACAACACACACATAACACACTGGTGCACGAGCAGCGCACACGGAAGTTCCCCTATTCTGGTGGATTGCCCTTGGGTCTTTGCTATTTCTGCCAGGGGCAGGGGGATCCTGTGTCAGTAATCCTGTCAGGATGAGGGGGATGAGGTCGCCGGATGGAGTTCAAGTCCACTGCCTTTGCTAGCACATATACAGTACACACAAATATAAAAATAATTTGTAAGAACACTATATACAGCACCACGGCTAGTAAAGCAAGTTTAACCAAGAAAACAACTGTAGCTGTATACTGACATCATCACACACAAAAAAAATCAGCACAAACACATTCATTTGTCCAATATGAGTTATGCAATAGTATTTCAACCATATTTGTTTTTTTATCGTCACTATGACTTTAAAGAGCTGAATGTTAGGAAATAAAAAAACATGTTTTAATTTCTAAAATGTGTAATAGAACAAAGGGTAATTTGTAATTTTATCATTTTTCTTTTCAGCTTTTTGTCTTTCTGAAAGATCCCCACCTACACCTATGTCTTCTCTGTCCCTTGAAAGGTCTTGCAAAACTGTGGGAAAAAAAAAGAAGCTATTTATTCTGAGAGGAAACAGTCATAGCGAAAAGAAGAGTCTTCGCTGTCTGGTTTGTCTGCGTCTGTCTGCATGTCAAATGCACTTCTTATGAAGTTGACTTCCTGAGCCCCTGTTCTGTTCTACAATCTGGTTAACACACAAATACAACCATACACACACACACACACCTTGTGACCTCTGCCTGCACCCACAATGAACCAAATTTATCTTAGAATCCGAGACAGACAGACACAAAACTGTGTCTCTCAATATTGTAGCTCTGCTCATGAAAGAAGAATATAGATGCCCATTCAACACTAACAGCCACCCACACACACCTACAGTGTGCACACACACGCAAAAACGCACGTTGCAAAAACACACACAGTTACACACACACACACTCCTCCACAGTGCTCCAGAGAGAGGTAAACAGAAGAGTCTGACATCCTCTTGCATCATGTGCCTCAAATGCAGCAGAGAAGCAGCTAAACAAGCTGTGACCGTGACAGCTCTAAAGTGAGGTGGCATTACTCAAGTGAGCTTCGACTTAGAAGTCAAAGCAATTTGTGACACCATTTCAGACAGTATATGTCCAATTCATGATAATTTTGATGTAATCATGACAAAGAATAAGTTAAATGTTCTGTGTGACGGGTTGGACTGTGTTCAGCAGTAAAGAAAGCACAAATAGGAGCAACACAACAGCTCCTAAAGCCAATACAACACTTTGAGGTCTTCTTTCAACATAATCGAGTGACCTCTCTGGAACACCCTTCTCACACACACACACACACACACACACTTCAGTCACCTCAGTAAATGCAGTAGGGTCATTGGCTGTGCATCTAAAATAGCCTCTGACACAAAAACCTCAGTTGTGCCAAAGGAGGGGGAGGTGGAGCAGGGGAAACCAGGAGAAATACATGGACTAATTGGTGCAGCTTGTCAGGAAGACACTGCAATATTCTTTGCATGTTTATAGTGAGGTTTACACAGGACCAGTATATTGTAGGTCTATGCTGCTTTTGTGCCTGAGTGAGAGGGAGATAGACAGAAAGAGGTTAGCACCAGTGGATCGATAAAAACTGTACTCTGTGACTCTGTTCTCGTCTCTTATTTGCTCCGAGTGCACAGGTCCTAGGTTGAGGTGACCACACCACAGTGCTTAATAATCATCTCAAACTGTCAGAGGTGCAGTGTGGGCACACTTCTATACAGAATTCACAGTATTTGAAATACTAGAAAACCAGTCAGTGCTCCCTTATGAATGCTTCAGCGTCTACAGTGTATGGAAAGCACAACAAAATAGAGATAATATTGCAGACAATGTGTTTAGAATAAAAGCCCATGAGAACATAGCGTGAAGGTACTGTATAAGCAAGTGAATCACAGAACCCAGTCAATGTTCTTCTCATTGCAAAGGTTGTAGCTGCTTTCTGCGTACTAAAACTGAGGGTCAGCGTGAAATCCTGCTCTCGTCTCTTGCCCTAACTAGGAGGTGGGATGCATTAGATTAGCTCCCACAATAACCTGCCTCCTTACCACCATCACCACTACCACCAGCATCCCACCCACATACTCTTTCTCTCTTCCTCCCCTCCCCAAGGGATGACAGTACATTCCTGCCCTAATGGGGATTCTTATAGTAGGCTACGGCCTTTTATCCCCTTAGGTTGTGAAAGTGTATGTGTGTCTGCACTTGTGTTCTAACATGTATGTTTGAATGTGTGGGTGAGCGATTCCCCATCCCCCAGCATATGCACGGTGTACATACTAGTCACAATAGCTTCTCTAGCGAATGCATCACAGCACATGTGCACTTATATGCACTCTCAAAGATCGACCTAGATGTTTTACAATGCAAGCAGGCAGCGGCGAATACACTGACTCATCTACAGTATGTACTGTAAACATCCCATGTAGAAAAATATCAGCTCAAACACTTTAACACACACTCTTTTTTAATTCTCTATCTCTGCCCTTTTTCTCACGCGCTATCTCTTGTGATACAAACAATACGCATGCAGGAAAACACATATACTGTACACATGCGTTAGTGTTGCAGAGTCCTTTTGATACAGCATCATGACGTGCCCACCTTATCAAACCTCACTTTTGCTGACACGGCCACATCCACCCTTAACACGCAACCTATCGAAACAGACAATAACCGACCAACCGAAACATTCCAGCACACTGACACTTATGACATCAAATGTGCATGTAGTTATTTTTGCTCACTGAGTTTTTCCCCTTGGTTTGATCCATTCCAGCTCTCCAACACCACTCAATAAAAGCCAGCAGCTGTGTTTACCTCTATTACTCATCTACTCACGCCTTCACTTCAATTATTTTTCCTCTCTTTTTTAAACCGATGCTATGCCGTGTTGATACCTAGTTGAAGCAGCTAATCGAGAGGCGCTATGGCCCATAGCATGAACCTACATTCGACTTTGTTAAAGCTGAAGAGCTTGTGGAATGCCACAGGCCCCCCAAATGGATTCCACATGTTGTTTGGATAATTTCCTCTTCTTTGACCTACAGGACAACTGGAAACTCAGACCACAGTGATCCTTGCAGCATCCTTGTGCTGGCCTGCTGAAAACAGCTGCACTGGGGCTAGAGAGACACAACTCTCTAAAGATTGTGTAAAGGGAAACCCTTCCTGAATGCCCCTCCATGCACTTTTCAACTATATTTGGCTAAAGCAAAACAGATTCTTGGTTGAAAGAGGAAAGAGGAAACGTCGCTACACATAGACAGGCCTTCCACTGACATACCTTTCCATCCTAGCCATGGAAACATGTTGAGCCACCCTAAATCAGAGTCTGGGGCCAAGCTCTGCTATGTGAGTCACTTCCAGTAAGCACTGAGTGTGCAACTCTAGGGATGTTGTCATTACTAGGTGTTTGACAACATCTTAAAATCTGCCTCCCCTTACATGTGTTAGATGTTGTTGGATGAGGGTTTTTTTTTTCTAACCATACGTTTGGCTGCTCTCAAAAAATTCCAAAATACTCATATGTTTGACACACTTTAATCTTCCATATTAAGATGTAGTTTTTTTCTGTTCATGTTGACTATTTAGACTCACAGTCACTGGCTGTTGCACAACACTTTTTGTGCTCTCTCTCTCTCTCTCACACACACACACACACACACATACACACACACATACACACACACACATGCTCTAGCACTCCATGTACACCCTTAACTCAATTTTGGTAAACAAACGTGGGCCGGACACTAGTGTCAAAGGTTGAATCCACAAGAGAAAATGCAAAGGGAGAGAACATTTTGTCAACCGACATGATGAAATAGCAGCACAGGGAGTTCAGTACACAGCCGTCACCTACAAATATCAGTCTTATTCCATGGACAGGAAGTTGAGTATAACTACTAATGCATGTCTTACTATTCACAGTGAAACAGCAACAAACACGCAACTGTGCAGAGTTTTGGATGTTTGGATGTTTTGGATTGGTCAACAGTATCATTTTTTTTATTTAGATTTAGTGTTTATGACCAGGTACATGTAATATACAAAGTGATTTATTTGGCTGCTACCTGTCTCACAAATGACAGTAGATGCATGTCCTCCACATGCAAATCTCTTATAATAACCTGTGTGTGGATGTATGTGTTTCAGGGTTTTTGCACACGACACATTCACTATGGATGAATATTCAGCTTTGACATGACTGCACCTGTATAATCAGGGCTACGGGATATCCCACAATGCACCCTGAGCTTACCCTTACCTCTAATTTCTCTCATTCATGTTTGGCCTTGGCTTCCAATCGGGGACTCAAATGAATCCAGCCATACCATGCACTGCAGTCTATTTGCAATCAATGATACACTCCATAACACCAGCTTGGATCAATGATACAGCAGTCTGTCAATATTAAGCCAGCAGTTAACCCAGCTGATTGGGGATACAGGGAATTTCGCATCTCCCTGAATAAGGCAGAGAGCATACATGTTGTCAGATTGCACATACAGTATTAGAGCACCTCTTCCTGAAAGATGTGATCTGTCAACACACACCTAATTTTTGCGTTGTGATCTGTGTCAGACAGATGATGCTTTTAGTTTGGGAATCCTGCCGAGCAATTAAATGTGCTGGGCAGCGCAGTGTTGATGGACAGATAGAGTCTATCCATTGATGATTGGCTTTTTAATTGAGTCCCCCCACCTGCACTGATCACTATCATAAGCCCTTGGACCGTGTCTTTGGGTGGGGGCTGAGCCACTGAAAGAAACAAACTGAGTAAGAGTCAGATATCACACATGGCGAGAACACCATCCTTCCATAACTAAACTGTTGAGAGTGTCTTTCCAAGATAATCAACTGTATCAAATGTTTCAGCAAATACCCCATAAACTATATATATTTATGTTCAAGTGTTGGAAGCCCTCTACTGGTCATAGGAATTCCAAATGGTGTCTGCTGGGAGAAAGGGGGGATGTAGTGGAACTTCATTATACAGCCACAAAGTCCACAGATGGAGAAGTTGGGGTGGATGGATAGGGAAACAAAACACTGAACTTTAACAGGAGCTCATTGTTTTTTCCTGTTTTCAACAGACAGACAACACTGACTGTGGTCGTTCCTTAACCTAATGGTTCTTACTGTAACCATGACATTGAAGATCCCATAACTTTAACAAAGCAGCTCTTTTAACCTACACCATGAGCTTTAACTAAAGCCTTCACCATAAGCTGATAATGTTGTCATGCCAGTAGGGGCATCCAATCAGAAAGCTGTTGTTCTAGACTGCACAGACACACACCATCGTTTTTGTTTAAGTTAAGGGACTTGTTGGCCAAGTGTACTCCAACTAACTTGTAACTTGTTGATAACTGTATGGATAGAAGCTACAGGTGGGAATCTGATTATGTTTAGTCCTGTTCAATGATTTGTAGACACTGACTATGTGGAATACTGTTCAAAAGTCTAGGGTCATTTAGAAAAGATTTAGGTTCTGAAAGAAAAGCAGTTCAGCGGGATATCTACATAACAATTCAATTCTTGCAGACCAGCATTTTATGCACCAAGGGTTCAGGATTCAGCATCTTGTCCAGGGACACTCTGACATGTGACCAGGAATAGAGGGGAACCTGGAGTTCATAGACAGCTATTGCTGAAAACTCAGTGGCCCCAAACTTTTGAACAGGAGTGTAGTTTGTTCACTTTTTTAGTTCTGCGGTTGTTCAAAAGCACTTTGTTTCACACATCAGTGAGTGAACATCATCATTTATCTCACTGTTATGTTCAGTGCTGAGTCTTCAGTACAGCAGTACATTTAGTTCAGTCCAAACTGGCCTGATACATGTGCTCTTTATAGGGTTAAGAGCTCTGCAGACATTCATTTGCAACATAAGTATCATATAATCATTGTTTCTGGGACTTTTGTTGTCTTTTAATAGACTTTTAATGAGAATGTAATGCACTCTGCATCAAGGCCAAGGGACATCATCTAGTGCTGATTATGACACCTCAGCCACACACATTCAATGTTGCAGCAATTAACTGTATTATATAACACTACTGATGTATTCTTCTGCATTTTATCATATTGTCAAGAATATGCCCTGAAGATTTATGATATTATGAACTAATATCACTCTCTCCAGCACTGTTGCCTCACAGGAAGAGGGATCTGGTTTCAAATATGGATTTCCTCCATGTACTCCAGCTTCAGCCCACAGTCCACAGACATGCAGATTAATTGGTGACTCTAAACTTTGTGAATAGTGTAAATGCGTGAATGTTTGTCTGTCTCTACATGGCAGCCCTGTAATAGACTGATGACCTGATCAGGATGGAACCTGCCTCTCGCCCAGTGATAGCTGGGAGGGATATCGCTCTCTCCTAATAGCAACCTTCATCAGTTTGGTTGTGAAAGTCACGAAATGTTGGTATGTTGCCTATTTCAAAGCTTCAGTATTCAGTATGACTTTTTCTGCACAGTGTACTGTACTCTACATGTGTGGTAATATCAGCCTGCTAATTCATGCAACAGGGAGAAGGCCCCTTTGTAAATGGATTTAAGTGAGCGTTTAAATGGGCACTAATCTCACTCGCTGAACATCCATGAGCTGCAGGGGGTCTAATCCACATACACACAACCACACAACCCTACTCCCTCTTTTTTCTGTTTTTTTTTTTTTTCCTTTTTTTTTGTGGGTGGCACCCACACTTAAGCGCACACCCAAAAACACACACCCTGTGGCTGTCACACAGTTACATGCAAGGCAAGGCCTCTCCACAGCGCTGGGTTAAAGTCACAGAGGTCAGTGCTCAGTTTCCACATCAAACCCAGGAGCAGAGGCCAGAGTCTCATCCCCCTCCCACCTTTCTCTCTCCCTCCCTCCCACTCTCTCTTGCTCCCTCCCTCCCTCCCCTCCTTTTGCCACCACTCACCCCACACACCCTCCTGCTCCCCCCTCGCTAGATGTACAAATGCCTTTGCTGTCAGCTCTGCCCCGGTCCCCTGTAATTGAAAATAACAGCCAAGGGCCAGCCCCCAGCCACTCTCCCCAGCCTGGTGGCTCTCTGCCTCTCTGACAGCCACCCATCAATACCAATGACTATTACCCTGGAAGTGAGAGTGCTGCCGATGACATCCAAGACACCACCCCTGCAACACTCCCACACACACACACACACACATGCACCCCCTCCCAGTGTCCTTCCTCCGCTACCCGAGCCTCCTAATGTTTAACCCGTTGCTACCAG
>JAUBNQ010000013.1:6817005-6835318 GCA_032353495.1 Ctenopoma kingsleyae
AAAAAGTAAAACAAAAAAGTCAGCAGGAGATTCTGAGACCCTCCATCTCATACTGATTAGTCACTCAGAAAGGGCACAGCTCCATCCTCTCTGACACGATCCGTGGTCAGCCCATATGTGTTCGTGTGAGTGTGTATTTCAATTTAAACTTAGATGGGCTCATTTGAAATCACCCAAGCATCTCTGACAAACCCACATTTTTAACCCCCACCTCTTTTCCACATCCATTCACCCTACAAACATTATCTGTTGATTTGCAGTTTAACACCCTCAGAAGCACAAACACAAAAGTGTGTATGCGTGGAAGTCTACACATGCACAGTCTTGCGCACACACAGGCAGAGGGTGCCGAGCCATAAAGGAATGCAGAGCGGTATAATCACAGCATCATCAGCTCTGTCCTCTGAGAGAGCGGGCCAATAATGCTCTTCTAATTGAATAACTTATCCGCAGCTATTTCCCAGGAGGCCAAGCTGCAAGGCACAGTCGCCGGGAGAGGGGGGCAGATGGCGCTGAACAGAGCAGATCACATCCTCCAAGTGCCACAATGAAAGGTGGAGTTAGACAAACACACATAATCACTCAGTATAGTACACTCTCATTTGAAGGAAGCAAAATTTTTGCCCTTTTAATGTAATATTTTCAACAAATAAAGCAAAAATAAATAACTAATACATGCCTTTAAAATCATCATTACCTTTTGTGATGAATAAGTAAGTACTTTTTCTATTCTATTAAAGTACATAGCTTAGCCTTTGTTTTCTTTATGCTTTCAGCCTTGTTGAATCTCACCATGTATGTCAATGAGAGCCAGACCTCTTTCTTATGAGAGGCTGAAAAGCCTGCTATATCCCCAAGCCCGAGGGTGAGGATAATTCCCCTAAAGACCTCCCAAATTCTGGCTCCTTGTTCTGTCACCCTTGGGCTCACTACAGGGGGTAACTATACATTCTGTTTCCTTTTCTCCCATCAGACGCCGTACTGGCCTGGAAGAGAACACACACATGCAGTACATAATACTCTCCAAGCAAGCATCGCTGTGTTACGATTACGTCGCTGTCACTCTCTGTCCGCGTGGGGGGAAAAATCTCCAGACTGACTTGATCACACAGAACTTATAAACTTACGGTGTGTGCAGTAAAGCTGAGCTCAGTAGGAATGATGCCAACACCTCATGGTACCACTTTAACTGACCAGAGATCTCCAGTCCTGATGATTCAGTGTTTTGTTTTCTGAGCTGTACCTCATCAGCATGCATGCTATCTACCCAGGCCAATACCTTTATGCCCACAAGCATAGTTGAAGTCAGTGGAATTTCTATTAGAAAATAATAATGGTAGGGGGGTTGAGGTGGAGAGAAAACGCGAGGTGTAGGGAGAGGTAGTACATTGATTTACCCTTCATAGTTCGTTGCACTACATTTACCCAGCAGAGTGCTCAAATTAGTGCCCTCCAGCTCTCTCCCAATTAGTTTCCACAGAGACGAGGTGTAAAGCCAGTCACTGGCCTCATTACCTCTCCTCTCTCCTCCTTTTGCCTCCACCCCACTTCCCCCGCCTTTCTGTTTTTTACTTTTCCCCTCTCTCCACATTTCAGCCTCTCTCATCTCATCTCCACTTTTTTTTCCATTTCAGTCCTCCCCAGCCTTTATTTGTGCTCTCTGTTTCTGTCTCTCCATTTCAACATTTGTGCATTGCGCCCTGTTAAAAGTGCAGAGAAGGCTGAGAGTGCATTAATCTCCAGGAACATGAAGAGGGGTAGGCTGCCAGAGTCTCTACTACCTGATGAAGAATGGATGATGTTTCTCTTTTGCGGCTGTGACTCTATGGAGCTCTAGCACAATCGATGATACGGTGTGAATTTTCCTGCTAATTCAATAATCCCTACATTTCTTTTAATCATATCCAGACCTGAAAGATGCAATTCAATATACATTAACTATTATTTATTTAACATTTTTTCTGTGTTTTCAAACTACTGAATAGTTTTTTTATACTGTGATTTTCTTTTGGAGTTTGAATACCTACAGGTGGTGTTCTTTTTAACTATTTCAAGGCATGATTACAAGCCAGGTAAAACTGCCAACTCCCCCAGGGACCAGTAATCCTTAAGACCTCAAATTCCCCAGGTTCCTTGTGTGAAAGTTAGTTAAGCAGTTAATAGTAATTTGATCAATTGCAAATGTACAGTATGTTGGAACATTTATACTCAAGCACAACAACTCAAATAAAAGGCTGTCTACTGTACTTAACTTAATCCTAAACTACGGTGGTGAACATGCTAAACATCATTGTGAATATTTTAACATGTTGATATTAGCATTTAGCTCAAAGATCCGCTGTGTCCAGCCTCAGAGGCACTGGCGAGGCTGTAACTATTGTTTTTATATGTCATGACAATTGACAATTATTTGTCTGAAAAAGAAAAAGCATGATACCTTGAGAACAGTAGTTGTGGAATTCACATTTGTCCCATAGCCCAAAGTGATGGAACATCAATTAGACATCTGATATCCCATACATAAACATCCTTTGCGTTTTGAGGAAATGATCATCTAATTAGTTTAACATGTCACCAAACCTAAATGCACACCACTGTTTGGAAGTTGAATCCTTATTTCATTATATTATTCAAAAACAGAGAGAGTACATGAAAACGTATTGGGGTTGTTTTTTTTTTGTCTAAAAATAGAATCAATTTCCTCACAAATACAATGTAGGAGCCTTGGAACAGACAGATTTTGCCTGCAGAAAAGCAAACACCTTTCCCTCCCCGATTGCACCCCCAGCAATTTCTCCTTCCCTCCCTCTCTCCCTCCCTCTGTGTAGAAACCCAGAGAGAATCTGGGTGAGGTGTCAGGCCAATGTACTGCCTGCAAACAAAAGCCACCCTGTCCACCCCAGACCCAGATGTTCCTTATTGATCCCCCTGTGGATTTGGCTGAATGTAACCGCTTCAAAATCTCTCTGTCTCTCTCTCTCTCTCTCTCTCTCTCTCTTTCTCACTGTTACATGCTAACACTGATTACACTGTGTGCATATATGTTTATCAGCACGTACGCGTGCACTGTGTGTATGGTCATGCATGACCAGTCAAAGCTGGACGCGCTGTTTCGTTTCTGGTGTTTATACTGCAACAACCAGCAGTTTGGGACTAGTACTTCTGCTTCACTTTTTCACTCTCTCCTTCCTGTCCACAATCTGATCCTCAACAGTCCCTCTTGGCTGTTCCTGGTTAATAATGGAGTATGCCTCACTGTCTGATGTTGTATTGGGTTGCTGTGGCACCACAGAGAGACTCTACCTTTCTGGGAGACGCTGCAACTGGTTGCCAAGGAGTTGGTTTCAGGGAGGAGGAGAGGAAGGAGGGGGAGTGTAAAGTAGAGGTCTGGCAGAGACAGAGCAAGGGAAAACAGTAAAAACAAAGAGAGTGAGAGGAAACAGACCAGGAGTGAAAGGGGGAGAAAAAGAGTAAAAGAGAGAAAGCATATGAGCTGGGGAAAAAATGCAGACTGAGCAAGACAAGTGAGGCCAGCCCTGGTTCAAACTCCGATCATCACACTCTACATACATTTTGTTCATGATGATAAAAAGCAGGCAAAGCAGGTGGAATATGTCTGGCATCAGATATACGGCTCATGAATGTTGATAATGTGTCTCAAATGTCATTAAGGGTAATATGGAGTTATAGTTTCATTGTGCACATTACATGGACAGTATGAGGCAACACTTTATGTGACTGAACTAAAATGCCCCCTAAATTTCCAGAAGATTGAGTTTTAATTTTTAAAAATTTCCATTTTTAATGTAATTTTAAAATTGTGTTTTTATATAAGAAAAGAAATACCATGAAGTATTAGTACATGTAGTTTCTACACTGCAGCGTGGGTGGAAGATGTCATTCAAAGGCCCCACAGTGCATTTATTTCAATACAAACAAGTGATAGATTGAGCTGCTTGACAATGTTTCATTTAAAGGTATTTCCCTACAGTCACCAGGTTTATGGCCATGTACACACACATATTCAGACACACCATAACTGCTTGATATGTATGTAAAAGCTGACGCTACGCCTTCAAGCCTCAGCACAATATTTTTGCAGTAGTTAATCTGATTCTGTAGCAAGGGTAACGCAGGCAGGGTTGTGTCAGAGATGTCTCTTTTTACCAGTGAGCTTCTCCTACATCAATGAGATTGTCTTTATCTGCCTGCTTGCAGCTTGGGCTCAGATTCTGCCCTCTATATACGGGCGCTGGGTCGTGGGAGGCATGTGGGCGAAGGTGCGTGGCATCCGGCCTAATGCACAGCCTGGAGAGAAATACTAACACTTCATATTCACTGTGACTTCAACACCGCCACAGTTGAGGCTCTCACATTTGGATAGAGATTTTCAGTGAATGAGTCACAGGTTTGAAAGATATTCCATGGGACATGGTCTTCTAATTTAGTTGTGGTGTGAAATGAAAAGAGTCAAATGAAAACCAATCCCAAGCATCCGTGTTTTGTTGTCATCTGCATCAGAGAACAGTGTACTGGGTATCATTTATCTTAATGTAAAAATGTAGTTTATAAAAGTCTTGCCACAAAGTGCTCCTCCTCAGACCCCAGGACTGGCTTGTGTTTGATTCAGGATATTCCCCGCTGCACCACATTCCACTGTTGTTGCGTTATTCTGGACAGGGTCCCTGCCTCTTCCTGCCAAAACGCTCCCACAAACACACATCCACCCCTGAAGTCCTCACTCTGCAGGGGGCATTCCAGACGTGTTAGTTTTTTGAGCCTTCCTCCACATTCAAAGACACACATGCACACATACAGTAGATTACATACAGATACACTGTGCTGTTGCCCTCTGCTTAAAAATACACTAAAAACTCACTTGACTGGAACAAATAAACAACAGGAAACTGCACAACAAATTTAGTTCATTTTATACACTTTCCAGTATATACTATAATAGCTGGAGAGGCATATTCTATGTTCATGTTCACTGTTAATTTGTTCGTATTTTATCTCTGAAAATAATTTTTAAAGTGACCAGTATGGGGGATCTACATATCAAATATGTCAACACATGTTGCTTCACCTCTTACTTAACTTTATAAATGAAGCATGTTTCCTCGTCTGAGAACATTAGTGAGATGGATTTCGATTTTCTTTTTTTCATTATGTTGGAAAATTTCTTCTCTTTATGTTACTGCTTCATGTTTCTTGGCTGTTTTACACTGTCAACTCCTATTACCCATGAGGTAATGGGAGGCAGCCCAGTACTTGATGCTTGGCCATTTCAATACATTTGAAACACTTGATGACTCTTATCAGTCCAGACAGTGAAAATTATTTCACTCCTTACTCTGCTGTTTCCATTAATTCCCATTTTAGTCTACTATCCAGGTCAGTTTGCTATTTACCAATCAGTGACATAGTAATGAGCAAATCTATGTATTTTTTACATAAGATATATACTACAGTATTTCTAGCAAAAGTTTTAACCCATACCAGCACACATCTCTTTCTGCACACGTGCAAATGTGGTGGTCATTGTGTGTTCACACAAACTCTTGAGGTATACCCGCGTGAATTCCACATATCAATTATTCAGTTCGATCACCTAGCCTCCTTGCTGCCTCCATCTTACTCTTCATTCTTGGAAGGACCTAGGATACAAGCAAGCACAATCAGGGAGGAGGGGGGCAGCCCTGTAGATAGCCTGACTGGAGCCAGAAGAGGTCTGGAACAGGAGTATTCATTAAAGTTGCCCCAAGAGCACAGGCATAGGAGAGGATAACAAGACCCTAGGGTGGCTGGTGTGGGCCCTCACTCCTCAAAAACCATAAATGTATTCCCCTTCATCCAGATAAATCCACAGTCTACTGTGTCAGCAAAAATACACACATGCATACACCTTTGCTGGAACACGGGCTCTTCACTTTTTGTTTTACCTTGTACTTTGTTCACGACTTGAAATATAGCATAAGAAAAAAGTCACAACATAGGTCTCGTGTCTTTTTTAGTTTTGGCTAAAAATCACATAAGCAGAAACATTCTACAGTTCAACTTGACTGATGAGATATGTCCAACTATTGCTACATTGGAAAAGAGTCAGTCTTGCTTTTTCTTCTTACACCCAGTCCATATGCTAAGTTAAACTAATTGGCTGTGGGACCTACCTGCACATTCTCACAGACATAAGAAAGGTGTCTAACTTGCAGCAAGAAAGCTAATAAGGATGCATTCCTAAAAGTTATGAACTATTCCTTTGATTTTCTTTATTTAAGTGCTAGCATGACATTTGAAATCATTCCGCTCTGCTCCGCCCAGTCCTCTCTATTCACCCTGTTTCGCTTACGCTCTTGCCACGCTCTGCCCAGAGCTTCAGGTGATTATCCTTATGAAATTACAATAAAAGTTTTGGAGTACATTTCTACTAAAAACTATTCAAAAAAGCTTTTATGAAAGCAGTCTCTGTTTTACTTTAAATGTTTTTATAAGCTGGTTAATTTGTGCATTTGCTTAAAATCTGCCTGGATTAAACCATTGGCAGGAACGAGGTTTCACCACTTCCCTTGTCCATAATTTGTTGAGTAAAATGTCATTGTAAATGACGGGAATGATGGACATGGACATGAAAACAGACCCAGGTCTTGTTTTATTCCACAACCTGAGTCCATTACCTCAGTAATTTTTAACAAGACTCCAATAACTGTCCTCTGAAAAAAAATCCACCAGGCGAGACTCACTTGAAAGATGTTGAGCTCTTAATAGGGTTTTTATCCAGCTATTGACTATTGGCTATTCAATAACTTTCACTGCATGTATCGAGCAGAGGTGCAAAGAAGCTTTTGAAAAAACCCATAACTAACTGAACAACTCCTGTGGGAGGCTGCTCTGACTGACATATGGGTCTCTGGGGTCTCTGAATTCTAACTCAGCCAGGCTGTTGTTCTCTCTTGTCCGCCTCCCTGGCCTGTTGGGCCCCATACCACTGCTTTCCAGAAAGACCCCCAAGCGATGCTGGAGCTGCAGCCAGGCTGAGCAGTAAGCTGAAATTAAAGCTGTTTCACTGTGGTTAGTTAAATAGTTGGACAGTGAGAGCATGGGGTGGCCCCGAGTCAAGGCTAAGGCTGTCTGGGTTTGTGAGTGGAAATCTCAAAAAAAAAAAAAAAAAGTGCTTTGGAGTTGGGGAGGGGAGAGGAAAACATGCAAAATAAAGGATTAGTGGAAACTCTCATAGTGACCTGGTTAGAAGGTTTCTTGGATTTTGGTGAGGGAAAGTTAGGAAATGGATGTGGTTGTTTTCTGCAGTATCTCAAATCTTTTAGGTTTACTGTCACTGCTCTTTGCCTGCTAGTGTAGTATCACAGTAGGAAGGAATGCATTACATAAGATGATAAGATATTCACTCAACAGGACATACACAGAAGCAATATTAGCATTAGCTCAGTGGCCATCTAAAAGTGAATAAGGAAGAGAGACTGAAAATAGCTACTTTACATGGTTTACTGAGGAAATATGCATTCAGTCTTATACGCTTCAACTTCTATACAAAAACAAGTCAGCATCCATCATCCAAAATATGTAATAGTTGCTCCAGTTCTATAATAAGATGGTAGTAATACAACCAAAATGCTGATCATGTGGTTAAGTAAAGTTCTTATTGAAGTGTTTATTGAATTATATAACAGTCTGGCCTAAGGAGGACGGGGTGGATCGACAAGCTCCTTCTACCCCCTATGATGTGCTACATTTGACCAGAAGTCCAGCCCACATTCTTCAACCACTACTCACTGTGTTTGCACTTTTCACGGCTCGTGCTCTATAAGGAGGCTCAATGCAAAAATGAAGTAAACCACAACAAACTTGTCAGCAGCAAGTTTCCTGTCAGTTGATTTAATCTCTGGGCCCCTGGTCTCTCACCCAGAGCACCCACTGAAAATAATGCATGACGTTAATCACAATATTGCCTTTGCTTTTATTTTCTATTTTTGTTCACGCTGGATCCTGCACAAGATAAACATTTTTCCTAATGTTTCCAGGATACAGTGAATTGGCCATACATAATGACTGGAATGGAGGAAAGTAAATTTTTAAGCCAAGTTCCTTTAAATCCACAGGGGTTCGTGCAGTGTATGGATCAGTCTTCCAAGAGGAACCGGAGCCAAGACATCTGTGTGACTAGCAGGGACTGATCCCCTCTACCAGAACACTGGGAATAGGAAAACTAGGATTATCTGGTCACATTGCATATCACAGGCATATATTTTCTGCACAATGTTACATGCCCTGCCTCACCGATACCCATAAAGTGCTTTGTGTCACATTCATAGTGCAATTTGAATAATGCAACTCAATTAGCATGTACTGTTAGATGTGCGCACATATTTGTGAGGTGGAACTCTTCTGGACAAGCATTTCTAATCAAATCTCAAATTATGTGGCAATGGAAACACGCTCTGACAATGTATCTCTCCCTACATGAATCCACTGTGTGTGGAGGTTTTCATTATTCTCTATTCACTGTGTTCCTGTTCAGTGGGGTCTCTGTGCCCAGTTAAGAGTCCCACTAGCCTGAGGGTAAAAAGATGATGATGGGAATGACGGAAGAGCAGGGCTTAACTATTTCACTGCATTATGTCTGGTTTTTTTCATACTTGCAATAATGCTGTAAAAGTAGATGATTATTTCATCACCACACAATTATGATATCCACCGTGATTGTAATTCGACTTTGTAGAGTGAGTAAGTAAGTAAGATTTTTGCAGTGGTGGAGGTGGAATAAGCTTTAACTTATGACATCAAGCAGCACTGCTTGAGCTTTATTGAGATTTGTCAGTGGACATAGCGGTTTTATTTAGTATTTTTGCATGCATACTATACTTGAGTAAAATATGTCTATACAAAACAAGAGTGTGTATTTGTATGTATAGGAGTTTACAGGAATGGAAGCCTGTGTTCTCACATACAGTATGTGACCTCCTGTGTCCTAGAATGTTGCCTCCACCCAACCACACCCCCCTGGTACACACACACCGTGCACACAAACACACACGTATTCCACCCTAGACAGACCAGGTTGCCAGAGCTACACAAACTCCCACCCATTAGCGGCAGGATTCCAGGATAACCATGGCAACCAGTCTCTCACCCCCGGGGAGACGAGCAGTAGAACTGAAAGGCTCCATTCAATTTCCACATCCCAGTACAGCACACACAAAAGGACACACATGCACACTTTTCACACACTAACACACAGTCACTGACAAGTACACACTCACACTGATTCACACACACACACACACGGACGTGGACATGTCCAACGCAACCCACTTGCTCTAACAGCCTCGCAGTCACTCCAGCCTTCCCTGCCTGCCTCCACTGGGGTGAGTGGGAGCTTGTTAGAGACCGCACACTACATCCTCTCACCCACGGTCCTCGACTGCACATACACAGCACACCAGTGAAACATTAATTACACCTCACTCATTGTGATTAGACACACTTTTAAAGGAAGTCGACAGTCTCTTTTATTCTATGCACAAAGATGATCTTTCTCTCTCCCTCGAGGCACGAAGCATCTTATCAACGACAAAGCGCTGTACTGGGTCAAATCATCTAACTGCTTCCACGGTGACAACATGGCATGTGCGGTCTTGTCTCTCTCTGGTGTTATGTCACATGGCAAATACAGGGGGGCGAGATTGGTATCATGTAGAGTAATTTTCTTTGACACCTCTATCACTTCTGTGTATAGATGTAAAAGTAAAGGTTTTAGAGAAATCGTGTAACATAGAGCAAGCCATGAGGAAATATTGGTATATGATAAAAGACAGAAGTGCTGCTACACTATCAATTCAGTGGTTAATAAGGATGTAGTTATGATCTCTGGCGAAACCCCATCCCACTTGAGTGAGCACAGCGTGTTCTCCAAGTCTCCTTCGTCTCAAACAGCAGAATGTACTCACCGGGGTTAACCAAGAGGAGAGAGAAAAGGTTAATGACACGCAGTGGGAAATCAACCTCAAAGTATCACAGACAGCATCACAAGAAATTAATAGAGAGGTATGGAGGTGGAAGAGAACAGGTAGATGAAGCAGACGATGAAGATGCTGGGAGAGAAATGAAGGAAACCAAGAAGTATAGGCAGAGGAGAGGCAATCAGAAATATAAATGTTAGACAAAAAGACCTCAGAAATGTAGAGTGTTGATTATCTCTTGTTCACATTAGAGCCCACACAGACCATTAGATGTGAGCCCAGCTCGAATCAATTTGGAAATTGTCTATTCAAGAAAATCTTGAGTAGCAAGCACTCAGCACTCTGCCTTTTACCAACATAATAGCAGTTGTTTTTGCTATCTTGGTGGGGAGGTGAGGATGTGTGAGGGAGCAGTGTCTTGGTTGGATGCATGGACAGGTGGTAAGACTAGCAGAAATTAGGTCAGCAAATATTATAAAAGGGTGTGGTGTTGTTTTGGAAACAATGAAGGAGGGAGAGAGGGAGGGAGAGAGATCTGGAACAAGGGAGGGATGGAAGAAGAGGGGAGCGAGGCTGGCACTAATGACGGGTGCGCCCAGGGCCACACAAGTACAGCTGTCTCTCCTCCCAACTTCTGCAATGTCAAATCAGCATAATAAAACCTACTGTGTTGGTCTATGCTCACAAGAACAGCTGGGTGGCTTGAAAAAAGTGAACAAGGGAGAGGAGACTTGTGCATCACTGAATACCATCATCTCTGCTTTGACTACGTTTGGACAATGCCCAGAGAGTCTATAGGTTAGAAAGGAGCTAGTGATGGTGCTGGATGCTTAAACCTCTAGCAGTCTCTACTCCAATTGTTGCTTGGACAAATCACGTTGCTTTCATCGAGTTTCCAGCGGCTGACGTCAGAATGTGTCCAGAGTGCACTGAGTCACACAAATGCAGGCTCTGCCCACCACCTCTTCTTTGTGTTTGTGCCCTTAGCGGCCTTGTAAAAAGGATGTACGTACACACCACATTGCCTGAAGTACTCTTCCAACCTCATCTCACTCCCTGTCCCTTATCGCTGATATCATACACCCAGGTTTTTCAGGGATAAACCCTGAACACACAAACAGATAAAGTCAGCTCAAAGACTGTCTATACTGGACTTAATCTTGGACATATTATTTGCACTTTTATTGGATGGACCTACATGTAGGAGGATATCTGCCTGTCTGACTCACTCCTTGTCTGTCTGACCACCCCCTCCTTCTAGCCTGCCAGCACTCTCTTTGTGTCTCTCACTGTCTTTCTCCTCCTCTATTGCCTGTGTTTGTCTTAATCATTTTGGTGATGGTGACGTGAGCCAAGCAGAGCCGGTAGATAATGTGATCAGAAGGTGTAAAGTCTCTACTCCAATTGTTCCCACCGCCTGGGACTTGAGCCACATTTGTTGGGGATCTCCAGATGGAAAATGTCCTCAATAAGATCTTTAGATTCATTACCAACAGTGCGTAAGGATCACCTATTTGTAGCCTTGTTTTTAAATGTGTCACTATGTGTGCACCACTTCTGCACAAGATATCAGCAAGCAGAGCCACAGAGTACAGGGGACTAAAGGGAGTAAGGGGGCTGGGCATGGGCAGCATGTCTGTAGCAATTTAGTGTATTTGTGTGTACATAAATATGTATTTGTGATCATCATGTTCTCATGCCACGTAGGAGACCGTGTGTGTTTTTCAGGCCTCCATAGACTACACAGATGAATGAAGCATTGGATCAGGTGAGTCGGGCAATAGTCCCCCAGCATTTGCTACAGCTGGCCTCGGGGGAAAATGGGTAGTGTGTCTGCCAGACCGCTGGGGGGAAGGTGAGAAGAGGAAGACTGGCTTTCGTCAGGACAAAGATGAAGCAGGTTTCAACATGACAAGTGTGTCATTAATCACAAGATTCTCCAGGCAGTGTTCATGGATCAACCTGTTCTCAATGGTAAGAACCAAAGGAATGGACTTGACTAGTCATGGGAATAGGTAGTGTGTGTATGTGTGTTAGGTCTGTGTTTCTTTTGTGGCTTCATTATTGCCCTATTCCCTATTCCTTCTGTCATTCTTGGGTCTGACCGTGTACCGTCAGCCCCTCTGGCAGCTACATCTGTGACAGGTACAGAGACAGCAAGGCACTCTGCAGGAAGCAAATCTGTCAACGTGCTAACTAAAAAATGTCAGTGAGGTAGTGCTGTGTGTCTATGTGTATGCATGTGCGTACCCACACAGTGTGGATATCTGATTAGAATCCAAGGCGGCTATAGTGAAGAGTTTATTTCATAGCTATAGAGAAATAAAAGACAAGACAAGGTCTTAGAAAAAACTGGTGCAGCATCTGCAAGGTAGGGAGTTAGGGGTAAAGATGGGGAGAGAAATCAAGGCAGTTCAACTAAGAGATGCAGTGAGTTGTGTCAGTGTGTGTGTGTTTCTGGCCTCAGGGGAGCCAACTTCTCTCTCTGGACTAGACTGAGCCCACCTGAGTCTCTCTCCCACCCCTACAGCTGTTCTCCTCACCTCCTCCAAATGCTCCCCCATCCGCCTTGTTGCCATCCTTCAAATTCAATCTCAGTCTCTGACTGCAGCTACAAGCCCGGTGCCTCTCAGATGGACCCATCAACACTTATTTCTTGCAGTTGTGTAATGTTTGTGTTTTTGTGTTCAAACCATATTATTGGATTGTGGATACTTGTGTTGTAAAGTAAAAGTCGAGCTGCATAGATATTTCATGACCTGTAATACTTTGCACAGACAGCTGTAGCTGTGTTTTCCACTGAAACGACCACAGCTTTTAGACTGCACCACAAGCGGAGCACTACGAATTCCCATATAAGGCAGGACGACCCTTTCTAACCTCCTCCCTCCTCCTCCACTGCTTCTCCTCTACCCCTTTACTCCTTCACTGCAACCAGCTCACACTGTAAGTTTACTCTTGCTTTTCTGCTGAGAGTGTGGTCATATACCCTTAAGACACACACACATAGGCAAATATCTTATAGATAGCTGCCTGAGAATAACAGCCCAGCATCGAACACTGCTGGATCTTTCAGTTTGAGTACTCATAGTTATGGTTTTGTATCTAAAATTCACTGAAATAACTGTATGGACATCTGCATTGCTCCATTTTTTTCTCTAACCTCCACAATACAGTAAGCACTATGTCAAAGCTTCAGTTGAAGCAATACAAATCCAATAGGACGGATGAGGAGAGCGGGAAGCAGAGTGGGAGGTAGAGATGGATCGAAGGATGAAGATACTGAATGCTGAGAGAAAGAAAAACACAAACAGAGCTGATAAGACCCTCTGCAGAGGAAGTGTCGTTCTCAGCCAATCCCCAGCGGACTCCCAGTATCCCACTCTTCCCCTGCTGCAGGATGTGTCCTCGTGTGGGAATACACAAGGAATGTGGCCCCTTTTGTTTAGTGTGTGATAGACTCCTGGTTGGCAGTCATTTGTGTGTCTTACGTGTGACAAGCTCCAGGCCTGGCAGAGGCTGATCAGTGAACCACTCAACAGTCCTTTCTGGGTAAGACCCTCCTAGGAAAACAATGACTGGTCTTATGGCTGCTATCTTTCAAAGCCCTGCCTTGGCTGATGGAGCACTTGCTGGGCTCTCACTGTGGTTTGTATTCAAAGACTGATGATTAAACAAAGAATAGAGAAAGCATCTACATCAGTGGTTCCCAACCCTTTACTTTGTCAGATGCACCCCTAAAGCCCTGCCTGATGAACTCAAGTACCCCAATACTGACACTAACCATCATACTTCAAGTGTGTTTAAGTTTTAACTTCTCTACTGTTCATTGCCGCTATTAAAACAAGCCATTCATCTCTGTCAGTGTGTTCGACATAACTGCTAGTTTCAACCCTTCATTATGTTTATCGTAAGTAAATATAATAATATAGTATAATAACAGTTTGCCCAAAAATGTTTTTCACAGTTTATCCTGTACCTTAGTATCTTTCATATTTCAGTAGTTTATCCATTACTTCTTTACTAATATTCATATTTGCTCGTTTGAAAATTCATTTTCACTCAGGCTGAATTGTATGCAAAGCCTGCATGGTCCAAAACGTGCCTATATCAGATCTACTGCAGCTTTATATGTATGTCTAAGGTTTTCTGATCAGGGTTTGTTTGCTGTTCCTCACATGCAACTAAAGGACACTGTGCCTTTAATGACATGGCTCCTAAACGTCAGAACTCTATCCTGTAAAACTCTTCAAAAAGCACCTCAGGACCCATGTGTGTGACCTTTTGTCTTTAAATAGTGCTCTTTTTACCTTCTTTTTATCTTTTTCTAATTTTGATTATTAATTTATTCCATTTGTCTCCATGTTTACCATGAAGAGAAAGATACTGCATTATACTAATTGGATTAAGAACCAATACTATATTTCTTTGTTAATAAGTTAAACATTTGAATAATATTTATTTCATTCACTACAGCCAAGTTATAAATGCACACTAGGCTGTTTATTTCAGATACATTGTGAAGATCACAATTTCACAGTGGACTTTTTTGTCCCCACAGGAGAACTGTTTGCCCAAGGCGTTAACAAAAGTACAACTCTTAAAATGTCTTTAAATAGACTCTCTAAAACTGTCGAAGCCTACCTTGGCCTTTTACGCAATAATACATCTATATACACACACACACACGCTCACACACAGACCGTTTCGGCTTGAGGCTACGTCTTAGGATTGGACTGCTACCTTGTAGAGCAGTAAAAGAACATGATTTCTTTATGAGTGTACTGGCCAGGGAAGACATTTAGACATGAGTAGACAGAATACAAGGCAATGTGAGGTTTATTGAAGAATTCATGACAGTTTATTCGCTTTTGTGTAGCCCTCGTGTTGATAGTCACAGTGATATTAGCACGATTTAGTAGTCAGGACATCAGAGCATGTGATGTCAAATAAAGACCCTTCACTGACCACAAAATATCAACAAAATGGTCTCATATCTCTATTAATGGAGAACGAAGGCCATCAGTAACGTTTGGCACCAATTAATAATCTGATAAGAAATAAAAATTGTGTAACGATGAGTAAACATGTCTGCTAATGCTAAACAGCATTTTGGGTGAATTCTTCCATTTATTTGAAAAACATCCACATCTTTGGTTCAGTGGTTCAATTTCTATGATGCACAAATACTGTAAATATGCAAAATACAGGTGCAAGAGGCAGGAAGGCTGTGTAGGATTGCATCCTTTGACAGATTCCAAAATGAGTCATTTGATATGTTTCACCTTCTGAGCTGCTGAGGCAACTATTTCTGTGTTATATATGAGAAGGTTGGTGCAAATCTTTACAACATCACCTCAGTTAACATACGAACAAGTCACTCTGACAGGGAATGTCAGGCTGGATATACAATATCAACTTTCATCAAACTTTGTGTACATTAACTCCTGTACATTAGAAAAGTGCTGAGTATATGCAAATACACAGGTTTCTAAACATACCGCAGCCTATTCCAATGGATTCGACTGCTTGGACTTAAGTTGGAGAATAAAAACTTTACACTGAAATAGAAACAAATGTGTCACCACACCTTGTCACCAGTGACAGGAAGACTGATAGACACTGTAAGTAGGTGATTTTTTTTCCTGATAGACATCACCTTGGTTTTACTGTGCAGGTGTTTTATGAAAGCAGAATGAAGCCCCGTCAAGTCCAGGACTGTTTTGCTTTCCATCAGAACCTGCAATGGTGAGTCAGACGCGGAGGTGGGAACAAACAAAACTAAGGAGAGAACCAGGGACAGTCTTTGAACTCATCTGAACTGTCTGCCCATACAATCAGCCAGTTCACTGCACAGCCTGTGTGTATGTCTGAGTGTACATATACTGTATATATTACAGCATATCTCAAAAGGAAACTGAAGTGGCTTTAAGTTATTCTTATTTCCTCTGCAGCGTCTCTACTCACCTAAACACTTGAGTTTCACTGCAAACACAGAGTTAGACATGTGACTAACAGCAGTGCAACTGCCGATATGTGTTGTCTTAATATCATGAACCATCCAACACAAGCTGCTTGTAGTCCCAAGTTCAGGAACTACAGTTATGAAGACGTTGCTTGTTCTGTCAAACCTTTGGCTGAAAAAGACACAAAAGCCATACAAACTTCAAGAAGTGATTTACATTCAGATTGCTCCTCCACCTTTGTTTGCTTTACTGTGCCTCCTGAGGAGTGTGAACTATGCCTCAGTGTCTTGAGCGTGGTGCTAAAATAAGACGACACCACGGTCAGTCACACAGGAAACTGAAAAGGCAGACAACCTCACATCCTGCCTGAGCTTTGGAAGAAACACTTCCTCCTTAAAAGCAGCAAGTGCAAGTACTAAACATCTCTCACGTGAAGGCAGTGGTGTGGTGCTGAGAGATTAGCAACTACATATCTGCTAAAAATTAAAGCCTAATATGGCAATTGTCCAGCCAGTGTGGTGAAAACAGAACATTATCACAATAATCTTTGGAGAGAATTTACATTCACAAAGATTACAAGTGAACAGATAAAAAACACAAAGCAATGTGAGTAGCATGACACTGAGTTTCCATCACATGCATTCAAACACAACAAAAACAATGGACTTTGCACACTGGTAATGGCTATAACTTGAACCTGAGGTCCAAAGTACTGTTGCCAGCAGGCACCTGCTGTTCACTGCTTTCAAGGTGCTACTGAGAGTGGTAG
Organism: Ctenopoma kingsleyae; assembly: GCA_032353495.1. NCBI lineage: Eukaryota > Metazoa > Chordata > Actinopteri > Anabantiformes > Anabantidae > Ctenopoma > Ctenopoma kingsleyae. The sequence continues at coordinate 6,833,715 of JAUBNQ010000013.1, forward strand.
CAAATACATCAAGGCATTGCTGAAAAAGATTTGCAGAGGCAGACACATTTCTCACTTGTGTCAATCTAGAAAATATCTCTATGATTACAAAATATCTGAATAAGAAAGGATGTGCAGCTTGATCTCACCTTTAAACTGGCAGTGTAACAAATGAGACAGAACAACAGATTTGATGCACTAATGGAACTGTCTGTTTGCTAATATAACTGAAACCATCCTCCCACCACTATTATTTGCTGACAAATATCACATAGATATTTCCCATAGTCTGCACACCTCAAGTTCAGACATTGCACATTTACAAAGCGCTGCCACTCTTGTGCAGCAGTGCAACAATAACAACGGAGCTCAGCGCCCTTCAACTAAAGCAGTCTCCATTTGTTCACTTCAGTCTCTGTCTGTGCGTCTGCCCAGAGCAGCCAGCCCCCTGGTTACCATCAGGGCTTCTTGGCTGCAGTTTTGGCTTTCCCGTTGGGTCCTGTTTTGATCTGGGTCATCTCCACATCTGTCAGAGCGTCAGAGGGAAGGCACGAGCGCATGCGTTCAATGGTCTTCTGGTAAGCTGCCCTCTCCTGCTCCAGAGAGCGAATCATATGCTTCATTTTGCTCTCCCGAGAAAGGAAGCTCTCCACGCTCGTCTCCAGTGTCTGAATCTTCTGCCGTGCCGCCTGGAGGACACAGACACTGTGCCTTAGTAAATGCAGGTTACAATACAAAGAGACATTTGGACAGAGGATAGGTAAAAAGCACAGAAGCTACAAATACTAAGAAGTCATGTAAGAATGGCCTTTGTTCTAGGATCACACCCCAAAATCTCAACAATGAGGTGACATCAAATATAGTTTGATGGCACCAATAAAGTGACATTGGCAATCACTTTTTAAATACTGTCCTAACAGTTTTCTGATTCTAATCAAAATGTTCTTTGTCACTTCATAGATGAGAACAGCTCAGCATCTCTTTAACCCTCATTAATATGAGGATCATCAGCTGTGAATTTACCAGAACTGCTGCATAGATTCACATAGTACTGATCAAAATAACAGGAGTACTTAAAAAAAACATGTGGCGCTCTGTTCCTTTGTCTTTCTCATCATCATCATCATCATTTCTACTGTGTTTTAACTTGTGTTTTAGTGCCATCTATAGGTACTCTAAGACACAACCAGTGACAACTGTTGTGGAAGTGTAAACAACTTTACAGAAACCCTGAGCAGTCTATAAAAAGTACTCTCTCAACACATATCAATCATGTAGTATTAAACCGATAAATGAAGCTTTTGCTGCTGTTTCCCCAAAACACATTGGCACAATTGTTTATGAAAGGTAACACATGAAGCAGAACACAAGTTTGATGCTCCTCTTCCTCACCTGAAGCTTTTCCAGCAGATCCATGTTCTGTTTCTTCAACTGTGCATTTGTCTTTTCGAGTTTGTCAAGTCGGTCAGGGTTATCAGGCAGCGATCCAACATCTAACATCTCATCCTGCAGGACGTGATACTCCACCTCATACGTGTGCAGCTGCTTGGAGATGTCCATCTCCATTACCTGGCAAAAAACAGGTAAGACAGTGATGCAGTAAAACTCTGCATGCATTCTGCATG
>JAUBNQ010000013.1:6835418-6846804 GCA_032353495.1 Ctenopoma kingsleyae
TCTGCATGCATTCTGCATGTTTTTCACAAATTCTTAGAAATGAATAAAAAACAAAGGTGACAAAGGTACACTGGTTGCCATGTTCCTTCATTACAATGAGCACACACAGTGTTGCTGTAGATATTCAGCATAGCACCAAATGTGCAGCTTGAACTAATCCTCAAAACACATATTTTACTCCAGTTTATAACATTTTAGTTAATTATTAATTATTTACTCTTTAAAAATAGCATCAACATAATTTTACATATGTGAAGTATACATTTGTGATAAATTTACAACTGTTATAGTGCAGTACAGAAATACTGCAGCAGAGAATTTGCTTGATGTTTGGTATTAGCTCAATGACAGCATACAAGAAAAGCCTTCTCATTCTATACACTTCTGTATACTATACACTTTTTACCCACTTTCCTCTCAACAATCTGAAGTAACTGAATTGACAGAGCCACTAGGTTTAGCTCTTAGTTTTACTACTTGTTTAATCTGTCCAGTTTAAGTAGACTATGAGAAGAATATTCATCTTGTGTAGCACTGTGGTAAATAAATAATGTTGGTCATTAAACTGTGTGACACATTTTTCACACATTAAAAGTGTAAACACATTTTAACTAGTGGCCATTTGTGCAATGAGCATTACATTGTTTACATGAATTATTCTTTTTAATTATCTAGAAACATAGGACTGTATTTCATATACACAATTTTATAAACACTCCGTACCTTTGCAATGGTCTGCTCCATCTGTGTCTGAGTGAGGGCTGGAAGAGTTGTTTTCAGATAGTCCACAATGCTCTCAAAGCTGTCGCACTCCACTATCTCCCCCTCATGGCTGCTCAGCAAACAGAGGGCCACTTTAAAGATAACCTCTGTCCCCTGAACAAATACCAAATCTGAAAGAAGAAAAAAAAAATCACAGCAATAACTTTATCTATCAGTTAACTGCTGTGAGGCTGTTTAAATGTCATCATCTCCTTTGAAAATAGCACTGCACTCACAGGCATCTATGCGTGTGCAAACACAGGGGCCTTTAATAAAAAAAATATATACCAAAGATGCGGGACACAAAGCCGAGGGGGAACTGTGAGGCGAAGAGAGTGAGGAACCACGGTGCTGCGTAGAGGCTCGGGGAGATTTCGTGCTCCTCGAAGTGATTGTACAACTCGTGGTGGTAGTCGTGTAATAATCTGGAGAGCTGGTACATTTGAATCTGGAATAAGACAAACAGAGTGCATAAATGTACACACATAGAAAAAGATAATACACACAGGTTAAAACATGCTGAGACAGAGCAAACTGGTATATCTGGATCTGCAGGGGACAGAGTATCACAGGCTGATTTAAGAATTACTGGCTGTCAAATAAACTTTTACACAATCAGAGAGCTCTTTCAGTTTTACCAGTGTTGTTTTAGATACTTGCTCAGACATGCGTCAAAGGCAACCATTTGATGAGCTGCACTAATCCTCTGAACAATATATTACACTCATCCTGACAACTGCTACAATGAAATGCACAGCAGACAGAAAAGAGAAGCAGAAGTTAGCACAAGCTAAAATTAGACTGTTATCAGTCTTACAATTTCCTGACAGTTACAATGACAAGTAATACCATTACCTCCTCGTAATCAACCACAGAAAAAGAAACCTGCACAAACTCCTCGTCTTGGAGAATGTTGCATTAGTCCTGAAAGAACATGTAGACGAAATAAAAAGGCCACGGCTCCCAATGCTGCTAATGTGTTACCTGATAGAGATTAAATATTACCACGCCTGCTGATGCTTTCACTCTGGTCAGCTGATGTTTAACCGAAGCTAAGAGGCCAGACATCCAGGTGTGGTTTGAATAGGAGGTGGAGACACTGTTTGCTGCTGCTAAACTAATAACCCACACAGGTGAGAGGTAGAGTTTCTCAAGCTGCCACAAGCACAGCAAAGATATACAGAAGAAGTCAACAAACTGTTTCTAATAGGTAATAAAAACTTACATATTTAACATTTGCATTTAAAGCCACTGTGTGTAGTCTTTGTGTCATTATAGCTATTTTATTACACTGAACTCAAATTATTCTGGACATGTTGTTTGATCGAAAAAAAATACATGAAACAATCCTGTTGACTCCCGGTGCAGTCTATGTGTAGGTCAGATCTATGCATTGCTGTCAATCACAGTGTCTTTTTTGACACCACCAGTGGGGGTGCCAAAGTTTTAACTTCTAATCCTAGTGGCTTCAGTGTTAAGAGCACGTTTTTTTTTCTTGCCGCAGTATCAAATACACAAGTAAACGCCTCTTTATTTAACAGTCTGGGCTCAGATTTGACCTTTCTGAAGCTGGATGTTAGTGCAGCAATAATCAAATCTCATGCTGAAGCCCAAATTATCTTGCAGGAATGAAATGGGTCCATCCACCCACACATGTACTGACCTGCAGAGAGACCATGTCAGGTCTGTACTGCCGCCTGATGCCGAGATCGTACATCAGGAACTTCAACATGTCAAAGGCCTGTTCCTCACTCATGTGCAGCAGCAGCACTCCAGCCACAAAGCTGATACCCTGGCAGTAGCCAACCTGTGTGGCATCAAACACAAACAGAAAATGACATTAAACCACATTGTGGCCTAATGGTGTTGTGACGTAGGGAAAGGAAATAAGATTACAATATGTACCTCTGTATCCAGCAGAGAGTAGGCTTTCAGGAGGTTGTAAAGGGAAAGCTGCCCTGCGCCCAGCTGGGCTGAGAAGTACTGGTGGGTGGGGAAGGTCCGGCCTGAGGAGGGAGACAGTGATAATATTTAGATGTTAACATTTACAAAGAAGGGAGAATATTATTGCATGTTGCAATTTTTTTCAATTACTCAAGAATAACACTCCACCCACTACTCCTGCAAGTACTACTAATCTATGCTAGGCTCTACTTCAGAGCTGCTGCTGAGGCTGTGATACCTAAAATATAAAACAACTGAATCCCACAAATGTGGGAGCCCCTGCAATCATATACACACCTAGATCCACCAGGATAGCATGCTGTTGTGCTGTGAGCTGCTTCAGCAGGTCATGGTAGGGGGTATCTGGGGCAAGCTGACGCTGTGGCAGTCTGTGATGCAGCCGGTGCTGATGAGAAAGAAACAACCACACCTCTCCACGTCTGCTCTTGGGAACACCTGTACACAAAGATGGAGAACACATATAATCACTGCTATATGAAGAATTATAGATACAGAATTCAGGGAACAGTTTCTTACACACACAGATCTCTCACCTTGGCAGAGTGCATGATAAATCTCCTCCTTGTCTTGTGGGAGTGTCGTTCTGCCTGGGGCTATCAGTTTTCTCTCCCACAATGCCTGTGCATCTTTGGAGCACTGGCCCACTTCCTGGTAGTTCAGCTTCATCTTGCGAATATGCAGCTCATCTCTGCTCGCTGCAACACAATCACCAGAATACAAAGAGATAAAAGGACATATTCAACAACATTTGTCAATCAAGATCCTCTTGTTACCAGAACTTGTAGGCACAAAGGAGGCTGTACTAGAAAAGTACAAAGCCCTTCTGTTTTTGCTTTTGTACAGCAGACAAGCTGATTAAAAGATGTCAGATTTGAAAGCAAGTTTGGATGTAGTCCTTCACACCTTTTGCCACCAGCTGCCGTGAAAATCCTGACATGTAAACAGAAGCAACTAAACCCACATAAATGACCAAAAAAACTAAAACCATCTTATTGTGCTGTCATGGAGAAGCTACATAGTAGGGAAAGGTACAAATGATAAAAAGAAAATGAAAACACCGTAAAGTATGATGCCCATCTTTGAACATGCAAACAAAATGAGACGAACTGAGTGAACATAACGACCAACACCCAAAATCATGCAAACCATCTGCCTTGAACCCAAGGGCTCCTTTCTTGTTGCTTACCTTCTATTGAAAACGGTAATTCACAGTTAGGTCCTCACAATAGTAGCAATAGTGTCATGATAACAAACAAAAGGAAAGAGATGTGTTGTTTTAATAAATTATAAAAGCTACACAAAGTAGGTGCATCCCATGGCAAAACAATCTCTCAAACCTCCTCTCCTCCAGTTAACCTTCTGTTAGGAAACAAGTGGTTGTGAGGGAGAGAGAAGGAGGAAAAAAAAGCTGTCCAGCTTTTTTACTGGCGTAACTCTTGGTTTCCTGCGATGGAAAATTAGTTTCCTTCACTTTAACCTGCTGCTGAGTGCATGTTTGTGTATCTGCATCTATCAAGATGTGTGTTAATATAGAATACCCAAACATTTTGCTCTAAATCCTGTCATGCTCCAGAAATCTAAACCAATATGGCAGCATTTTACTCAAATCAAACTCAAACACTGAGTCTTCTATCCCCATCCACACTGATAGAGCCCCTTTAGGAACAACAAGACACTCTTAATAAATATCACCATAGACAGAAATGCTCCAAAACCAATCTTAATGTGGAGAGGTAATGTGGAGTCCAGTGTGTCTGTGACCCGAATTTATTAGCCTTGCAGCTATGCAGAGACATTGCCTTGTCAAGGTTTTTTTAAGTGAGGCTCGCCCTTCTAACCAATTAGACAAGGTTTGTTATTTCGGCATCACTGCCACAGTTTTGTGGCTTCTTATTTATTGTAAATTCTTAAGACTACTAGCAGAGCAGAGAGAGGGAGGGAGGGCTGGGGCGAGTGGAGTGGATTGATATTGAGTCTCATGGTATACAAATACCAGCATTATCTGCAGACAAAAAAAATACACTAACCATCAAACAATCTAGCCGCAGCAAAGCTACAGACATAATCTTCTTCATATTTGCCACTGATGCAACCAAAATAAAGATTCTTTGTAGAGCAACTGCCATATTTCACATGCACAATAGTGACTAATTCTTACCCTCCAGTCTCTGGTTCTCTTTCTCCATGCGCAGCAGTAAGATCTGCTGGTGGATGGCAGTTTTCCAGAGGGCCCGGTAGTCAGCCTGAGTCTTCTTAGGTATCTCCTCCGACAGAGAGTCACCTGATGGCAGCAGATGCCCGAAAGGGTCCAGACGTGAGTCCAAGGAGCGAGGAGAGAGAGGCAACAGCTCCCTGTTATCAGAATGGTCTAAAACACAACAGCCAAATATGTCAAAACAAATGAAGTAAAAAATATATTTTAAGGCACAATTATTTATGTGAACACTAAAACCAGAGAAATAAAGAAAGGAGAAATAAAAAATACTATGGAAACAGATTGGACAATCAGATTCACAAGTTCCTTAATTAGTGATCATTTCAGAGGGTTAAAGCATGATAATACTTTTTCAAACCTTACTGTTCACATGCAACTTGAAATGTATAAATCTCTGAACAGTAATTTTCCACATAAATCAAATGTTCCCTCTGTCTTGTACTCATTTTCTATGCACTTGTAGATTTCTCAGAAATTATTCATAGTGCATTATGCTGTGCCTTGTCCTTAATTTTCCAAAAGATTTTTTTTACCAGACCTGGGTGCTGCATGGATGCAGATGGCTTATTTATGGGTGAAGCAACCCTCAGGAAGATCTTCTGTCTCCAGGAGACCCTACGTGGGGTCTGAGGAAGACCGCTCACCGAGTCACTGCTGCAGCCAGACAGGGTTCTCTTCCTCCCTTCTCCATTGCTACAAAAGAAGACAGCAGCGTCACAGACACCCGATAAATCAGTCAGGTGTCATCTTACACCAACACTCCTTCATCATAAAAAAATAAACATACATCTAACTCTTCTTAAATCTTATACAGGCGTCTCAACAGTGTTAAAGCTGATGGGAGATGGTCAAAATGTATTTTTAACATACTGATGTAAAATGTGTCCCAGGCCATGTTAATAAAGCACAATTAGTATGTAACTTTCATTAGCAGAGAAGAACATTTGGTTAAAGGTGAAAATGGTTATGAAAACTGAAAATGGTGATGTTCAATGCCTCATTTCACTTGTTTCACACTGATCAAGAGCTTGTTATAAGTTGGTAAAAACTTTGCTGAAATGAACATTATAATGTCACTTTTAATGATGCAACCACTACAGCCACAGTTAAGTGCTTGATCAAATGTTCAAAACCTTTAAGAGTCTGAAGTCCACCTATTTGGGCGTTAACACAATATACAGTGAGTGTGCACTATGTGAAGGAGTTGGGTGAGATAAAACTATTTGCAGAGTGGGTTTCTAACAAGTGAAGTTGTCTATGAAACTGAAAGCAATAAAAATCAAATATATATTTATATTATACAAAGCTTGAGGCAATCAGATGGCTGCTGGTCACCTATGTGCTTCTGATGACAGGTTCAAAGAACCAAAAGCTTGAGACAAAACTACCACCATACCACTGACTAACTCATAATGACAAAGTGACTTTGGAAATCTTTGCAAATTTATCAAAAACTGAAAACTGAAACCTCTCCTTCACATAAGTATTCAGACCCTTTACTGTGGCACTAAAAATTACAGTCAGGCACATCCTGTTGACTTGACTGGAATCCACCTGTGTCAAAGTGAAGTGATTGAACATAGTTTAGAAAGGCACACACCTGTGTATATACAGTATATTCACACTGAATGTCAGGACAAAACCAAGCAGGACAGCAAACAGTAGCTGAACTGTATTTTGTCCTCCATTGCTCAGTGTTTTTCTCATTTACTTTTTACTTTTCAGTAGCTGTATTTAAAATCTGTACATTGCAGTTTATGAAAAGCTATAAAATAAAATGTTACATATTTATAAATATTTGTACAAATAAATACGAATAAATGTAAATGCTTGGAGCTAATCGGGTTTACTTAAAGACTAAGACTTAAATACAACCATTTTGGCTTGTGAAATTCCAGAGAGGATGGTAAATTTTAATTTCGAGCACACATAGCACACATAAATAAACCAAAGCTGTAGCATGTTAAAATTATTAAAAAACATTAATACTAAAGACATATCATGAATAACTTGTTTAGGCTTATTTCCCTCACTGAGGATCAGTTAATAGGAACAGCTTGGTCACACACAAGTGCCTGCCTGACTATGTGGGCAATGAATAACAGGAAGCGACCTTGGATTGAGACAAATGTCACTAAGATGACAATTCTGCTCTTACAGCCGTTGTTCACATTTAACATCGTCTCTTTAACAGATTAAAATTCCTCACTTGTCATATTATCTCTTATTATGCTTCACTGCCATTCAAGTCACATAAAAAGTCACTGGGGTAAAGTTATTTCACAATGCTACAGATAGAAAACCTATTCAGATTTGATTATCACTATGTCGAAGCTTTTAAATCATCACCAAGAGAAGCATGCTAAAAAAAATCTTTTCTTGGTAATTTTTACAAGTTGCTCAGCGACTGGACTGCTGTCAGAGGAGAAAGCCCCAGTGAAAATTACATTTTCCAATAGTCTGCTCCACTGACAAATAATAGAAATGTTAACACCCAGACACTGTCACTCCCCGAAAGGACCTAGAGACTCTAATGCCCCCATGGTATGTCTTGTTTTCTAAGGCATAATATATTAGTTGATTAATTAGTGAAGCTCAGCACTGACAGCAACCCTTCAAAATACATAAATCACTGAACTGATACTGAACTGAAATCCTAAGGAACTGTGAAAAGGTAGAGTGCAGAAAATAACAGCTATACATTGATGTTAAATACAGTTTTGCCATGCAAGAAAAGCTTCAGATCTACATGTAAATACAACAAGAGGGGGTGTATGAGCATCTCCTTCTACTTCTGGGCGAAACAGGAAGAGGGCAGGTCTAGCTGCAGAGGCGATGGGGAAAGAAAAAGAAATAGCTGGAAAGTATTTATACTGATAAAAAAAGTTGCCATGGATAGACAGGAAAAGGGCACAAAGCTACAACGACAAAAAAAAAGCTGCATGTTAAAAGATGTGGACAGCCAACACGTATGTGGTCTATGCCTCCCACCCATCCCATTTGTCAAGTCCCTGGCCGCTACATTTGGTCTAAGTAGGGGGGTTTGTCTAAGCACACCCCCTCTCACCTCTTGAGGCTCCCACTGTCAGTCAGGGAGCCCAGTGAGCCCTGGTAAAAACTTTTCAGGAAAGTGGGAGCGGAGAAGGAGGAGGGGAGGCTGAAGGAGGATTCACTCTCCGAAACGCTGCGCGTTCTCGTGACAGCCACGGGACTTGGTGAACCAAACATGAAATGCCCACAAATGAAAAACAAACATTACACAAAAGAAAGGCCTTCTGGTCGGAGCACAGAAAAAAAAACACGAGAGACTCAAGAGGGATCAAAACAGTGACAGGAAACTTGTGATGCTATTGTTCAAGGATAGTGGAGCAGGAGGTAGAGAGATTGCAGGCTGATCAAAGTGCTGCAAATAGATTACATTGTGTATGTATATAACAAAGGTCAACTAAATATTTAGTTTAGTGTTAAACTGATTAAAGGAAAAGCAAAAGAATCTGATTTTTATGCAAAGTTAGCATTAGCCACATCTTCAAACAAAACACTCACTCTTGTAGAAAACAACTCCTGCAGTTTTACTAAAGAGATGCATATCCTGCATTGGTAATTCCTTCTTCCTAAGGTTCACACTGTAAATGCAGTGACTGATGGGTAACGTGTTGAACTGAGGTACCTGCTCTGCAGCAGTTCTGGGTTAACAGACTGTTGTCTACGCAGCGGAGCTTGCTTGCTCTGGCTGGCCTGCTGCCCCTCAAATGAAATACGTTTTTTTACAGGTGGATGGCTGAAGGTGTGGGCACGCCGACGGAACTGCAGGCCAGCTTCCGGGTCATCGTCAGAGAAGGCAGGAGGGGAACCTGGAGGGGAGTGACCAGGAGACTCCTCATCCTGCTGATGAGGAAGACGATGTGTAAGAAAACCATGTAAGACTAATGTACATTTACAAGATTGTATAACTGGATTTGTTTTAGCATGGATGGATTTTCTGATGTAAGTATAATAAGAGACTCGTCAATCTAAGCATATAACCCCCAAAAAATCCTCTAACATATTCAGTATAGCTGTGTAGATCAATGACCTGGGTTTAAGCAGCTCAAATTCAAACAGTTTTAATCAATCTAAATGTCTTTGGCAGTCAAAGCACACACAGCAAGTGTTTCTATTTCAGAGGCACTCAAGTTACAGGTCGGCACTCACCTAACCAATGAAACCCCACAGCAAGACTCATTCCAGATTCAACTTTCCACTCAACACTTTTAGACTCAGTGTTGCCTCGTGCCTGCTGGTACAACTCCCACATCTATTGTATTCTAATGCACAATGTCCTGTGACACACAGCATCACACACTATTGGTGGGGAGGACCACAGTGACTCAACTACACATAAAAACTGTCCAATCTCCTCCCATCACGCTTTAGAGACCTCCCTCTCTAAGATATGACAAGACATGCAACATTTGTGCTGCTTCTTTTAATATGCAAAGACTTTTTTTTTAAGTGCACTCGAATGGAGCTACTGTCACTATCCATCTAAAATCCTTTGCTCTGATAATTACAGGGCAGATTGTGCAAGGTCTGTCCATCTGTCCCACACATGTAAATCTGAATATCAGTGTCAGCTGAATACTAATTGTGATAAGTATGTTTATGAAAGTGAGAATATCAGACACTTGTGTATTTCTGCATCCTATGACGGGGCTAAGAAGAGGAAGCCAGGACAGGCATTGCTCAGCAGATGCATAAGTGGACATCCTGACTTGGATTTCCTGCTTGCCAGGCCATCAGCATCCGGACACAATTCCCAGATGACTACTTATGCTTCAGCACAAGACAAACAACATTCTTTTGATTGTCAGAAACGTAGAAAGGTAGGGTGGGGGAAGACAGGTGAGCCTTGAAAGGGGAAAATGCCTGATTCGCCTCGTGAATATTTACACATAACACACTAATGATTAATTGTCAGTTCTGCATAGAAACAGTAAAAATGCCATCTTGATTTTGTAAGTCTGTATTGGTTAGTATTGGGAGATTTGGTATAAGTAAGATATACAGCATCTTAATTAAATCTCCCATTGTAGGTGCCACTTGAAGGCTGATGTAAATTATTTCCCCTAATTGGCTGCTGATGTTTCCAGTGAGTCTTGACATGACTGATCAACAGCAAGGAAGGTCTATGGCTCTGGTACTCCACTGATTATACACACCAAAGTCTGATTACAGGGCTTGGCGAGTACTACAGCTTATATGAAAAAGCTTTTATAATGCTTTTTTTTATTTTTTCAGACTACATCCTTCGAACTACACCCTCACTCCACATTCTGCACAGCGGTGAAACAGTGGAGCCAAGAACCCGAAATGGCTCACTGACAGCTTTGCAAACACTCTCCCTGCTGTACAGTTCTGTCTCTTGACCAACAGCTTCATGATGAAACTATGTAGGACGAAAGCAGAGCCAAATCATGTGGGAACACCGCTGTTACCAGCCTCCAACTACTGACACTGATGAAAGTGAAAGCATGCCTATCACACTCTTCCGTTCCTGAAGACAGAGCTGGAAAATATATATATAAAAAGCCACTGGGTGAAAAGTGAGAATTCCCAAAGTCCTCTGAGTGATTCTCTATAAATTCTCAGGTTGCTTCTCAAGGACACTTACTCTTTCAAAACTGCTGATACTTCCCATGCTTCCCAAGCGGCCCCGCATTCGGCTGGCACCCTGTTGATGGAAGTGATTACACAATGTGAAACAAGTGCTGGAAATACAACTGAGTAAACAAAGACACGAATGACAGAAAGAACAGTTTTTTACTCTAAGGCTTATAGAAAGACTGGCTAGAAATAAAAACAATATGTATAACCTGACTTGATGACATTTATAGCGTCATTGTTCCTTTAAGTCTGAGACAATAACAGGTGTCAACAGAGACGTTGGATTGCCATCATCTTTATACTAAGGAATTATTTGCTGCCTGCCTGGCAGATATGGGTCAATCCAAATCCCTTGGATGACAGTGACACAGAAACAGCAAGTGACACAAAGACTGAGCAGTCTGAAAATAAAGGTACACAGCATGGTGGCTTTATTCTGTCTGGAGTGGAGAAATAAGAGAGACAGTGATAGTGATGGAGAAAGATTAAGATCAAAGAGTAGGAAATTAAATAAAGATAAAGCATTGGGTGGGGCGGGGGGGGGAGGTTGCTGAGGACTATCATTGCCCCAGGTGCTGCAGAAAAGGAAATGTGCTTTTAAAAAAAATCCTCTTTGTTCAGACCCACCCTTGCAAAGATGTTCTCCAGAGAGCTGGTGAGGGAGGTGCGTGCTTTGTTCTTGAGTATATCGAGCTTGAAGCGGCTGCTGGTGGCTGTGCCTTCTCCTGCTGGTGAGCAGTTTGCTGCATTCTGTCAGAATACAACAATGGTGGCAGGTAGCAGAACAGTTGTTGGAGT
>JAUBNQ010000013.1:6853568-6866402 GCA_032353495.1 Ctenopoma kingsleyae
AAAAATAAAACATTATAATATAAACCTACATGAGAGGTGAAGTCGTATTTCAAGTCCAGGAAGTCTAACTCGTTTTAACTACCCAACCGTACAAACAAAAGGAACACACACTCGGTAACATCCATGTTTATGTATGTACTCTGCTTTGTTAGCATATCTTCATCAGTTAAACTCACAGTTTTCTATACATTCGAAATACGACAAACTTGAGTCAGCTTCTCAAGACATCATGTGCTCCGCTTCATTTTAACCTTTTACATCATACCGATGAATGCCAAGGACTTCTCCTCAGGCTTTGCACAATGCGCCCCTGTCATGTCTCGGGCTAAGAATAGATCTGAAAGCATGTCTGTCATCTAAAAATAAAGCAGTATTTTATCATGTCTCTAAAAAAAAATGCACAGTAGCACAATATAAATGCCTGTGTTATAAACGAATATACCTGGCATAAAATCAGACTGATAACTGCAGCAGTGTCCTGGTGGATTAACCCATGCATTCCAACATGGTCCACCTTGCACATGTTGCTAACTAACCGACTGCCAAAGCAGTTTCTGTTGCGTAATAATACTGAGCGAGTTTGGTATGTTCAAGATGCCTTTCTGACTGCTGCAAAAAACATGGATCCCAGTAGAAAGTGTGCGCCTTGAACTTTTTGTCTTTTCAACTGTCAGCTTTTACTGTTAGACACAGTCTGTTCAGACCCAACACACACCCCAGGAAACATGTTGCAGGAAATGTGTATTTGAGATCAACTTTATTTGTAAATGTTTCCTGGTTTATCTGGGAAACAATAATTACATAAGCAGGTGTATTACCTCAGATTGTCTTACAGCAGGTGAACAATCAACACCACAGCAAATGATTGATGTATAAACACAAAAACATGTATTAAGCACTTGTTCTAGTTGACTACAACAAACACTCAGATCAGTTCCTCTGGGGTGAGCTCTTGAGCGCTGTTCCTAACGCAGTATGACCTTAACTGCATCTCAGCAAAGCAAAAGACATGACTGCACATTATTTTCAAACAATGACTCCCACGTTCCTGATTTCTGACTGTTTACCACATTTCAGTTTATTACTCAAGAGAGGCATGCTGATCAGCATCTAAATGTGCTGACTCCATATCGCGCCTCTCACACTAGAGTCTGACTCCCTGAAGAGGAAAACACAGAGATGGATTAACTTTGCCAAAAATCCAGGGTGCTCAGTTTATCATCCCCACTGACGGGTGGCCTAAATACTTAATACCAAAGCAAACCTGTTTGGTGCATTGACTAATCGAACGTGTGTTCTTGAGATTAAATGGTATAGTTTGTTTTCTAAGTCACACTTACAAATAGAGAGTCAGGCCATCATAAAACATGCAGCTCACAGTAAATTTAATGTCAGTATAGAGTCTAAAAGTAATATTTCAGACATGATGATATTTTTTTAGGTTACAATGATGTCCTGATTTTCTCAGTGTATTATCCCACACTTTGCCATGAGGTGTCTTCCACTATTGCTTCTGGCATAACTGTTGCTGTCATGTTGTAAGGGCATTGTTGACATGTGGACAGGCCTACCTGGTTGGGGTCGCACGCCTTAAAGACATGACAGGACATCTCGGACTCCGGGTTGTCAGGCTGGCCCCGCAGCAGATAGGCAAAATAGGTGAGATCATTGCTGTTGTGAATGAAGCGAGAGATGAGCTGGGCTTTGTGCTCAAATATGAAAACTGACGAGTTGGTGCTGCTCGACGGGACACATCGGACGACGGGGGTGGTGAGAACCAGTTGAACTTCTCTCGGCGGCACCACGGGGCCGCAGTCGCCTTTCTCACTCTTTCTGCGGATCTCCGCCACCAGCCACGGCAGCATAGGCAGGGTGGTCCGCCTGTCCAGCGAGGACCAGCCGATGTAACTCAGGGAGAACCTCTTGTCAGCCTTAAGGGGACTGCTCTCCTTCTCAGACTGACTCTCCATGTTGACCCAGCAGACTTTCGGCCGAAGCTCGGTGACAGCTTTGAGGGACTACTTTAGAAAACAACGCCGATATATCATTCCCTGCAACCAAGGCCATGCGCAGTTGCGGCTAGTTTGCAACAGTTTTCATGCACACATCCACAGTGAAAGTTCACACAGCGAAGCGATTAGCTACGTGCACAGCATGTGCTCACCCTGTGGATACGCTGCAGCACTTCACGTTATGAAAATATCTCCGATGGACAAATTTCCTTCAGTGAAAATAAATTACTTATACGGTCAAGTATTTATAATTAGCTTCCCTGTTCTGTCCCTCCACTGTTTGCATGGGCACTGAGTCAAACGATACACAACCCTGCCCCGTCCCAACCAAGCTTGCTCGCTAAAACGTGGCTTGGGATTGCTCCTGTGTAAACACAAGTCGCCCAGAAAAATCTGATTTCCTTTGACGCGCTATATGTTGCTCCGGAGCGCATAACGGGGCGGCGCGTTTGTGCAATCCCTGCCCTAAAATGCTACAACCACAGCTGACGGACTCGCAGTTTTCTTCCCCAAGCTGTGTATAAAATAAATACATTCAATGTTTATCCCCTTTCAGTTGAACCTCACGACTGTGATCCTTTCTTCCACAACGCCTTGGAGGCGGAGCAGCCGTGCGCGTTGACGCCCCGCCCAACCATCCCATGTGCTTGAGGAGTGGGCGGGGCCGCTGCGTGGAACGTGATAGGCTGAGACTCCGCCCTAAGTGGGAAAACCTGTTCCACAGTACTGGAAAGTGCTCCTTAATGGTCTGCGTTCATGGTGGAGAGTGTTTACGCCCTCTGTGGCACCAGTCATCCGGGTGCACAGCTCTGCATATTACCTGCTTTAACCAGGTTACGGTTTAGAAGCACTCTGTGCTGAGTCATAGTTTTGGGCAGCTGTAATCGCATCTGATATGCTTCATGCGTTACGGGAGTTCATAATCCCGAGCACGCCAACTATCCCAAAAATAGCTGCTGTGCCATATATAACCTCATCACTGAGGAAGTAGCCACGAAGCTGCGCAGTCTTCCCAACGCCACAGCACTCTGTAAGGATCGTGCACGTATATTTATCAACTGTAAAACACTTTACGACAGGTCTGCAAACCCACACGCACTGAGCCACGGACCCCCACCTGATCAATATGATCATATGGTTGTGTTTTTGTTCTTTGTGTGTTGACACTGTATTGAACTGACTGGAGGGAACATTTCACTTTTTCAGTATTTTCTGACTAAAAAAAATACTAAATATACTGTACAATCACATCTTGGTATAAACACACAGACTTTACTATATCTACTACTGTAAAAACACCCAAAACCAGGTAAGAAAATGTTTTACAGAGCAAATAGTAAACAGTGGCACTAATTTACAATTCAGTTGTTTTAGTATAATTGATTTGACACTGATTTGCTTTCAGCTCTGAAATTAGGATAAAATAAACATGCAATGAAAATTTTAAATGTTTATTTCTTGCATCACACCCAAGTGAGGATGGTCCAAAGCAGAAAAAGGCAAAATGCCTCCTCCGAAACACACGGTAGGAATTCCAGTAAAAATACAAAGTCTTTATAAATTAGACATTAATGTAACATGGGAACACTGTACAAGCTTTTCAAACTAAAAACTGTACTGAAAAGTGAAGATGATATTTGAATAACTATCTTAAACGATATGCAGGATGTTGTATAGTGGACTAATCATCATCTTTTATATTAGACACAAATACACGAATATATGCAAATGTTGTTTTCACAAAGGAAAGGTATTAAGCACAAGGCCAGAGACAAACTGAAGTTTGTTGCAAACTATAAACTGTAAACCAGATATTTTGTAACAAAGGCAGCACAAACAGAATATCAGCCATAGTTTTGAAGCATTAACAGTGTAGCTATGAACTACATACCTAAAATTCAATTCTTCAATTCCTAAGTTGAGGGCAGGAAGTGCACTTCCATTTTTGCATTTGGCAAGTGAAGACAGATATTTTGATCTATTTTAACAGCTGAAGGTCCCTAAAGTAAATAATTTATAAGTCACATTTTAAGAGAGCCAGCAGATAAAAACCTGTGTCAAGCTGTTCTTCCATTTGTTTACATGTAACTGTGACAAGCACTAAGGCAATGAGCGCTTGCAACCATCATACAGTCTCCATAACAGCTGCCATCTCCTTGAACTGCTTGTGAAAGTTCTGCAGAGGACAAGGACAAAGAAAAATCTCAACATCAAGCCAGTAAAAAGATTACACCAATAACACAACATTCACATTGGTAAACACAGACCTGGAACTGTGGAACTGTCATCTCAAAGGTCCTCTGACAGATCTGTCCAGAGGGCTCAACGATCTTCAGCATTAAAGACACATAGGGGGAGTTGAGAGATCGGCAGGTATCAGAGCTCACTGCCATGCCAAGCTTCCACTGCATGTCCACTAGCTAGGAAGATAAAGGAGAACAACAAACAAGGTCAATCTTATCCCGTGTTCATGTGATGAAAACATATTTGAAAATGAGACAAACTGCTTTACTGCATCAAACTCAGACATACCTGACCGATGCTGAGCATACCCTGGAGCCCCTGCTGAGCATGAACTAATCCACCATGTTCACTCCACAACCTCTGCAACACCTGAAGGGAAGCTTTGGGCCACTTGTTACTACCTTCTTCCAGCCTCGATACAAGATCATCCCCGGAGAGGTTCTTCTTTCCGGCAGACCTGGTGATGCAAATGTTAACTATGAAACTGTTACACCTTACAGTGCTACGTAGCTTTCTGCTGCTTCTGCTGTGCAGAGAGAAAAAAAGATGAAAGATACCTGAACGTTAGCAAGAGATATCTGATCACGTTCTGTAGAGCTTCATGGTCAAGTCTGACACCAGTTCTCTGAAATCTCTGCCCAGAAGAACAACAAAAAATAAGTTATGAAAGAGGAACTTGAGAAGATGGGTTAAGTAAAATTCTAAGGAAAGATTGACTCACAGCAGAAATTTCAGCTGAATCTACTCCTCTGGTCTGACCTTGAAGATAAGTCAGAATGTGCTGACACTGTGAAGATTATAAGATTTGTTATCAGAACCACAGCATAACCACTATGGCTGCTAAAAGTGCAACAGTGAACGCTATTACACTTTATTTGGCAGACAAATTCTCACTGGGAGTTTGCTCCACAAAATCAATAACTTCATAAAAGCATGACATGTGAAGACGAATGTTTGTTTGGATTACTGTCACTTCAGAAATTCAGTATGTTCCTGGACAATAATAAAAACATGATATGTGACCTGTGTGGTGTTTCTGCTCTATATGACCCATTTAAATATCATCAAGGCCTGTTTGTTTAGTCGCCTTTTAGCAAAAACTTAACCTGATTTTGGCTTGTATGGCGATATAAACAACTAGAGATTAAATATACTCACAACTTCAGCTAACAGCTCTGGAGAAAGTCTACAGATGTTGTCAACGACTTTGTTGATGCCTGAAATACAGAAGTGAAGCAACTGATTTATCACAGTTTCCAATACTTTCCTGCATTCCTAACACAGAGATGAATAAGTTTCGCAAATCCCTTATCAGTCTAAATATCTGTAGAAATCTCAGAACCTTATTCACTAAACAGAAAATTATAACATGTTTTTAATTACAGTGATATAGATGCTTTAATGTTTTTTTCAGTGTGTTTTTTTTCCCCAGGAGTGTTAAGTATCATTTTAAACACGATCTTCATATTTTAAAGACAACAATGGTGACACCAGTAAAAAAAATGTATCACAGTATAAAGGGTTGGTTCAGATTTCGATAAGAGGAACAACGACAGGGAAACACACTCCGGCTAGCTCCTGTGTTAAGCTAAGCTAAAAGGGGACACAGACACTGGTCTGTGCACTGTCCATAGTGCAATATGAAAACCACTGAATCTTCGTCTTTCTAGTCAAACCTATAATCTTCTGAAAACACTGTCACACTGCGTGATACGAGCTCACACCCACCATATGATTCCTCTCCTGCTGGCATCTTCTCTCTGTCAGGCTACAGCTTGGACCAGACCGCGGTGGAAACGTTACTTGCAAGATTTGACACAGTTTGACAACCCTATGGGCGACTTTCAAACGAAGAGGCTATTATTTTAAAAAAATCATCAATTACAACCTGAACAAGCTGATTTAAAGGTTAAATACAACAGTCGTCCCAATTTCGGCGACTCGTTGTTTGTATTGATTCTGACCAACCTCACAGAGCACAGCGCCCCCTGCTGTATCGGAGTCTCATCGTCTTCTTCTTCGGCTTCTGCTTCTTCTGCTTCTGCTTCTTCTTCTTCGGCGTTATTGAGGCGTGCTGTTTATGCTGCAACCTGGATGTTGAAATCGCTTTTTTGACCACTAAATTTTGGTTCAAGCTCATTTAGTCCACCTACTCTGCTTTTTCCTTCCCTTGACTCCTGATCCGATTATGACTTTATGACTTTAAATCTCTCTTTACAGTTTGTTTTGCTTGTTAATCCCCCTCCTTATTTCCTTTCAGATCAGGAACCCACCACCTGAATTGACATCCACAAACTGTATATATATGGATATAGAAGGTGCCCAAAAAGGTCAGTGTCTCACCTGCAGAATATTGCAGAAACAAAGGACACAATCACATAAAAAATAACAAAGAGACACAATCTACAGTGAGATGTTCTCAATGTGACACCGATGATACAAAACAATCAAAAGGAAACACAAAATGACCACAAAGAGAAAAGAAACCGCACAAGATTGGGGTTATGGGAAACCTTTTATATGTTCATGCCCAGTAAATTCTTTTGGGAATTCAAAACGTGCCCATATAGCTGTCTGGCAGTCTGGATCTTTTAAACACTCCCAATATCTCACTCTTCTCCAAACAAGTACAGACATTGTTCAATTCAAAAGCAATTTGGGGTTTTTGTGGGCACCACTTAATCTCCAAACAAGTCTGGTCTGATATTATTTGAACTGTGGCCCAGATAGCCCATCTGCACGTAAAAGATGCACAAGCATCACCAATTGCATCACCACAGTTTGAAAAGACACGCTGTCTTTAAGCCAGTGCTGCTTTATCACAAAGCATGATCTCACATTAATGGTGATAAGTTCCAAAACTTGGTCATTTACACTGTACACATGAACTTTCGTGAACTCATATGAACGGCATGAACCTACACAGATATTGTGCAATAGCTGTTTTAAGATACAAGGATGGCTCCAAATTGAAATGGCACCATCTCCTGCACAAATACAGCTACTGCACTGTAGACATATAAGGTGGACACAGTAAAACGCCCATCTCACACACATTATTTAAAAATTCAAAAAATCCAGTGTACTACACTTTCACCAAATGCTACATGTGTAAAGCTAAACCTTTGCTGCTTGCTCTGGAATATATCTGACACTAGGCTGAGATCTTTTCACAGCAGACATTTGTAACATAGGAACCAGCAATACCAGAACATGGAAAAACACTGAAATCAGCCATCATTTATGATTATATTCAAAGGTTCCACTATGCTGTACAACTAGTTTAAAATTTTGAAATGAAAAAGTATTAGCATTTTCATACATTTGGGATTTTTCAGTGAGGGCAGAGTTATATAGGTTTTTTTAATTGGGTTGAATGTTTTTGTAAAAAAAAGTTTTCTGAAAAAAATCAAAATCATACATGTCTTCTGAAACTGAAAGACTGAGTTTATTGTTTATAGTATTTATTATTGTATATGTACAGCAGGTCAATATGAAATTTGTCTTCACTGGGAGAGTATGGCAGACATACATATTATGTCTAATTTTCACCTAGACCAGGGAACATAACACATCTATGCATAGCAAATAGTAAAGCTTTTAATGATTTAATACTTACTTTGGTCTTTATCGAGAATTTTCCCAGTAATTGTTTGACAGCTTCTTATTGTATTTTATTGTTCTGTTTTCCTTCTTTATTGTGTCTACACTTTCATTTTTTATTATCTTTCATATTGACTGACTGCAGCTACTTTCTATTTCCAATATTAAACACTTTGATGGTCATAAAATAGAAAGATGTTTTGTTTAATAAAATGTAAAAACTATTTATTGTACAAAAATCCTTAGGAGAGGAAGTCTAGTATTGTTCTCTCATAGGGTACTAAAAACCCCAATACCTAAATCAGTGTTTAAAGTTTAAACGAGCAGTGTAGCTGCTGATTAAACTACCGAACTAAATCACAGGTTTAAGCGAATGAACGACTTCAACCACTGGTGACGTCAGGGACACGCCCATGACTATGGATCGGTCCACTGTTGGGGTAATAGTGATGGTACTAGATTAAACACGTTATCCGTTTTTCTAATTATTAAAGCATTATTAAGATAATATTGTAAAAAAAAACAAATATAAACCTCATATAACTAATCTTTTTATGTTTAAAAGTACTGGAAGTAGTGTATTAATTGTTTATGAAACAGTGCGCACCCCCCTGTATTACCTAAACATCAAGGAGCACTTCACAGACGCGGAAGCGATTTACAGCTGTCAAACAAATATTTGCAATCAGCCCTCATTTAAAAGGAAATTTGCACTTCAGCATGGACTGTCCACGCTGGTTGCCTCTGGAGTCAAATCCAGAAGTATGTATTGATACTTCTTCAACCCATGTTATTTAATCGAAGTCATTCATTCACATGCATGTGAGGGCTAGCTAACTGATGCTAGCAGGGGGAACAAAAGCTGAAGCCGGTGTGATTTATTTTCTAAATCCTACAGCAGTTTGACTAACACTTGTATTTGTTTCTTTGTATTTCAGGTTATGACCAAGGTGAGTGTTGTCCTCTGAGTAAAACTAACAGCCCATGGGTCTGAATAACCGCTGGCAAAGCGACGTGCAGGCACAAGGCCCCAGCAGCAATATCGCATCCAGCGTTATCATCAAAGTATCAAAGTTAGGAAAACATGCACAACTGTTAAACAAACAGGAGGTGACCTTGAGGATTTAGACATAACTTTCAACAACATATATTGGCAGTAGAATGCTGGAGTCATAAGCGAATATATTTTATAAAATTCTCGCTTATTCTTTGAATTTAAATGCGACAAATAATCCTCTGACCTAAAGGTTTTACAGCTTGTAAATCTGAGTAAAGTTAATTCTGTAATTCATCAACAAACTGGATTACTTGGTGATGCTTACAGGTTAGCCATGCAATTTGGTAGTCTGTTCTGTTCCCTTTATTATAAAATGAGAAACTGTGAACACTTCAATTTATCAAATTTAACTGCAAGTGTTGCCATTTAGTCAATACACAGATGTTCAGCTAAACATGAAAATATAGAACTTGACTACAAGCAAACAGATAGTTTAACATAAACCCACGGCCAATTTTGTCAATACAATGGCCCTGCAAAAAATCCTTCCTGCATAAAGGTTGTAGTGTCATTGAAACTGCTAAAAGAAAAATGTGTTCACTCAACTGTATGGTTGTGTGATGCCATTGTGTCTATTGTTTTGTCTATCCCATTTGTGATTAATAAAAAAAACACCTATTCAAAGCAAATGAACACATCAAACTACATCCTTCAAAAAAAAACATATAGTTCAAACACTTCTATTAAACAGTTTCAGTAAAAACTGATTATCACCCAAAAAGGATTTGGCAATAGTAAATTAACATCACAGTTATAAAACTTTTGAAAACTCACCTGTTTAAAGTGTATTTCAAATGAGTCTTACACAAACGCACACAAAAATGTTCTAGTACTTAACAATTCCTAGCATTTGGTTTGGGTCTTATCAGGGCTCTTAGTTTGTAGTAATTCATAATTTACAGAACCCAAATGGTAATTGCTTGTGTCTTCTCCTTGTAAGTTGCTTTGGATAAAAGCATCTGCCAAGTAACGTAAAGTAAATCACAATACATAGTTTAAAGGGACCTGAGTATTTTATGTCAACAGATTTTTTTAACACTGCTTGCATGCAGTAACAAACCATTCAGTTGTAATGTACTTTTAGCATTTAGTACAGGCACACGTTCTTACTGTTCATAATCTGGAGCCACAGGATATATGTGACTTCACTTCAAGTTAAAATGACAGATGTTTTTAGGTTAGCTTTAAATCTTTATTTGCAAAGAAATTTACTCTCAAATTCCGTGTAGTTTGTCAGTTGTTTGGGTATGAAGCCCACCTGGCAGTTTGGAGATGTGTATGGATTGGATCCAGAGCTTCTCAGCATGGTACCGAGACCAGTGTGTGCAGTGCTGCTGCTCTTCCCAGTGACAGAGAAGGTACTTTGTTTCATTCTTGCAACATCTACTAGTATTGTGGAAAATGTATACACTATAATGGCTGGGTTTTTTTTCTTCATCTGTACATGTTGCACAGGGTCATGTCCATGCCATATATGACACCGTTAAACATGTATTTCTCTTTTTGTCTACATCTGTTCAGTATGAAGCATTCAAGCAAGAAGAGGAAGAGAAACTGAAGGATCAACGACAAGAGGTCTCTCCTGATGTGTATTTCATTAAGCAAACAATTGGAAATGCCTGTGGAACAATAGGATTAATTCATGCAGTGGCAAACAACAAGGTACACCTGGAATTTGGTAAGTGTTTTTCCGTTGCCATCATAGAGAGGAGAAAAAATCCCATGTTTAAAACTTGAAAGTGAGAGCTCAAGGTGTTTGCATCACTGCAGAATTACTTATGTGAGAGTCAAATTTATTATGAATGGATGATCTGATGCATTAATTAAATTACATTTTGAAAAATTACTTGTAGCTTTCATTTGACAGCAAACCAGTTAAAGGCATTAATTGTTCATATTACTGAGCTACAATACATAGACAATTGTATCACTTTGTTTTAAACTAGGAAAAGATAATAGTGCTGTTGACACAGGCACAATTTTGCTTGCAGGCAGTTTTCTGTAGACATTTGTGTAAGTTGTTTTTTCTCCTCAGAGCCTGATTCTCCTCTTAAGACGTTTATTGAACAAACCTCTAAAATGACCCCAGAGGAAAGAGCTGCCTTTCTGGAAAAAGATGAGGTAGGAAGACACTAGATGACATTAAAAGTGGCCGGAAATGGTAGCACAAATGAAGAGCTACACCAACTGGCCGAGTTGTCAGGAAAAAAAAATAATAATAATGGTGACACAAGGCCACTAACATTATCCTGCAAATGAAAATGAGAGAATATAGTATGGGACATGTTTAGAGCTAATGTGCAAAAAAACTTTGACCATTAAGTGTAATACAAGAAACACATTTTTTGTACCTCTTGTTTCAGAGTATACGTGTTACACATGAATCAAGTGCACAAGAAGGGCAGACTGAGGTTTGTATTGAGTTTTAGATTATCAGTGTTTTAAATATGTAATCACAGAGATAAAACCACAAATTTTCTGTTAAATTTTGTTACTTATTCTGAAGTTGTGTGTAAACTCAATACAGCTTTATTTCTTGTTACAGGCCCCGAGCTTAGATGAGAAAGTCAATCTGCACTTTATAGCTTTTGTGAATATCGGAGGACAGTTATATGAACTGGGTGAGTCAACAACAGTTGAAGCAGGTTTATACATTGAAAATATATAATAGTTCTCATGTTGTTAACAAACACGACTTTATTTCTAGTTTTTGTGGTGATGGTTTTCAAACACCATTTCAAATTTAACAAATGGAAGCATCCTAATAATTTATCTTATTTTTTTTCCCCACCTAGACGGCCGGAAACCTTTTCCTATTGTCCACGGAAAGACTGCAGAAGATACTTTCCTTGAAGTAAGACATCACAGAATAAAACCTACATGTCTACATAAAATATCTGTTTAAAATGCAAATCATTATGTTCCTCCTGTGTTTGTTTGCATTGCAGGATGCTGTAGAGGTTTGTAAAGTCTTCATGGCTCGTGACCCTCAGGAGGTTCGTTTCACCATCATTGCCCTCTCCAAAGATTCATTCTAAGGAAAATCAAAGAAAAATATTCCTGCCAAACATTCTCAAGTGCTGACTTTATTGGATTTTTTTTTTATTACATAAGCAAGTGATGTGTGGAAAAAAAATGTCAGGGATAATGTTCAAAACTATGGCTCTACTTTTGTTATACAGCACTTATTACGCGTTAGGTGAAGTTGTAAGGGAGCCCTGCTGTGCGATTAAAAATATTTCCTGCTAAGAATAAAATTTGCCAGTTCCACATCTGGTAACACAAATACGGATATCAGCTATGCTACACTGACACGGCAAGTGTGTTTACATTGCGTGTTTGGCTTTTGAAGTAAGACAGAAAATGTAAGACATTTTTCATATCACTGAGCGAAGCTAATTCTACTCTGGGGTCAGTGATACATATTATATGTAGTGATTTGTTTTTTGTCTAACCACGTGATCAAACCCACTCGATGAAACATGTTTTGCAAGGCTTTAATTTCAGTCATAGCTCTGAAAAAATCAGATAGGCCTAATGATGTTATATGCAGCGATGGTGTTACAAAAACGTGAGTGCGGCTTACTGAAAAATGCAGACTGCACATGAATGTGGAATGTGCCTACATTTTTGTAATAATTAGAAATTCTGTCAAATAAATGGCAAATATATTAATTAAACATTTCTTTCATGAATCTTTTATATGACACGAACATCTGAACTGTTCTGAAATTTGAATTTATTTAACTGGAACCTCATATGTAAGCTTTAGCAGAGCTCAAAGTCAAAAGTTAAAAAATACTCATAAATGTGAAACTGTCCAGTGGAAAAAAAAAACAAAAAAACAAAAAGCCATTGATTTGAACACAACCACAAACTTACTCTTCAAGTGGCAAAAGCTGAGTCTTTCTAATTGTA
>JAUBNQ010000013.1:6870325-6888275 GCA_032353495.1 Ctenopoma kingsleyae
TGTGTGTGTGTGTGTGTGTGTGTGTGTGTGTGTGTGTGTGTGTGTGTGTGTGTGTGTGTGTGTGTGTGTGTGGCTGTTTGAAAAGGACCACATTGTGTTCCTCACATGCCGTGGAACAAAGCAGCCTATCACAGGTAACATAATCCTGTGGAAGTTTTGTTACGTCTCCTGTTGTTGCTGTCATGTAGCGCTGGACCTATTCATGCTTCCTTATGGTTGTCAGATATGTTGTTGGGTAAACAATGCAACATAATACTGTATTTCTGGTCATTGACATTGTACAACACATATTCAGCTTTAGGGCAGCAGCTAACAATTATTGTCATTATTGTTTAGTCTCCTAATTATTATGTTAAAATTGAATGACTGGTTTTGTCAAGGCCTTTAGAGGCCAAGGTGGCATCTTGAATCGATCATGATCCTAAGGATAGGTACTTCTGTAACTAACTGAAACTATTACTAAAGTAATATGTATGTATTATTTGAATCCTAATTATACATAAAGTTCTATATGCCACCAACATTTTGGATTGATGGCAGCAAAGAACAGATATCTCAAAACCCCACAATAAAAGTAAACTGTCTTCATGAATAGATGCCATAATGGCAAAGTAAGAAAATATAATTTTGTCTCTTTAAATGACACTTTGATAAATTTGATCAAAGTTACAGTGATCCTGCAGCCAACTCTCTTGAATTTCATTCCGTGACTAATCTTGCTATGTTGTTTTTAATACCAGTAGCTGAGTGACTGGAACCCGACCATTAGTCACCTCGCTGGAGTCTGAGTTTTAATAGAGACCAATTAGACAAATGGCTGCCTACATTCGGGCGTGCTCTCGTGAAGCAGGGCCTCACACAAGAAGCCATTCACTTGCAGCTAAATGTTCATGTAGTTCTTTTATTCTGGTATGTTTATGGCCTCCACATGTTTTTCTTGAGTCAGAACCTTGAAATATTTGGATAATGTCCCCGCTGCCCCCTGATGACCCAAACCCCTGTCCTCTGTAAAAGGAACAAAAGATTTTAGGAACAGTTAGTATGAGGAGGGGGCTGCATCCACACAAACCTTGAATACTGATTTGCCTCAGTGCCCTGCATGAATAAACAATAGCTATGGTCACGGACCCAGAGACTTGCTGATTCCTTTCATTGTCTACGTTCTATCAAGCACCATTCTTTGTTCATTGTGATTGTAATAATTAATTTCACACATTTATCAGAACACGTTTAGAGCCCGTAATGAAGTTTGGTGGCAACGTTTCTCTTTTAATGTGTGGGTGGGGTGGGGGGTGTCATGAGACTTAGTTCCTCAACATGTACAGCAGCACATTCTTGAGGGGAGCGAGGGTGGGTTTGCAGGAAGCCAAGCTGTTTTTGAAATCTCTGCTCCTGCCTTAAATCTCCCTGTTGAATCAGAGTAGCAGTATGTTGGTGCAGATTAGAGTTGTTATCCCCACATGGCAGGTTCAACAGCAAAGAGAGAGCACAGCAGGCTGGATCTGAGAAGAATTAATACCTCTAATGATGACGAGAGAGAGGAGAAAAGTGTTACAGGCAGCTCAGTGCCAAAGTGTGTCCCACCTTCCACACTTGGACTAGGAGAAAATAGCTTGATTGATCCATTAAGTCTATCTGGCTGATGTAACTATGATAAGAACACTTAAAGAAAAATAAACATTAAAGCAACAAAAGGCCTTAGTAAGCACCATCTTGTATTGTTTGTTTGTATCTGTGTGAATCCAAACTGCTGCCCCCACATGTCTAGAACAGTAGGGGTCAGGATTTCATATGCCAACTGCGGCGCCTGACAGAATATACACTGCACTGTAGAATTTGTATGCTCCGTGTGTGAATATGTGTGTATGCGTGCATTTCAGCGTTGCGTGTCTGTCTGAGTTGCTGTTTTGTGTTTTTTCTGTGTCTGGTTATGATTGTATTTTTGTCAGGGAAGGAGGTGTAGGCCAAGACCTTTGTATGTTTTCTAACAAAACAGAAAGTCTGCAAACAAACCTTTCTGTCAAAGCTTTTTTATCTATTATAATATGATCTACGTGTCTTGGAATGATGGGTATTTGAGGCCTTGTTCATCACAGGTTATTCAGGGTGTGTTCTGAGGTGTATATTGTTTTACAATAACAATCAAACAAAGTGGTAGTAAGTAGTGTACAGTATATATAGCTCTGTTCAGTTTACGTATGAAATTGCTTTAGTTTCTCCTGTCCTGGCAATGTTATGCCAGCTTTTGTGTCTTTAAAGGAAAAAAGAATAAAACCTTTTAACTAAGGCACATGTGAACAATTTGGTTGGCGCAACATGTCCAACCTCTTTTGCTTTCTGTATGAATTTGTATTAATGCCAACTGTCCTATCTTGCTGCATTCTTGCAGTGTGTTATGTGAGCTCATCTTCCATGTTGGTATCATAAATATACCAGACAGCAGACAGACCTAAAATCACACACAATATTTTAATATTTTATTTATCCATCTCTGCTGTACATAAATAACACTTTGAGCATTATCAACTTCTAGAATAAATTAATTCACTTCCTCACGCAGCAACTATTACAGCACTTATTCTGCAACAGAATATGATTATAGCATGGCTGCTGATGCAGTCAAAAACTCTGCGAAGGAGATTTGATTTTCAGCCCAGTTTGTTTGTTTAACTGTTAGCAGATAATTTAGAAAACTATATCAAATGCTGATGTCAGTTTCAGTTTACTCACGAAGTACTGGACTTACTAGAATACATCAAGTATATCTATATGTAATCTGCAATTCTGTGTGTTGATGCACATCTAGAGTGAGATAAAACAAAATAATATCTAATGGAAAACAGTTTTAGTTACAGTAAATGAATTTAAGAGATTGAGCAGAAGTGGTAAGAGGTATACAGTCTAACCATCTTCTAATGTATCTATTTGTGTTGACTTTAGTAGCTCAGGGTCTGCTTGGCTAAGAAGTTGACAGTGGAAACATTCCAACATAAAAGAACAGGAATCTTTGTTGAGGAGTGGCCATCAGCATAACTTCAGTATTACATAACAAACCTGCAGTTTCACATGGAAATACAAAATAATCATGCAGTTATTAGTACCTTTTAGACAATATACGGATTGCATATATTAAAGGTTGCACCCTGAAAATATAAAATTGTACCGTCACATGTTATGTTTAAAATCAAGAATGTTTCTTCATGTATGAATGTTTTCAAGTGTGTATGGCTGCATGTCATGCATGCAGTGTGTATGTTTGCCTGCATAATAGCTCTTGGTGTCCATGCAGTGGTGGTTTGAGATCATGGGAAAGGCATGAGGCTATAACACAGCGCTGTGTTCTTCCAGCGCTCCAGATGCTACCATAGCTCTGCGGCTTGGGCAGCCTGGCTCCAGCACAGTTTTAGCACAGCTCTTCCATTTTTCCAGAGGCTTATAGCATTGAAGTGAGAAGAACTGAGCTGCTCCAGAGCTCCCGAGGAATACCTGAAGAACTTTGCCTCCACGCTGCCCAGAGACACTGTAGGAACTCAGGAGGAAATACCTCTGACTTCCTCTGCTACTGTTCACAACATCCTACCTTTCTTCTCAAGCCTGCACACCACACACACACACACATACATATACACAGAAGCCCACCCCTTCTTGCTGTTTTGCTCACTGTTTTTGTATCCCTTTTTTTTTTCCAGGCTGTAACCAAGAAACAATTTGGGAGCAACGACTTCCGATCAGAGCTGGAGAATGGCGTTCTGTTGTGTGAGTAAGTACTCTGCTTTTCCCAGGCAGCTCTCTTAAGCCACTCATTCATCTGGAAGCCCTCTGCTCTCCTCCAGGTCTGCGCTGCAATGTAAGTGTTACTGTTATTTCCCAGACAGACCCCCTGCCAGGTCACTGTTTGTTTGTCAGCCACAATAATTGAGCCAGTGTTTCGAGACAGCACAATAGAGGTTGTATTATGTAGTTATTTGATGTTACCAGTGTCAGATCTTCCCTCTGTGGTCTTGTTTGAGGATATGATGTGTGATCTATTCCAAGAAGATTTATGTTGTCTGTTTGGCAGATGTTACAGATCTGTGGATGGGCAGAGCGCCACCCTCTTTTCTTTAATGAAAGCTGCAAAAAGCCATGTAGTGAATAGAAAACCTCCATCTACAGTAAAACCACATCGGAACTCTGGGGCACCCTGCTTTCTCATTAGCCTGGGTGCATCAAGAGTTTTGATCAGTTAGAGGAACAAATTCGTCTATGCAGAATTGGCTTTCACATTAATTCACCAACTCCTAACACATGTAGATTTGTGGTTTTTCTGAGATCAGGGGTCTGTGTGTGTGAGATGGTTAGCATCACGTCCCTTTATACATGAGTATGTGGGCAGCTCTGCTAGATGGACACAGTGATGTGATTTGCACAAATCAGCAGGAAGCTGTAATTACTAGCAGCCAATGCAGAATCTTCCAAACCTCTATTGGCATTGGTTCAAAGAAAAAGCCCCTTATTCTGCTGATTTGAACCTGACTCCACCGTTTGCTTACTCTCAGAGAACAGCATACACTTTCACGCAGGGATGTTTTCTTAGCGCGAGGAAGAGGAAGACAGATTAAATCGCTTTCACCAAGAAAATCAGTCTCCATACCTATTGTGTTGTGGTTATTATCACAACTGCTCAGAAAGGAATGTGTGGTGCAGGTCATACACATGGTTATATCCTCCTTAGCTTGTAGTGTGTGTTATCTGATGAAATAATTACAGCTTTCTATTGTTTCACTGCTGAATGACTTGAACCTAAATACCCTTATACACCCTCCAAACTATCCATTTAGTGTTTTTTCTTCAAATAAGTATACAGAGTAATCCCAGCAACTTAAGCAGAGCATTAAATGCTGTTTACATGTAAGTGCATTCTTATATTGAAATATATGAATGCACTATATAGACCAACATTTTTCAGACGTTCAGCTACTGTCATGTTATAAATCATTTATTGCACTATTTGTTATTATGGGTATTTTTTTCCCCCTTGGACTGAAAAATCATTTAAAAAAGCTTTTCAGTTGCACCAAAAATGCATGGTTTGTTTGGGGTAGTGTCAGTAGTGGAAGGTATGTTTTCGGAGCAGTGGACCCAGTGTGTTTACATGGTGGTGTGGCATTGGCCATTGACTAAACTGAAACCAGGTGGGCACCATTAAAGCAAGTCATAAACACACCACACAGAACCTCTGCAACACTTTTTGTTCCTTCCTTGCTAGTTAGAACCGTCTAGCCAATGGCAGAGTGCTTTCACTTACCCTCTTCCTTTCCCTGTTCCCTGATGTTCTGTCTCTTCTGCTCACAGTCTGATCAACAAGATCAAGCCTGGTATTATCAAGAGGGTTAATAGGCTGCCCACGCCTATTGCTGGACTGGTAAGCCATATTCTCTTTGTATTCAGTCTAAATGTGAGACATAAGTTCTTGGATGCACGGTTTTGAAATGACATCTTAACACAGCGTCAACATCTTATCCTAATTTTCTTCATACAGACAAACAATTTTCATGTTTGGCTAAATGTGTGTTGTAGAGGATTTGTTCTAAGATGTGTGTGAAAGCGCTGCAACATGCAGCAGTTGAGCTGACTGGTGACAGGTCTGAGGCCCAGCTGCCAATGAGAGAGATGTGTTTGCCTCAGTGACTTGTCGTTCCTCATATTCATCCGCGCTAATAAGTTCAGCGAACGTGGAGCTGCTTGAAAGGCCACTGGCCGCATTTGAGTGCACTCTAAATATGTTGTCTGCCATGCTTGACGCAGTCTTCAATCAAACCTATCACAAAGACAAAAATGCTGGTGTGATGATTCGTTTTTTGATTGAGTGATGAGAGATAAGAAGCAGCCAGTTTTAGGTTTATACAGTATAATAAAGTGTTTTGGAATCAGTATATCTAGTTCTTCTTTACCTTTCTAGGTCTGGCACTGTCTTCAAATTTAAGCAGCTTGTGGCCCAGTCAGTTTTGGCCACAGTGACTCAGTTAAAATGTTTTGGGAGTGTCCACATACAGTGTCTCGGGAAGTAGAGGGTTGAAAACCCTACCTTAAACCCATCCCTCACAAAGCTCTCTCTTGTGGGAGTAATTGAGACCAGCTGTCTAGAGGAATTATAGAGAACCCCAACCCTAACCCAAGGAGAGTGTGCGTCTGTGGGCTCAGTAACACCCAACATGTTTGGCAGGACAATGACAAGTTGACAATAGTAGAAACAGGCAAGCATTTTGGCTAGATGTAAACAATAAACATGGCATTAGCAGAAATAAACACTGTACCATCATACAGTTGATATGACATAAATACAATTTCCTGCCAGTTTGTTTTGGACTGTTGCGGGGTACCTGCTGAGGTAATGAGGTAAGGTATTTCCTCCATCAGTAGCACTGCTGTGGTATTTCAGAGACTTGGATGCAAACTTGAAACCACCTGATCATAAACTCTCCCGCAAATGTGATGGCTCCCGGTTTGCCAGCGGCTATCAGTTACTGCCAACCACACAGAGAGAAGTGGAGAGCTCTCCAAACAAACATTACTCACTCACTCTCACTCTGCTGTAAGAATAGCTTTTCTCCCAGAGTAGTTAAGTAGTGTTGTTAAGATAGCTTGGTCCTATATCTGTCATCTCTATAAATACCAATGAGTGTATTCTTTGTGCTGGCATTGTGTGTTTGAAAATGAAATTCAGCTGTGTCTCCTGCAATCAACCATCAAAATGTATGTTTAGACATTTGTCACCTCACCTCATGGGACACATATTGTGTAGAGTTTGTCTTAGGGTCTGCTACCTGTCTCCACTGAAGAATAAACGAGAGAAATGCTGCACTTCTAGTATTCTAAAGGCATGTGGAAAAATATCAGCAGAAAGAACAAGAGGAATGTTGTTGGTGCCATTTCTGTTTGTAATGTAGATACAGAATTACTTTAATCGCTGCTGGAGCAAGGACATTTACAAATGTGCCTCATTAACACTCAGATATGAAGATTTTCTACCATTATTCTCATAACAGAGATTTTTGTTTTGCCATCTAAAAGATGTCAGCACTTCAAATCTATACCAGGCTTCAGCCCTGGCAGTATGAAAAGGCCAGTGAAGGAATGAGGGGAAAAAACGTAAATCTCTGGTTTTTGCAGAATATTTAGCACCACTGGCTCCAGACCTGGGCCTATTCTTTGGCTTCAGTTGTGTCCAAGGGAATGTTTCCTATGTCAGCACACTTCTCTGCCTGTTGTTCAGAGCTCTGTGAGCTGTGGGTTTGGGATATGGCACCCTGGTTAGCGCCTGATTCTACTTTTACCAGTTCTAGGCAGCAAGCCGGTATACAAATGGTGGCCCAGATTTGATGCCCGCTGGGCTTCAGGGATGTTAAAGATGACTCCATCAGCCCCTGCCCACCATACATACACTGTAATTGGCATGTTTCTGGATGTTTCCACGTATACTAAATCCCTGTTGAGTTGAGGTAGCAGTGGGAGGAGATAAACAGTTCCAGTGGCCCTGAGGGAGTCTTTACTCATCTAATGTTTATGTAATCATCTCTGCAATGACAGGCATCTGACTATGTCCTGTTACTGTGTTTGTGTTGTATGGGTGCCTGTTATGACTGATCCAACTGTTGAGATGGGTTTATTGGGCCTGTTTCAGGAGAGGCAACATTTCAAGTATTTGTGAGAGAGTTTATGATCTCCCCTTGGTTTGTTGTGACAGGATTTGAAAATGTGTAGTCTGATATTTTAAACATAGCTTTGCTTGGTGTTTGACGCACAGCCAGGGGTCAGTTGAGGATAATTGTAGAGTATGCCCATCTTAGACGAAGAATGGAGTAGAAGAAATAGATCGACCACAATCTGACCACTAGGCACGAATATCCTTTTTATGCCAGATCGGACACCTTGTGAGTCAAATCTTTCCGTTTCATGGTGCTTAAAATCAGGGTCCGCATGAAAGGATTAGAGGCTGCTGGATGGGTACAGCATATTTAGCCGGATTATGAGCAGGCACAGGTCAGCATAACATTCTTTCAGCGTCATTATCTCCACATGTTCTGGGACTGACTGAACATGCAGTTTGTTGACATTCACAAGCAAGTGACATTAATTAGCTCAAGAAATACGTCTGAAACACATTTAAGTAATGAAGCTCAAAAGTGTTTTATGGCCTGCATTCTGTCAGACACTCCTAGATATTATATTTAAATGTTAATGAATTAGTTTACAAGACCGTGACCATTCTCTAACCTTAATCAAACTTCAATTGCCTAAACGTAAACATAAAAAGGGGCGGTATGATAGCTCAGTGGGTAGAGCAGTCGTCTTCAAACCCAAGGACAAGACACAGAAACCCTGTGCTATCGTACAATATGTACTATCTGGCAGCTGTCCAGCAACAATTTCCCTAAGGGGATTAATAAAGTATCTATAATAATATAACTTCTAGTTACTCTCAGCAGATATTGTACTGCAACATCAGATATGTTGCATTTACATTCAATTCAGTCTGGGATCAGTTTTCCTCTAGCAGGCATGTCCAGGTACAGTAGGTTGGACATGCTCCCCTGAACCTAAAATTTTACTGGTTAAACTTAAATTGGCTGATGAGAGGTGGTCTTGCAGCCTTTATTTTGACCATGCTTGGTGAATATTTTCTTCCTTGTGTCCTCAGACACCTTTCTTTTTTACTGTTTAGTGTGCATATAATTGATTCAGTAAAACTAATATTAACATACATTTAATATTGTTCTGATCAGTGTGGAAATTTATGTTATCAGTACTTTTATCAAGACAAAACAGGAGAATGTCTAATATGTCATGAGATATAAACGGTGACCGTGCTGTTTCCATACAAAGGATGAGGGTTTGATCTTTGGCCAGTAGGAAGCCAAAGTGACCTGTAGGGTAAAGAACACTCCCATTAAGGGACAAGCAAAACTGTTCAAAAGAGAAGCCTGTGCTGAGAGGTCAGCACTCTCCTACCATTTGCTAATAAGCATGTTTGCCATTTAAATATAGAACAAGCTACCCCTTAATTATTCCAGCCCAAGTTTAAACCATGTGTCATTACACGAAACCCTCTTAAGCAGTTCAAGCCCAATGGGAAGTGCAGATTTATAAACAACAAGAGAGTTGGGATTACAACTGGAAAAGTCATAACCCTAGAAAGGAATGGTGCTTGTGGTTAAAATGTGTTTGAAATGCATGAGATGTGTGGGTATTTATAGAGCAAAATGTATTTTCACTGTCGTGCATTACACACATAAAGGCAGAGCACACATCTGTGCAAGTCATGTGCACACACATAAACTTTATGCAATATTAAATGATTGACAGTGTAGGAGGTGAAGCCGTCCTTTTGCTCACAGGTCCTGTTACTTTCAGGGAAATATTTGTCAGTTTCTGTCACCCAACCTTGTGTTTCATAGCAACCAAATGTCTCCAAAATACTCCACCGCCCCACAGATTCCACAGGTATTCTGAGGAAAGGGCTTGGCGGGGAGGGGAGGGGACAGTTTCAGGGTGTGAGAAGAAGACGACAGCAGCCAGTGTGCTACTGTATGTGTCAGTTTTGCACTCGCATGGCAGGTTGGGTGGGACTTGTGCAAAGCTCTGATGTCATCCTTCCTTTTACTTTGTCCCCACCCCCGCCTGGCCCACAGGTAGCTTTGCTGCTGTCAGTCAGCTCCTGTCACGCAGCCTCTCCCCGCTGCATGTGTGTTTGTGTGTGTTCTGCACTAGGTCACTTCTTATTTGCTACACACATGCTCCACCCATCCCGTTCTGTTCTCTGTGATATGAACTTTGGATGCAATAGCTTGTAGGCTGTGTCCCTGCCAGGGAATTCTTGAGTGATTATTCTTTGCCCCAGAAGGTGGAAGACCCTCATCCCTGCTTTGTTCTTTGTCCAGGACAACCTTAACGTCTTCCTCAAGGCCTGCGGGAGACTTGGACTAAAGGAAGCACAGCTCTTTCACCCCGGAGATCTTCAGGACTTATCCACAAGAGTTACAGTCAAGTAAGTCCTGATCTCGTCAGCTTTGCTAAATGGTGCTAACACATTGATATCCATTCACGGAGTCGAGGTCCGTTTGTAAACTGATACTAACTAATGATTTTAATTATTCCATTACTGAACCAGTATCTTAAGTTTTTGTTTATGTTCCCATTCTTATGCACAGTTAAGGGTGAATGTCGAAATGTTTCACACTGTACAGGATTTCATTGCACATGAGGCATGATCAAAGTTGGCTGTTCAGGTGTTACAAAATGTCTGAATGTATTTTTGTGTTGGTAAGCAATAGGGGAGAATTTATTTAGAACAAAGAATGTGCAGCATGTCTGGATCACTGTCTGATGTGATAGAGGAATATCTGATGAAATTCACTTCCTTTCGATACAGGTGTAATGTAATAACAATTATTAATGGCTCCAGGTAGAAAAAAATACAAGTAACAGATGACTGTCAAGTGCAGGTCATAGATTAAAAAAAAAGTCTATTAATGGAAACAGGTGCGGCTTGGGTAGTGCCTAAATTTGTGGCCAGAACAGAAATCCAATGACTCTTCCCTGATGTTTATTATTTTTTGCTTTTAGACAGTTGCGGTTGCATGCCAGGCAGTGCAGTATGTTGAACAACCTGTTTGCTTTTTACACAGGTATGCCCTAAGGATAAGGGGTAAGGCAGGGCACAGTCCATCCTCTGTGACACCCTCTCTGGCTGTAGAACACAGTGTAATAAAGCACTTTATTAGTAATACCTGCTAAACTTGGAGTAGAAAAGTGCTCATTTTATTAAAGCGATGAATAAAATCAGCATTTATAAATAATGAAAGGTGATGACATGAAGCTGTGGGTTTTCAGAATGATGCCAACCAGCGAGTGCTTCTGTTTTTTTCTCTCAAGTCTTTGTCTTAGCATTGTCAGTTGTGCAATTAAGCACATTCTGGATGTTTCATTGAGATGTTGCCACAACCTCTAGAAACATTTTCCCATGATCCACCCAACACTGTCAGTCAATTGTGAGTAGCACTGACATTGAAGTCGAAACCACAGTCATCACAAAGACACACATACTAGAGGCACTGTACTGTACATACACTGGAATATGAACTCTAAATAAACAAATCTGCTCGCCTTTTATCAGGACACACCCTCTTCCCATAGCAAGAGATATACTGCTCTAAGATACGTCAATATCATTCACTAAATGTCTGAGTCACTGTCATAAAGATAATTCTTATGTGAACCTTTGCCCTGTCCATTATCGCACATTATCTCTCTTTCATTACCTTTACCTTTTATTCAGTGAAAGCTAATTAAAACAAACTCTAAGATGCAGTATTGTCAACTAAACTTTATTACTAAAAAAAGTGGAATATTGTTTTTAAGACTGCACTTTGAAATTGTGATTTTTGTCTGTGAATTAAACACATTTTACATGAAAACAAAGAGATTTGGCTTTAATACACTGCAGCTCACTTCTTTGCCACCATGTCTGCCTGAGTGTGGGGGTTTGTCCACAGGGGTCTCGCAATCCTATTTAAAGGACTTGAGGGTCACTTTGACTTGTAGGATTGATTGGAATGGTATCAGGGCTCGTGGTGGGTGAGCTTTTAATAGTTTTTCTCCTCCCATTACTTTCTCCCAATGCATGTGGTCCTGAGGGTGCACCTGTGTGTGTTTGTATCTGTGCATGGGAAAGTTTGAGTGTGGTTAGCAGTTATGGTTTTGTTACTGTATCTTATATAGGGTTTGTCAAAGAATTGGTTTATAAGAGGATAAAGCATATACATTGTGTTTGTGTCTTCGATTACTGCTTCAGCACTTTAGTGCTCGCCTCAACTATGCTCAGCTGCAGGTTCTCATTATTAGTTGTACCTGCAGCTGCTTCTATTGTTTTTGTTCATGTTTGTGTACGAATCTACGTGGTTCCCTTTCTGGAGTATTTATTTCTCATACAGAGAGAGAGATGGCACACGGAGTGTAACATGAGGAGATAATCCCAAACAAGCCTGCAGACAACCAATGGCACTATTTCACTGTTGCTTATCAGACACTAGACAAATGAGTCAGAGTGCACACACAGAGAGAAAGTTGTCTCTCTCAGCTGTCTTTGGCCCTGGTGTGTGTTGAACCTCCACTCCCTTCAACCCAGTCTGACAGGTGCTTTCCTCAGCGTTCCTGTTTAGTGTTTCAGCAGCAATGGGGGTGTTGTCCGGTCAGTGCTGTATGGTAGTTTTCTAGGACTATTCTAGAGCTTTCCTTGCAAAATCCTGAATATATGAAGCAACTATCTTTTAGATCTTTACTTGTGTTTTGTATAGTTGCATGAGATAATTATGTTGAAAGAATTAGCCAATGAGTCAGTTAGTGTACTGTCAAAACATTGCAAAAAATATCTACTACTATTATAACTTCCTTCATAACCAAGTACTTGTTTAAGTCATTTTTAAGTAGAAATGCTAGATGTTCTCTGGTCCTAGTGTCCTAACACCTGAACATTTGTTACTGGATTCAATCATTAATAATTATCATTTTAATGTTATTTTTATTTTTAACATTTGAATATTGTTTGCAACATAAACTTAGTTCTTTTTCATTCACATTCCTTTTATTTGACTAAGGTATTCAAAGAGTGCCCTAAACAAGTCTTGATTTGTTATATGTAAATAACTTTTAAAAAAATCAGTAGACAAAAAGACTTTTTGATTATGATAAAGTGAAGTCAAGGAAATTGTGATGGGCATTTTTTTAAATATTTTTCTAATCTTAATTGACCAAATTAATTTAATGGAAAAAGTAGCTGACATATAAATCAATAATGGAAATAAACATTATCAGGCCTATTTTTAAAGAAGCTGATTTACCAGTAGTACCCCCACACCGACATACTGTCCCCCTCCATGAGAAATTCTTTCACACAGTCATTTTTGTTCTTTTAGCATGAAGCTGGACTCAGATATTGGCTGAAGCATTGTGTGCTTAGAACATAGTGTAACTTAAACTAGTCCATATTGTTATAGCCATAAAATGTTATTGAATGTTCTTTGACCTTTGAGCTTTGCAGTTTTTCTAATATTCACCACCATCTGCAGTGAAAATTGGTCTTTTGCCTTGTGTTGTGAAACTTGCTGTCTGATAAAGACATTTATTAGTAACAAACAAATGTAATATCACATTTGTCATGTAGCATGATGAACTTTTGTGATATATAATCGTGATGCTAGATGATACTGTATGTTCTGAAGATTTGCTAAAATCTCCCACGTGTCACTGAACTATAGCCAGTTCCAAGCTCACTCAGAATGAATCTGATTCATCATCGGAGGCTGTGATTCACCGGCTACTTTAGACCAGCTCTGTCAATTTTTATCAGCTTTCCTGGAAATGAGGGCACTAGGTGATGAATCATGGCACCTAAAATTATTCTATATAACTTCATCCACTTCCTTTATATCATTAAACTGCCTTTTGTATGTTCAGCCACTTGGACTCCAGGTCTGACCATGACCGCAACTCTAGCACAAGGTTTTTGCTAATGACAAGTTGCCAGGTGATTATTTTATTTTGATATCTATGAATGTTTTAAGAAGTGTCACTTGTTAGAAATTAGAGCACTGCTCTAATGGTGTGGTTTTGAGCCGCAGCAGGCTGCTGTTATAGCAAAAGAGCTGTTAAAGAAACTTACTGTACACTATGTGCTCATTACCAAGCAGCAGGCAGACACAACTAGCGGATGAACCTTATTGCAATATTTAGCAGCTAAGTGTCATAGTTATAACAGTGTATATAATATAATGGTAATAAAATAGGAGTGGTGATGTTGGTCTGGAATTTCCGGATATGTAAATAAGCAACTGCTAACAAGGTCACCAGATCAGTTTAAAAGTTGAAGATATCTTTTGTACTGTACGTCTATTTGAGTGCATTTGTATTGCAGGTTTGTGTCTTTCGTTTCTTCTGCTGACTGTAGTATCACTACATTTGCTGAAGCACCCATGGCTGTGAGTTTAGCTTTTGTTTTGTGACCTCCACTAACAGACAGAACAAATCCCCTGCTGAGAGGGGTCCAAAGTCTCACTCAGCGCTGCCGTTTCATTAAGCAAATTATTGACAAGGGCCGAACGCTCTTCGAACTTAAAAAAAAAAAAAAAAAAGAAAGAAGAAGAACTACACGAGATCAGCAGGTACATCACCAAGTCCTCTGTCATTTAAGGAATGTCATTGGCCCTTTCTAGACAAGAAATAAAGAGGAGCGACTGCGTGGTGTGACTTCATGATTTGGATTATGCAATGACATCCCTGGCTATAGATCATGCCAAATGCTTGAGCTACCTGAAGGAATGTGTCGTTTCCCCGACAGATTTGAACAGACATGGAAACGTGTTGACACAACTTATTTAGCACCGTCATGTATTGTGCCTTGTGACTTGTGCGTGCTGTTATTTATAGTTTAAAGTTTAAAATAAGTGTATATGTTTATGTGTTAGTGCAGAGAAGATATACTAACACTAACGTACAGGACATGCCCTGTGTGTTAGTGTTTGGGGTGTGGTTCACTGAGCTGGCACTGCACGCTCTGGTTTCAGGGTTTAATATATGGCACTGCCGTCACTTTTTGTTACACTGTTGTGTCAACTGTGGGCAGATTGTGAAACCAAATGTGATGATGGTGAACGGCCAATAAAGTTGCTTCACTATGGGCTCTGCCCTCACTGTAAAAGGCCAACACAAGGGTTATATTTTTGCTCTGTAGTTGAGTTGGAGAGAGAAATGCCAGCCTCTCACTGTTTCCTTGCTCACAGAGGCTGCTGTGTCTCTGAGAAGTGCGACACAATCCGACACTGTCTCCCCCACGGCCGATTCCTCTGTTGAAAATCTCCCCCTGTCTAAGTTTTCAGGACTCCTGAGAGCGTCTGGGTGTATGTTTAAATCCAGAGTATTTATTGACAATGAAAGAACATAGATGATGGATGTTACGTGTGGTTTTGCTGAATGCAGCAGAGCAAGTGATCTTCATTACAGAGGTATGCTACTGATTGTACAATCACGCCCATTAATTGAAGGCTTTTGTACTGGGTTTGTTTGTGTTTTGGATGTTATTCTTTTAAAGACGAAAATATGGTCTAGACCACAGTCAGCAGCAGGCCAGTCTACGTACAGTATGGTGCCTTGAGTATAGCTTACAGGGAGCTGATTGAGTGAACTCGAAAGACTATTAACTTTGGCTTATGGGAAGTTATTTGTCTAAAATTTAAATAGTGACTTGTGTTTATTCTGTTGTGTTTTCTTTTGTTGTTGATGTCTCTGGTTTGTTTAGATCAACACACTCTTTAACATGTCCACGTCAAATCAAAAGAATTAAATTAATTACACGTTTGTCAAACAGTGTCACATTATTAGGTTAATTTATGGTTAGTTATGTTAGAAATTGATGTTTTATTTTATATAATAGTTAAAGTAAAGCAATTATTTTTACTTGTTGTCTGGTATTATATGTATAATCATCGTGTGGTTACAAGTATGTAGTCTGATATCTGCATTTTGACAAGGTGTTAAAAGGAAAAGGATGTTATTCGCTTTTGAAGGATAGATCCTCTCTCACCTTTTGACCTTGGCAAGCGTATGGTGAAAGGCTGTGTAAGCCTGCAGTGGTTGAAGCAGATGGTTGAAATAAATACATTGTTGAAGTGATGAGAACGCCTTGTTAATTTGTGAAGGTGGGGTGTTTCCTGTCACAGCTCTGTATACCTGTATACATTGTCTCATAGGGGTAAGTGGTTTTAAGCATTCTGAACTGTCCTGTTTTACTTTGTAAACAATGGCTTATTTACCTAAGAAATTTGAGATGGACATGAAAAAGTCAACACAATTCATTTTGATGTCATGTGTAGCATTTCATGTTAAATTTAAGTTTGGAAATTCTCATACCAGTTTTTATTACCTTCATTA
Source organism: Ctenopoma kingsleyae (assembly GCA_032353495.1). Lineage (NCBI taxonomy): Eukaryota > Metazoa > Chordata > Actinopteri > Anabantiformes > Anabantidae > Ctenopoma > Ctenopoma kingsleyae. Next base: position 6,886,289 of record JAUBNQ010000013.1, read on the forward strand.
CTTGCATCTGTGCAAGCTCCACAAACACAAATGCCTTCAAGTCTCCCCCGTGGTTCATTAGATACCAAAAACCTAATGTGATTATTTTAACTGATAATTCAGCTTCACGGTAGCCATTCTTAACTTGCACTTTCTGTAAACAACTTGTGTGCATCAGACTCCAGTGATATTTTGTCTATTATTGTGCTCAATCATATGAGCTCTCAGCTGATTCTAAAAGGTTATAGCAATGTCCTAAAGCTCTTAGAGTCTCAGAATAGCTCTTTTTATTTTCTCCTCTGTTCAGCTATTACCACTGGCCATAAATGAGCATTACGAGAAGCAGTGTGGTGGTAGTTTTGGTATACGGGTTCTTTTTTCTGGCCTGGCTACCACTGCTATAATCTTCGACTGTGTTCCAAGCCGCACATGAGAAGGCACTTTTTACTCTCGCCTCTTTTATTGGACCCATAAATTTGCAAAATGCCAAGCTGGTAAACGTCCATTTCAGTTTTCACCTCTGGGGAATTAACATGTTGGAAACCTTCGGTGTGAGATGACGCACACTGGTGGGAAAGTTGTTCTGCTTCCCATCCAGTGAAATACTGTCAGCGGTGGTTTTCAGATTCTTTATATAAGTAAAAGTACTCATACAGCAAATAAATAAAAAATTTCTCAATTACAAGTAAAAATAGAACAAATTATATTTAAATTACAAACACTGAATCTAAATATAATGATAATAATAATATAATGACAGTTTTGGTTCACTCTTATTGTTCTAATATTTTCTTCATGTAATTTCATGCTGGGAAAGAGCTGTTCTCTCATGGGTCAAGACACATGTGGAGCTATTGTATTACCACATGATAGCAGGAATATGTAGCACATACAGAGAACGATACCTTTCTCTGTCATTATGATTACTGTACTGTAATCATACCTGTAGTTTATCAGCCTGTCTAAATAGATACCACTGTCAGCTTAGGTAACAGGCAAACAACGTGTACAAAAATAGTTATTACCTTGCAGGTTGAGACTGATTCATTTCAGAGAACAGGAATGAGTTAATTTATTCCTGGAAACTGATTTACTGCCAGGTCAACTGTCAAACTCCAGAAATATGATTAAAATAGTTTAGTGTCAGAAACAACAGCTCATTTTGTGTCCTCAAACTAAATGTTTTTTTCAATTGCTTGATTTTGCAAAAATAACCACACAAATCTAATTGTTGTTCAATCCCAACTCTATTTTTAAAAAACTACATACCAATGAGGATATTGCAATGTGTTTTTCCAAAAAAAAACCAAAACAAAACATTGCAAGCAAGTGAAGTGTTTGTTTTCTCTCAGCCTTTGTGATGATACGTGAGGGGCAGTAGTCTGGACTGTGCTCTCAGTTTCTAGCTCTTTCACTGCCTAACACATAGACCCAACAACTATGCCCTCTGTTCTTTTATTGTTTATTTCTCTCATACACCTCTCTTTTCTGCTCATTCTCTCACAGGGACCAAGAGACCAACAGGAGGCTGAAAAATGTGAGTGGAAAAATATAAAAGCTTGTCTGTTATTTTCTTGGAGCTAGATTTGTTGGCTTGTCATTCAGAAATAATAAAACTTAGATCATGATTTAGCTTCAGTTACAGTCCTTTTAGGCATAACTGGAGAATACCATATGCTATTTTTATAACTTGGGTAGTGAAGATCATGCATAAATATAGCTTCTTTACTTGCACTCACATTATTGTATTTATTTATTTACTTATTTTTAAGGACTTTTGGGACACTTGAGCCTAAATAATACAGGTGATGGTAGAAAGGTGACAGGAAGTAAAGTGCGTTTTATGGTTCCCAGTCTGAGTCACACCAAGAACGTTATGTTTATATGGTCAACATCATTAAACATCTAGCTCACAAGAAAGACTTAGATGGCTCTAGAGGCATCACGTGAGGATATTTGCTGTAAGTGTTTCAGAGTAGTTCATTTTTGAGAGAACATTCCTGCACAA
>JAUBNQ010000013.1:6906516-6926142 GCA_032353495.1 Ctenopoma kingsleyae
CCAGTTACAGTATGCATATTTTAATGTGATCAGAGATTACAGAGACCAATTTATATGTCAACAACTACTGTGGGCACCCATAAGTGGAGGCTTTTATATAAATAATCTTTTTTTTTTTATTTAATTTATATAGATAATAAATGACAATTTACTAACAGTTACAAGAATAATATATATGTATATAAACATATATATATAATCTATATCGTCTTAGGAGAGGTTATTATTCATGACAAATACTTTTCATTAATACACCCTTAGAACTAAATTAGTGCTTAAAATGTGAGAGTCTTAAACAGACCGCCCTCTATACTGTTGTCTAAACCAGGAGTAATCTTGGCAACACAATTTGTTCTTGTCTGAAATGTACTGAACTTGCCAAAGCAGTGTCTGATGAGCATTTAATCCTGCCAAAACACGAACAGCAGTATTTGACAAATAAGAACAATTTATCACTGATGTGTTTTTGTCACTGACGCCAGTTAGTATTTCAGTAATATGTAATTTAACTTTTTTGTTTTGTTTTGGAAGCAGTATGATGTTTTGTCTTTACTTTATATGTGATGTGTCCATTACCTTTAAAGTAAAGACTTCATATAGGTATTTACTGCATTGTTTCGTGGTCCATTTCACCCGAATCAGTCAAGTCCTTTAGTAGGTGGGTTAGGTCTCCAGCTGAGTGCCCCTGTACAACCATTAAAAACATCTTTCACTGTGGTATTTGACAGGTGCTTTTCATTTGTTACTATCCATTTGTTGCTTTGTTTAGCAACAATTGCTACGACTAACACGCTCAGCATGTACTGCATCAGCTGCTCACTGGTCCTGTTCACAGTGGTCAATCGTTCTTTATTGCTTTTCACTTCAATTTACTGATCCATGCCTACTATCATTTAATTATATGTATTGACTTTTGACAGGGCAAAATCCAAGTCATCTCCCCAGCTTGATGAGGAGGAAAAACCTCAGAGGAAAGGTCAGATTTCTTTATTTATTTTCCTTTAGTTAGAATGTTTCTGCACCTTTAATGAGGCCAGTGATGACTGGTTTCTAAATGCAACTATAACATGTGAAACCAGAAATTATATTTCATGCATATTAGCTCAATTTAGTCAGACATAGTGTTTCTACTCCTGCTGCTTGTTTATGAATTACTCCATGTGCACATATTGTTGCACACATTGGCTGTACCCAACTGTAGGTGTGTATGTGCAGCCGGGGGGTATGGCTCAGTGGCTGCTCGAAGAACAGTTGAGGAGTGCACATGACAAACAGGCCCAGAGTCAGAGGGCTGCATCAGAGCTGGAGATGGAGAGGAGAAACATCCTCAATGCCATGAGATACAGAGAGCCAGAGAGAGGTGGGCTCTGGCCTTGTACCACCGCCTCGCTGTTCTAATCTGAAACCTGCCTGTCTGCTCTCATTTGATCACAGCTGAATGCACAATTTACAGCTGTTTAAATAACAACTGCATAGCTAAATGTATATCAGCCAAGTAAGCTGACCAGAAAATTGCATGTAGAACAAAATAATTAAGAGATTGATTGCAGTGTGATTTTTCTCAAGTTAATAAGTCTTGATCTAATCGTGTTTAAAATCATCTAATCTCAGGCAGCAGCCGATTCTTATAAAATAGGACTTACTCAAGCCAGAACAAATCAGAACAGTCTCATTCAATTCTCGTTTCGACTTAATTTAGTAGTTTAGACTTTTAATTTTACCAAGTGTAACATATCGTTTGTCTCTCGTCTGTGCATGCAGTGACAGGTGCTGGAGTGAGTGAGAAGCCAGGTCAGTCTTTGTCACAGGTAGAGCTGGAGCGGCAGCAGATCCTGAATGAGATGAAGAAGAAGACTTCACTGCTGACGGACAGCAGCTGGATCCGCCAACGCTCCTCTGACACCACCACCAACAAGGAAACTGACATTCCACCCATGCGCAGGTATAGTCTACCCCACATGAAGAGGGATAAAAAAAATCTCCTCTGTGTTGTGTGATGGTGGTGGTGGTGGTGGTTGTCTTGTTAAACCTACTAATATTCTGTTAACTTATGTTGAAATGTGTGTTCACTCACAAACTAGTCTGGCTACCACTCTGACTTGGCAAAACTGATTGCACCATTAGTGAATAACTGCCACAGGTACAGTTGGCAGCCAGACAGTTTACATGCCTTTACTAACCAGCTTACGTGGTGTTGCGTGGATTGGCTTTGCAGGGGAGAGTCTCTTGACAACTTGGACGCCTCTTCCAACTCCTGGCGCTCATCGTGGACACCCAGAAGCAACTCGTATGTCCAAAACTACGTTCGGCCTCACTCTGCTCTCTCCGGCAATAGTTCCTTTTACAGTGGTGGATCTGGGGCCCAACGGCCCGGCTCTTTCACCCTGCCTTCCTCCTATTCCATGGGCTCCCTCAGAGGCGGGGCAGGAACCCCCTCAACCCCTTGGTCTCGACAGACACCTTCTCCCTCACTTTCTTCTTCATCGCCCACCACTTCTCCAGAGCCCACGTCTGAGGCAGGTGCCTCTCAGCAGAGGAGCAGGTAAAATCAGCTATGCGGCTTCACTTTACACTGCCAACAAGCTGCCTCTAACCACTCACTGGTATGCTGGGTTGCATAATCATACTCCTGGTGGTGGTGTTGTAAACCATAATGTTAGATGGGGAGATGGGTAAAGGGCTACTGAATCTAAATTGTTTCAACATGTTATCTTTGAATGTATTATATTCTGTTGCGTTTGATATTGTTTCCTGTGACATTCTCATTCTCATGTTCACCCTGCATTTCACACCCAACATATTATACTCAGACTATCCTGTATTGCCATTTTTTTTAACAGATTCATCGTAAATTACTCACACATACATTACATGCATACACTATTGTTTTGATTTTGTATGTTTCTGTGTTCATGTGTGGTGAAGCAACAGCTGTACACATGGATAGAGCTGGATATATTGAGAGTAAAACTATCCATTATTTTTGTAACCTTGTTTTCTCATTTTATACTTGTTAGGGAAAAAAATATGACACAAAAATGGTTACCATGGCGAGATTTATTACCAAAGAAATGATTTCTCAGTTTAACCCTGTTGGATACCAGTGTGAATATGTGTGTGTGTGTGTTTGTGTGTGTGTGTGTTAACATTCATACATGCATCATGTATGTGTGCTTGGGTCTCAAATCACAGCTCTGCATTCTGTAATCCAGGTCAGTGAGTGGCAAGAAAATCTGTACGTTCTGTGACACCCCACTGGGAAAGGGAGCAGCTATGATCATCGAGTCCCTTGGGCTCTGTTATCATTTGGGCTGTTTTAAGGTGAGAGTTGGGCTTCTGTCAGAGCCCGGGCATGTCTGCAGCACGACTCGGGCCAGCCCTCAAAACTAACTTGATCACTCTAAACTCTTCTTCTTTTATTACTAACCTGGTGAATGTCAAGGTCCTGATCTCCCTACATCTAAACAAAGTAGATTTTCTGTGCCAAAACCTGCAAGCCAAACTTCTCACTTTTTCTTTCCAACAATCTTTAGCTCTTGTTCCTTCCACATACAAATGGATCTCCTTCCTACTAGTCTTCGGTTTCTGATTGTCTTTCCTCTTCCTTAAGTTTTCTCTACCTGTCCATACATTCATGGGCTTTCGGTCTGTCTTCCCTCATCTGTCCACCTGTGGTGTAGCTTTAACCTATCGAGTACTTTTTAACTCTTTCCTTTCCTGAACTTCCTCAGTGTGTCGACTGTAAGTCTGATCTGGGAGGATCGGAAGCAGGGGCAGAAGTCAGAATACGGAACAAACAGCTCTACTGCAACTCCTGCTACATGCGATTCAAAAGTGAGTACTTGATCAGGTTGATCAGCATTAAGACCTGTTGTTTCAGGTTTTTCTATAAAGTGTAATGTTGATTTTCATTTTCTTTTAGCTGGCCAGCCAACAGTTATGTGATGTGACTGTACTGCAGCAGATAGATGAAGAAACTACTTGTGACAACAACCCATAAAGTGAACATTGAAGCCATTGCAGATAGTTGACACTTGTTTTGGATATAAAGTACTTCCATTTATATCTTTAGAAAACCTTATTTGACTTGCTAGTGAGAATCAGGTTTGTGTTTTTACAGTGTGTGATTGGAGGGGTAAGCTTGCAAAGACGTTATCTACTTTAATGTGTTTATATCATATTAAGTATTACAGTTGTACAAAGGGTTCTGCATGCACCAGTGTTTTTAAATGTTTTATCCATAAAACTATTCAAGCAATAAATTGTCTATAAGATTACAGAGGTAGATTTTTCTTATGACCTTCACTGCGAGAGATATTAGAGACATTAAGAGAGAGAACCCTGCAGGATCATCTCCCTCATTTTCATGCTTCCTTTTTGGCTAAGTCTTGTGGTATTAACATGTTTGTGAGCCGTGGTATTCTTATCATGTCTATGTGCCTTTTCATTTGTAACAGGGAGAAATAGTTAAGATTATTCTTTCAAAATCTATTTAAAGAAACATCAGCTTGAAGAGCACTTGGAGTTTAAACTGATAGATTGAGGATTGTACACAAACGGGTTTTCGTGTGAAGAATAAATATCATACTGAATGGCATTGAGGCAAACAGTAACATTTGTAAATAAAATGACTAAATGTTCATCTTCTGTCTTTTTGTTTACTTCAACAGTGGAATTAAATAATTCTTTACAATCATATTTCAGTATATGATGCAACGCTTTTTCCTGCCTCTGTAAGAAATCGTTATATTTCATCTTACTCTATCCCTCTGTTTCTCTGTTTCTCTGTAATGCCACAGTCATAATGAAAGGAATTTCAATGAGCTTTTGTGCAAAGGTTCAGAAGACCTGCCTGCCAGCCAATTTGTCATGCATATTTCATCCAGTGTGCATATATTACATTTGATTACATATTGATAGGGTATTTTCTCAATGTCTTCTGTCATTCTAGCTGTTTCATGAAATCATATCTGTATAAACACTTAATATTCATACAAGTAGAAACGCTTCTGAAACGCTCGCAACTTCATTTAAATAGTACAAGGTAAGAAATTGTCCTCATTTCCCAAAAATGGGAATAATCTCAATTCAAGTCGTAAATGGAAATAAGTTGGACCAAGCATATAAATTGCCTCTGTATTCTTGAGGTTGAAGTACGAACAGCCCCTGGAGGCAGACATCTCAAATTCTTAGGTTCCTTTTTTTTAGACTTTTCATGATGCTCTCATGGAAGAGAGAGATTTTAATCCTAACGCTTAGAAAATAAGCATGGCCTGAATGGCGCCAAGCAGAGTCGAGAGGCTGAGAAATATAAAACCTTTCAGGATAAGTATCCCATATTTTTCCTCTGAAGCCAAGGCCACAACCAGCCTTCGTGGAAAGCTTTGACATGGAGAATCGACTGGGTTGTTTATGTGTGTGCTAAGGCTTACAGAGACACTGTCTGCTTGGCTTCTCCGAAGAATAGTCTGTAAAAATATGGAACAGCTTAGATTTGCCTGCTCTGCCCTGCATCAAAAAGTCATTCATAACTGTCTGCTGCTGTAAAATGGGAAGCAAGATATCCCATTTTTCAGGATATTTCCAGGCCTTCCGATATGGATGATTTTTCACCTTACAATCTGGAATGAGTCCAATAATGATGCTCCATTTCCACACAGTCCTTTTTTGAGAATTCTTTAGGCTTAGGTCTAACTTGTACTGGCCAGAAGGGGGCACTCTGATGTAAGTCTTTTTTTTATGTAGGAAAGACTGAAATGCTTTTCCAGCTGCAGCTAATGTTGCTGACAGTACTGAGCATGTCATTTAACATTATATACTTTATGAGAAATAGAGGTAACGTGTCCTTTCAATTAAGCCACAGTAATTTAAGAGGAAAATGTATTATACTGTATGTCATAAGGGGTTGTTTTTTTGTTATTTTTTTATCAGCCATACATGACAGAATTTAAGTTTTGAGCACATTTATTATCAAACTGGAACAATCAGTGTTTTGCTAAATTGACTGTAGTTTTCAGTAAAAGCCACATATTTCACTCAGTGTCAGATAGACACTGTTGGGTTTAACACCCTCTTAGACAAGTTGCACCTCCTGCCACTTGCCACTTATTGGAAGGAATGCTTTTCACAATTTAGAGAAGCCATCAGGCACTAATTCACCTGAAGCTTGAACTGATGCTATAATTAGTCGTGTAATTGCAGACTCTGTCTCACCAGACCTGTTGCCATGGCTTGCAGCCACCACGTATACGGCTCAAAGCTAACTTCAATTAACTAGAGGGATTAAAGAAAATGGACTTCACGTAAACCTGTGAATTCCCAGGGCCTCAGGTAGAAGCTGTGAGCCTGTTCTCCACTGTAGTTTTTAATTATCTGTGGAAAATCTTTAACCTGAAAATGGTTCAGCAATTTAATAAATCAATGAAAATTTGAGTTGGCAGTGGTTTTACAAACCATATCACATGACATGAACATGAACCTTTGAGTACTTGTAATATATTCATGCACTGTAAGCTGTGATTAGTTTTACAATTACAGCTCAGCAGACTAAATGATGACTCTGCTGCATGGATTTAATTACAGTCCATATGCATGTGCAGCTATTAGAAATCATTTCAAAATGTTAATAGGTGAAGCTGAACAAGGTGTTGATGCGATTCATAGTAAAGTAGAGGCTTTCAGAAAGTGTATGAATTTTGCTCAGAATGTGTGTAATGCATATACACAACATACCTTAGTCATTGTCAGGGTTCATTGTTTTGGAGTAAGTTCAAACTGGTTTTACAAAGTTTTCCTGTTAATATCTTACCTCCAGGGTGTCCTGTTTTATGCATATGCACGTGCGAGTGAGAACAGCATGGCACAGACATGCTGAGGGTAACCTGTAATGAATATGTGACATAAAAGTGTTCATGAAGTGGAAAAAATTATATAAAGTGCTTGTAACTTTCTTAAGTGTCCTTCATAGGTGGCTATCAATTGTTGATCAGCTGATAATCACCTCTCTCCCACAGAGATGAAAACATTTTTTGAACTTGTAAAGAGATATTGATCTGTGACCTTTTATTCAGTGAGGAAATGATCAGTCTAGATTCCAACTTGTCCTCATTATGAAAGCTGACTCTAATCCCTGACTAACAAAAGGGCAACGCTCATTCGAATGCGACTCAACCTTAAAGCAGAGCTGTGTGCGTGTGTGTTTTTATTAGACAGCCTTCATCTTGTGACTGATGTCTGCACTAAGTATGACACATTCACCAGAGGTTGGTTTTCTGTAGATGATCATTAAAGATGACTCATCCTGAGCCCTCCTTTCTTCAACTTAAATGTTACCGTCTTGACGGAAGAGGACATTTTTTTCTCCAATGTTTTCTAAATGAGAGCATCTTAGCAAGATAATTATTCATTCAAATGCAGAAAAAATAAAACAAAATGACTTTTTTTTTTCTTTATTTGTCTTTCTCCGCATGCAAGGAAACTCAGGAGTATGAACATCTGTGACTTCTCTCTGTGACCTTCTATTTTCATTTCCCTGCTTAGTGGCTGAGGAACGAGATGCATTGGAGTTGCTCTTCCAGTTGGCAGGGAATAGGAGTGTAGAAAGTATTACATGGCTCTCAAATGATAAGACTACATGGTCACAGCTGGGGCACCCTGATATGCTTGAAACAGCATTATGCCTGGGGTGACAGGGAACCAAGTTTTCTGTCATTTTAATTCATCCTGTTTCAGTGCCAAAGCTGAGCATGAGCTGGAATACTGATTCTCATTTAAACAACAGTCTTTATCTGGTGTTTTTGTATGTTCACAACAGGTAAAGCTGACCAGCAGAGAGTAATGATTTGCTTGAATGCTATCAAAAGTATCTCTGTGCCTGATAAAATACTCCAATCTTGCTTTCTATTTGGAGTCTGGATGGTGTGGCACAATGCGTTGAAGTAGCACAGTGCCTCACAGTCTGCTGCATCTGTTCGAGCATTATCATGCCAGAAAGACAGATGTGTGGCAGAAGCTGATGCAGTATATTTGGTTGCGTGTCACCTTTCCAACTCAGCACACCGCAAAGCAAAGGAGAACTCACTCAATGATTTACAGCAGCAGGCATGCTGGTTGACTTGGAAAGGTTTAGGAGAGCTCTACAAGTCCACAGATGGAAACTGCTGTGTTCATCTGTCATAAACTAACAGAGCCTTCATCCTGAACTTCATCACAAAAAAGTCCTACCTCATCTTTTTGCCTCTGTCTCTGTTCCCCTCATCTTGTCCTCACTTGTCACCCAGGTTTGAAGTTAATTAGAATTTTATCAGAGTAAAACTTAAAAGAGGGTGACACACTTTAAAATATGCCCTTCATTTAATGTCAGGAATTCATTCTGACGTTTGCACTGTGCACATCACTACAAAGACAGACGGGGTGATGGGCATGGAAGTCTTATTAGTACCTGCCACCCACAACATGCCCTCCATCACAGTCACATTAGCTGATGCAGAAATGTCCTTTACTACTTAAATGTCATTATATAGTTGCCATTTAGGTTGTTCACAGCAAGTAACATTTTAATATCAGTGGTGACAAACAAAAAGCAGATCATTGCCATGCACCTCAACTATCTCTTTTGTAAATCACAATTCAATTTGCCTGAGGTAGTCACACATATTCTGTACCAAAATTAAAGACTGACACAATAACAAAAGATAATGTGCTGCATATAAAGTGCCATCCAGGTTTTAGAAAGGCTCTTTCTTTCAGAAAAGAGTTATCTTACTAAATACAGTATAATACTATAACTGCTCATTAAACACAGTAAATGTTTTAGCATATTATGCTAACTAGAGATGATATACTAAATACTGTACATAGTTAGCTTAGCTTAGCATAATAACCAAATGTAGGGGAAACCGCTTCAACAACATCTGCCAGGACATTCAGGTCACTAATTAACAGATACATCACTAAATAAACATGTCTTATGTAACAGTTCAAAAAATCTCTAACTATTCCTTTAACGGCACTACACACCCACACACATGGATGCTTATGGCACAAAAGGGTCTCCCCTAAAAAAAACAAAATAACTACAGAATGACACGAAGGCCTCTTTCATGTCATTTATAGTAGTTCTGTGGTAATTTCTTGTCTTTTTAGATGTTTTTGGTCTATTTGGTCATTCTGCAAATGTCTGTGGTAATTTTGAGTCTATTAATTGTACTGTAGAAAAATAATATATATATTTTTATGACTTTTATTGACATAGATGAAAACTAGTTTAAAGGTAAGGAATCTAAAAGTACAATTCAAAATGATTTGTCACTTAGCTGTGGTTAGGTAATGAGTTCACTTTTAATTAAAATGTGCAACAGCTGGACCCATTAAGCATTTGTGCCATGTCCATAAGGCAAGGTCAAATGAGGTATAGGAATGAGAGTAGGTGTGGTTATGCAGAGGAATTCACCAAAGAACAGGAATTAAATTCACCTCTAGCAGGACAGTGTCAAACTCCACATACCCTAGGGCGCTGTGGATAATGTTTGTGACTGTGCATGAGTGCTGCTCATTCACCACTGGATGCACAGTAGTAATGTCAGGACCCAGCTTTGGTCCACTCTCTCTCTCTCTCTCTCTCTCTCTGAGTAGCCATATGGGCGACTCAGTAATCCTCCGGATACCATGGAGCCAACCTGAGGCTGAAACAGCTTGATTAACACACAGCGGCAGCAAAATCATTTACTGTCTTTGTTTCAAATTATTATATAACACACGAGAATGAATCATCACGGAGACTGAAGCATGTTTATGTAGGGTTTTGTTCATTTAGAATATGTTCTATATTTCAGGATATGTGGTTTTTGCAACCTGTTATGAGATGTTGAATAACTAAAACATGTTCATTTTGGATGCTTTGTTCTAATCCTCCTTTTATTTGGCCCAAAATAGTTTCTTTTTGTGGGACTCCAACTACTTTAGGCAGAACAGTCTGTTATGCAGATTATGTAATGGCAAATGTTCAGTATAATGAACGATTTGGTTGCCAGGTTTTGACAGCTTCTGTTTCAAGTTTAATTACCAAACTCCTTTCCTATAGATATATACAACTTAGAATAAAGATCTAGAGATGTCCACCAAGAGCAACAAAATGGCCAGAATCACAACTCTAAATGATGATAATAGTGCTCTGCAACTACTGGATGTGTAAAAAAAAAAAAAGTTTGTCAAATCAACTTAAAAGGTTATCACACGCAAACGTGTTCCCAACTTGTTTTGACTTCCACCCAAGTAGCTAAAAAATCAGTTACTTCTGCTTAAACGTGTAGCTAAAGTCCTTCACCGACACACACTGACACATCACTTTGAAGCATATTTTTGTCAGTCTATCTTTTGAGAGCTGCAGACGTCACTTACACAAAGCATCGCTTTATGTGCCTGACAGTGACTCAGCCGCCTGACATGTACAGTTCTACACACCATACATTTTTAGTCATCAGTGTAAAAACTACAGAGAGTCTTACAGATTGTGACTTCTGCCTCTTCTTTTCATTTCAGGCATATGACATATTGATGTGTATGTTTTGACCTATGACTGGTCATGCTGTGTGTCATTTTTATTTTTCTGAAGCTATATATATATATATTGCTGCTTTCCTTTGGCAAAGACGTCTCTAGCTCTGACTAATTCTGACATCCAGTGTTCATCCACATTAGTTTTAGTTTCATCCTGGCCTGGAGACGTTTAGTTATCATAGGAGTTGATGATTTCTGACCTACTGATTGTAAACTGTCAAAAAAAAAAAAAGAAAGGTTATTTTATTTAGCTGTATTGACATGTTTTGGATTCAGTCAAATATCCCAGCAGAGACAAAAGCAAAGATTATTCTTTGTCTCATGCTTAATTCTGTAGCAGTAGTTCAAACAATGCTCTGACTTTCTGAATGTACCTCTAGTTTCCCTGACTTTGTGTCTCCATGAAGAAACCCGATACCGTTGCGTGAATAGATTCCCGAAAAGGCGGAAGGCCAGTCGAGATGGGACTTTATTGTTGCCACTGCAGCAAGCGGGCAATATTTTATCTGTAAAGCACCACTAGAACATGAAGCTGTCAGTCTACTCTTTTGTTTGTGATCCATTCAACATCATTATCTCCCTTGCAGAGCTGTAATTACTGTATGTTGAATAGCTTTCCAGAACCCATCATTTCCTGCGCTGTAAGCTTCTTGTTTTGTTCGTGCTACAACTGTAGAGCTGTGCTATTGTCAATATATTGACATTAACAATTTTGACAGCAGCACTGAAGATGGTTTGGTGCTTGTGTTATGTGTATGCAAAGAAGAAAAAATGACTTCAACGAGAACCTTGGGGATAAAACAGCCCTGACAGTTTCTGACATATCGAACAATTGAGCTCAAGTGCACTTAATGTGAAGCAAAGAGCAGTAAAAGAGCATAATATCACCAGCATGGAGCACACCTATCAGGTTTGATGGTTTTATCACTTATTTGAAATAACTTCCAGAGTTGCTGCTGTCAGTATTTTAATTTTGAAAAAGGGTGAGTTCACTTTTTTAAATTTTCGCCCCTGAAGTCCCAGCTGTACGGGACGTTGATTTGCCAGCTGCTATATTCTTCATAGTTGACTGCAGGCCTGGAGGGATGAAGCTGAAGCTGAAGCTGGAACAGGGTGCCCTTCAGGGAGCCCTTCCTCCTAAATCACTGTTCAACACTTGGTTAGTTTTGGATGAATGCTCATCATTCATAGTCACATTTTGAAAGCTCTCCATAGAGATAGGAAATGAAATTCCAATAGCTTCCTTTCTCATATCCTTGTTAACTGTATAAAAATACAAAACCTCTGCCCTTACCCCAGTGCACACACAGTTAAATGAAAGACTTTCCACCTTAGGGGCAAAGGTACATTTTGTGGATTCTGTTGTACTTTATTAGTCAGTATAACCTATCTCACCTTCGTCTCAAATGAAGTCTGACTGTGCTTATGCAAACTATGGTGTCTGAGGAATTTATGCAGACAGTAATTAACGTACCAGGTTTTCTCACTGTGCTTACCTGTTGACAGACTTGACCATGAATTCCACAGTTCCACAGCACAAACTGATATTCTCAGACCACCTGTTTGCCCCTGGTTATATCCTCCTCCTCTTTTATTGTCTGTTTGCAATCCCCAGTCATTACCCCTGTTCATCATTAAATCCTAAAGTGCTAGGGATTCATACACAAAGCAACAAGAAAAACTGAGCTTATTAGAGTGTTTGCCTTGTTAGCTTGCTAATGGCCTGGGTGTTTGCTCTAGGTTATCATAAAAACATCACTTATGTCCATTTGTCTCAAAATTCAATTTCATGCTCTCCTGAGCTGATACTGTCCTTAGGAGAAGAAGATATGAGGCGGTTTGAGTGAAGCGGATCATCCCTGTGCCATACACCATACATGTGCCTGTAGCGTGTCCATGTAGGAAAAACAAACAAACTTTCTACTAAAGAACTAAAGGCCTCTCTTGTAGTGGCTAATGTCAGTGTTCATGAGTTCATCATCAGGAGTACACTGAATTGCAGTGGTGTGCATGGCAGAGTTGCATGGAGGCAGCCATTATTCTCCAAAAAGAACATTGCTGCCTGCCTACACTTTGCTCAAGGCTGTGTGGATAAACCAGAACGATTTTGGAAGAATATATTGTAGACAGATTGTATGAGACCAAAGTAGAAGTTTTTGATTTGAATGAGAGCACTGGATTCCAGCATAGGAGCCTTATCCCATCTGTGAAACATGGTGTTGGTGCTTTTGGGTCTACTTTGCTGCCTCTTGATCATCAGTGGAGAAATTAATTCCAAGCTGTACAACCAAATTCTCCAGGACAATGTCCAGGTATTAATTCTTGGAGAGAAGCGCAACACAAAGGGAATCCTGCAATGACCCTAAACTCACAAATAATTCTATCAGCGAATGGTAAAAGCAGGTGAACTGTAATGTGTGGGAATGGCAAAGCCAAAGTCCTGATATCAGTCTTAGAGAAATGCTGAGGGTTGCTGATCATCCTTGGGTTTAAGCTGTTCTGTGGTGAGAAATTGTCTAAAATAATTACAAACCAATTTGCAGGTGTGATATACAGTTAATAGAAATGTTAAGGGGGCACAACAGTTATTAAAGGAACAGGTTCACATACTTTTACCAATAATAATATTTAAAATGTTTAAGACTGGATAATTTTCTACAATAAATAAATAAGTAAGTATATTTCTGTGTCATTTGTTTAGTTATAGGTCATATTTACATAGAAAATTAAATAAACGGTTCAACTTTCAAGCACTTTCAAGCACCACTATGGGTAAATCTCTCACTGTCAGATCCATTCTGCTGCTGAATAAAAATTTAATTTATTCCACTTGTATACTTAACACTTCGAACCGAATGTGGTGTACCAGAGGTGGGCTATATTTAGAAATGATGTCAGAACTGCAGACATCATATAGACCTTCTATATCCTGCCCACCTCTGTGAATGGGAATATAAGATCAGTACAATGATGAATTTCTGGATGTTCATTTTCATCTCTGCATCGATTAAACACAGCGTATGACACATTCTTCATTATTGGAAGGAAATTCTTTTCTTTTTTTTCTTTGATTCTGATCTGTTTAAAGGTTCTGCTTTTTACGTCAGCATTATATTGTATGTTAAAAAAAAACCTTCCTGTTTCCCCATTAAATCTTTATAGTCCTCAAAGCCTTCTCGGTGTTGTCATGGTTACCATAGATGCAATTTTTCAGTCTTAGGAGCCTCTTTGATTTTCTATCTTTAGTAAAATACTAACCATTTTTTTCTGCCCACTCACCCCAGTCTCCCAACTACAGTAGGATCATCTACAGTATTCTGACAATCAGCAAAACCAAAACATCTTCCAGCTACAGTTGAATTCCCTCCTTGTGATATTAGTTTCTGTAGTGTGACATTCTCTTAACTCTGTTCAAATTATTTTGGAGAATAATCCCTTTTCTTAATTAACAACACCACTAATCCGTGCAGTTTTTGACAAACACCCACTTCTCATTGTAATGCAAGCCACTTGAGGATGTTTTTCTCAATCACAGATTGATTTCCGAGGGCTTTGGCTCTTTATTGCTTCACATGAATTATACCGGCTATTTCAGGCTTCCACATCTCACTGGTGGTGGAAATAACTTGAGTTAAAGCATATTCCTATCAGTGTTGCTTATCTTGTAATTTAAACAACCAAACTCTCACTCCTCCATCAATATTGAGCTCCAGCAGACGCTCAGCTTTGCATGAAGATGAGAGACAGAAGAAAGAGCTGCCCTGGCTCTGTTGGAAAACAAAAACAATCTGCCTACCAGCACCTCTAAACTCGTTATAAGTAACTTGTTATATCTTCCTTGTTCCATCTGTACAGAGACTGACGAGTCAAAAATAAATTTAAGGTTTTCCAAGGGCCTAAAGTTCTGCAGAATAACTAGTAACTAAAATGGTCAAATAAATGTAGTGGATTAAAAAGTAAAATTTTAAAAATATGAAAATAAAGCAAGAAATTGTGGGCCACGTAATGCTCTTCTAAAACCACAAATGGACTATTTTAGACTAGTGAGCTTTAAACTCTCACTCTGCTTCCTCACTGTCTCTAGTGCTTATGCTAAGCTAAGCTAAGCAGCTGCACTACAACAAGTCCAGTTGCCACTGAAAAACCTTTTTTGAGATAACCATGACCTGGATGACTGAGAATCTTCACAGATATAAGACTAATCTTCTAACTCTCTGTAGGAAAGAATGCCCCCATAATCCTAAACTATTCTTTTAAAACACTGAATGTTGTGCAATTTATATATTTTATAGCGTATGATAGATTTCTAACTACTACAAAGCCAAACATGAATTTTTCATCACTAAAAATGTTTTGAATCAGGGCAGAGAACAGCAAAGGTGAATTCACAAATATTGCGTTGTATTTATATCTTGTTTATCATGTTTCTTTTGTGTGCTCATTAATCCTCCTGTGCCCTTCAGTAATCACTCTCAGTCAGGCTGGTTTCCTGACTGAGTGGCAGCTGTTGACCTCTACTGTAATTTAACAGACAGATTTAACTCTGATTTGTGAGGGCTGAATTTTGTAACTCCAGGCTATGTCAAAGCAGCTATCTGCTGATTTACCAGCTGGAGCACAGCTGCTATAGGCTGCATTTTCCACCCTCAGTCTTCCTGACAAACTGCTTCCATTCTAATAAGTAATCAATATCTCTAATATGCTTTCCCATCTGGCCTTATCCTGCCCAGGGAATGTCTTGCACTGGCTCAATAGCTGCACAGGTAGGGGCAGATTAACTAAGTGAGCAGGATGAAGTAGGAGATCCACCCTGGGTGGGGCCAGTTGCTTACCTCAGTCTTGTACAATATCGGGCTGGTGGGAGGCTAACCTGCTTTCTTGCTCTTCTTCTTCTATCCTTGGAGATCATGGCACAGCTGGTGCATAAGGTCAGAAACATCTGCTATCTGATTAAAAAGAAGGAACAACAAGACATACTGTAATAGATCTTTCTTTTACTTAGTTGCACCAAAAGCTGTTTTCAAGCCAGCAAAATCTTTCCTTCTTTCATCTTCAAAAAGTCTTTGCCACTGAGGAAATCGCCTTCATATCACATATAAAATAGACTTTATTGTACAATTCACTAAATCTACTATAATTTTATTAATGAGAGTGTTGATTACTTTCCTGATTTCCTGACACTTCCATTAGCTTATTACATAATTCCTTTGTTATATAATTGTTCTTGTTCCCTAATGGTGTTACAGGAGAGGGAGCCAAGCCACCAGTCAGATCTTATTACAGCACCTGTAATTTAAATCAGCATAAATGCCCAATCGTGCCCCAATGAAAAGGTGCACAGCAGAACACATGATATCATTGCACATTTCTGATAATCATGCTGCTGCAGCAGGATTTGGTCCTGAATGACTCACTATAATGAAACTCAGGCCACTGCTCATACTCACAGGCTATCTGTGACTTATCACTCCACCGTTTTTAATCAATATTTCATGGCTGAATGTATGATGGATCAAGACTTTCACCAGTTGAAACGGTTCCTTGTGACTACCAAGGTTTATGCTGGGAGGCATGTTCAAATAGAAGAAAGCCCACGTTTCCCTTCTGTAACAGTGAGCTCTTTCATTAGAAACTTTACACTTTTATAAGATGACTTAAAAATTCCCTATAACAAAAAATGCATGTGCAGGACTGTTATGCTGACTTTAAAATGATAGCGATGCAGAACACATGGGTGGTGGAAACTACTACTGTAATACCAGCAGTAATATTTTATAGCAGCAATATAAGACAGCGAATAAAGTCATCTGAAATAAAAGGAAATGAAACAACATAAGATCCCACAACACTGACAGAACTGTATAGGAAACAGAGGCCGGTAATTAGGTCTCTGTAAATTCAATTGACATCCGCACATGGGTCAATCTCTCAGAAATGAACATTAATTCAGCTTGAGTCACCAACTGTCTCTTCTAGTTGAGCTGTTGTCAGCATTTCAAACACTTACAGGGCTCGAACACTACTTCATACTGAGAACAGCCCTTCCTCCAAGAGCTTCATACACATTTCAGTGCCAGAAAGACATAAAAAAAAAAGGAGGCTGACCAGACAGTGCTCAGCATCAAAGCAGATTGGGCTGGCACACACCACGTTCACAACAATGAAATCCATGAATGCAGCTGAAAGTCAGTGGAAGATCAGAAGAGAAGGGTATGATAATTTATAGAGAGTTTATTTTTTGCATAAACACATAGGGTCGAGCATGAAAACATTCCCTGTTTTTTTTACTAATATAACGTTTATATGATTCAGTTGTTGAGAATTGCTTGATGTTTATTGAAGTATTTTCTAGCATGTATGCCAATAAATCTGTATCCCTTTGGCAGGTATTTGTTCACATTTTTGGCAAATTGTCACCATTAATAATGGGTCGAATTAGCTATTTTCAGTGTTTGCAATGCGTCCATTGACTGTGCTGTACTGTGCTTTTAGTTTATTGCTGTATTTTCATATTTTCAAAATTGTACTTTTTAATCCACAACATTTATTTGACAGTTTTAGTTACTAGATATTTTTGCAGAACTTTAATACAATAAATACAAGTCTCTACAGTTACTTGTCCTTTTTCTGTCAGTTACTTTAAACTTTCCTTGATATGTTTTTTACCTTTGAAAGTCTGTTGAACAAATCTGTGCAATCAACAACATACAATTCTGTGGTGTTTAAAATAAACTGTATACTTCATGGAGTGCTAAGTTTTAAGTACTTCAACTTGAGTTAAGAATTTGAAGTGATACTTAGATACTTGCACTTTTACTTGAGTAAGTGTGTGCTTCTACCACCTCTGACTTTGACGCAGGCAGCAGGGTGATCTGCAACTTTCTAACTTGTCATAAAACATAAAATATACAGTTTGTGCACGTCATGCTGATGATGATGATTACAGATTACTGCTGAATCCACATGAGCGCTGTCTGGATCTCTCCCACAGGACCACGATGGTGCTTTTCTCTGTGAGCTGTCAGGATGATTTCCAGCAGTCAGGGGACCTCTATGTCAGTCTGGTTGACTGGTGCGTTTGATCAGAGAGCGAAATCAAACACTTCAGGACCTATTTGGGTGAGTGGAGAACAACAAAGACAAGAACAGATGCCAGATGTAAGTGACAAAGAAAAGAACAATGATGTTGTCTCCTGTAATTGACTGCATGTTGGAGGATATAAAAACCCCAAGTGGTTCTATTGACCTACAGGACATGAAAACAGTGGCAGCTGACAGACACAATCGATTCCCAATATGTGTTAAAGAAAGCAGCACAGAGTAAAGAGCTGGACTAGGACAGTGGTCATACAGTTGGACTTCACCATACATACAGTAGTATGTACTTACAGCTCCTTATCACAGACTGCGTAATATGGAGCCCTGTAACTGAGAAAAGGCCATAAAAGGTTTTAAGTGTGAAACAAATATTACCAAAAATCAATAAATATTGTAGATAGTTAGATCATGTGAGATGTAAAAACATGTTCCCCTTTACTGAATCCTGTCACACATTTGATCATTTATCTATTATCTGTATTCCCATATAACATTTCCAATTTTCCATGTGCATATAGCCCTACAGTATGATGATGAGATGGACTCGCACTGTGACTAGCTACAGTAGTTTACCAGAAAACACTAACGGGTGAACACACCGAGCACTTACATTTTATAGAAACTCACCTGCAGCTACCCTTCTTCATAAAACTACACCAGGCAGTGCAGGATATATTAGTCATTCATACCTTGATAAGATGAACTCTAACCTTTGACAACAAGCTTTCTAAATGTGGCTACCAACGTGGAAATGACTTGTGAGGTGACATGATAGCAATGTTTCTCTCAGGAGGGTCAGTTTTTTTTTATCTCTATTTGACAATAAACAAGCTGGAATATTATTGACATTATCTTGTTTTAGCTTTACATTTCTAGAAAAATCTCCCCGAGTGACTGCGGTATGATTTAAATGTCACCTGTCTCAGTGTGATCTGTACTTTGTGGTAAAAAAGAAATGTACTGAGAACTCCCCAGACCACCTGTCGCACTGTCGTCATCAGCCACAACGTGATGTGTGTGCACGAGTGAGAAACAATTATTTACAGCTAGGCAACCTGCATGGGTCATCTAAAGCCCATGCCAGTAAACCTGGATTTAAGAATTAACTCAACGAGGAAAAAATCTGTACAAAGCAAGACACAGTCGACAAGTGCATTAATAAATAAAAGAATATATCATAGCTCCGGGCACAACAGCCCCTCAAAGAGAGAAATCAAAACTGGCAATGTTTTCCCAGTGCTCTTAAATCTTTCACTTCCCACCATCTTATCTAATCCACCACTTGAATTTGATCCAACTGAAATGATGAAAGAGACGCTGCCTTATCACACTCAACCTTCTAAATTTTCTGGCGTTTCCACCAAAGTGTTTCTCTTTGCAACCATCTCATATGCGATTTGGTACCTGCTCCCACTTTACATAATAATGAGCTCATAGCAGAAATTGAAGTTATGACACTACGGTTTTGGCTGCTGATAAAACAAACTGCGTATTAGCGATGACATCAGTGGGATTCGTATGTATGAAATGTAGTGATCAATGTTATAACACTTAATCACAGTCAGGCAGTTCATTGGTTTCTCCAGCAGCCATGTGACATATCCAACAGAACCAAGTTGGTTTTCTGCTGCTGTGCAGGGCAGACTTTTTGTAACCGGGAGGAGATACTGTATGAGAGTGAATGCACAAGTGGCATTTGACTGCAGATTGTTGAACTCTCTGTATTAATGACTAAGACTTATGGACAGCTTCTCTATGACAGTGCTCTGATGATGAAAGATGCCACAAGATGATTTAGTCACCCTCTGAAGACTCGACTGTGTGGCACCAATTTCTCACAAAATAATAGGTTTTATTTTGCAATTTAAAATTCCCTGAAAAAATGTTTTATTTCCAAAACAGCATGACACAAAAATGGATAACATTTAAATAAAAAACGGTAAATAGGACAAATCTGGACATGTAAAAAAG